>JABFEA020000110.1:13246270-13263552 GCA_019775915.2 Cyphomyrus plagiostoma | reverse complement strand
CTCTGGCATTGTAGGACACTGGCAAGTTCCAACACACCAGCTTCCTTTATTTTGGAAATTCACACAATCTGTGTCTGTACTGGGCTCATTCATTTCCACATGATCTGTGTCTGCACTGGGCTCATTCATTTTGAAAGAGCGAGTGTTCATATTGTGGTCAGTGATTTCTACGTGGTTTGTAACAGACATGATACAGTCCTTATATGTACTGGCCTCAGTAGTAGTGTCTTTACTAAGCTCAGTAACTTCCACGCAGTCTGTGTCTGTACTACACTCAGCAGTTTCCATACATTTTGCATCTCTGGCAAATTTGTCTACACAAGCTGTGTTGATGCTGGTCCTCTGCTCACTGTTTGCCATTGGGCATTCCTTTGACTTCTCGCCCATCATAACTTTGTATCTGGAAGTCTACAATGATTGTCAGAAAGAAGAGCTAGGTTACTTCCGGAAGAGGTTACTTCAACTTCTGTATTAAATCATTAAGATAACATAGCAACATTAATAATACAAATAAATCAGACATTATCTGGATCTTTATAGCTGATTACAAAAACACTTCCAATGCTTCACGATCCTTCACTGCCAGTTGCATTCTGATTAGTTTACGATTTGCAACGTCAACGTCAAAAACAACGGCTAAAATAAATTCATGTAAACAAGATTAATTTAAAGACACTGTGGGATTTGATGCCTTAACGTTGTTAACCAGGAAATTACTACGACATATACCTGTCAGTTTCCGCCGGTTGCTTCAGCCATGCATGGAAAAAAAGACTAAAATCAAACAATCGGTATCTCAATATTAATGTCTGTCAAGATCTTTAGAGCTGGGAGGAAGTTGCATTCATCTGGTATATGAAAAGTACATTGGTTGAACAATGAACTTACTATATACAACAATATCTGATAAATTACATGTCAATCGCCATCGGATTGCCACTTTCCGCGCCGGTTTGACGACAGCCCTGAGTTAGGCATGCGCGGAGCTCCCCGGGAGTGAACCCATCTGCGCAGAATCGGGCAGTGTCGCTAGGTAAACATGCGCTGAAGACGGTCACCGTTTGATAAAGTGTGGTGTTTACTGGAGCTACATAATTAAAGTGATAAAACACATACTAAAACACATAATGAGAGCTGTTCCCACATGGATTGATAAAGTACACGACCGAGACAAGGTAGAGCAGTGGTAAGCAGCGTATTTTTCCCTTTTGAGATTTAGCTAGGCCTCTTAGCAACGGCCGTTACTATGTAAACTATCGTTTACAGTTATCGTGGTGGTGTTGTTACCAATGAAGCTAGCTAATATGGAGGTAAACCAAATGTCATACTAAATATAGTTACATATATTGTATTCTTTAGTCGTATGCGAGCATTACTGTGTTTGAACTGTATTTTATGATTAATATAGTTAGATACTGTCATTTCAGTATGCTCATATTAGTATGACACGCATAACAACTATAGATAACATAAAATTTAATTTTGTATAAATTAATGATTTGATAAATAATATGTGTTTACGTTACTTGATCACAGTAGTAATTTTAATGTTTTATGACTCATGCCTCTCGTTTATTCTTGTTCGACTTTGGCATGAATCTTATTTCTTTCAATAAATATAAATGATGATTGTAATGCGATGACCGATGACAATAATGTAACACTTTTCTGCAGTATTTACGATCTCACTTTCAAGCCCGATGGAAATCAGCTAATAGTCGCCGCAGGAAACAGGGTGCTGGTATGTGCTGCGTTTTTCTGTTTCTGTTCCTGTGTTGTTGCATCAGTTACATACAGTTTGCTCGATACCTTATACTGTTTTGTTACGCCCAGCCAGTATAAACGGCACTGAGTAGGACTGCTAATGAGTGTGATGATTGATATTCCAGGTGTATGACACATCTGATGGAACACTTATACAACCCCTAAAAGGTCACAAGGATACGGTGTACTGTGTAGCATATGCTAAAGATGGTGAGTTTTTCCTGTTGTATGATTGCTGTAAAAATAACTGTATGACACCTCAAAACTGGGGTTATTGTATTCTGGGGGATTGTATTCTGCTTTATACTGTTTTTTTTTTTGTTTTTAAGGAAAACGATTTGCCTCTGGGTCAGCGGACAAAAGCATAATAATCTGGACGTCGAAGCTTGAAGGCATTTTGAAATACACGTGAGTGAGGCATTTTCACAACTGCAGCCCTTTACTTTATCTAACATTTAGTGTCCTCTCAGAATTTAAAATGCATTATTAAATTTGAACCAGTAGGTGGAGTAGTGTTTAAATATGTGGACCTTGGCAAAGAAGTTGGTGAAAAAGATACTAATACCGGAAATATTTTAAAGTGCCAAATACTGAAACTATATACACCGACCACTTTATTAGGTGCAGTTTGCCAGTACTGGGTTATTTTTGTCTTCAGAACTGTCTTAATTCTTTATGGCATAGATTCAACGAGGTGCTGAAACATTATTCAGAGACTTTGGTCCATGTTAACATGACAGCATCGTACTGCTGCTGCAGATTTGTTGGCTGCACCTCCATGATGCGACTCTCCCGCTCCACCACGTCCCAGAGGCGCTCAGTCGAATCGAGATGTGACTGTGGGGGACATTTGAGTACAATGAACTCATGTTCAAGAAATCAGTCTGAGACGATATGAGCTCTGTGACATGGTGTGTTATCCTGATAGACGTAGCCATTAGCAGCAGGGCACATGGTCAGCAACAATTCTCAGGTAGGCTGTGGCATTTAAACAGTGCTCAGTTGGTAATAAGGGGCCCGAAGTGTGCCATGAAAATGTCCCCCACACCATTACACCACAACCACCAACCTGAATTGTTGATACAAGGCAGGACGGATGTGTGTTTTCAGGTTGTTTTTGCCAAATTCCAACCTTGCCATCTGAATGCTGCACCAGAAATCCAACTCTGACCATTGTTTGATTTTGATGACTCTGTGGCCATTATAGCCGCAGTTTCCTCTTCTTAGCTGTCAGGAGTGGCATCCCTTGTGGTCTTCTACTGATGTAGCCAGTCTGCTTTAAGATTTGACGTATTGTGCATTCAGAGATGTTCTTCTGCATAACAAGTGAGTTACTGTTGCTTTTCTACCAGCTTGAACCAATCTGGCCATTCATCTCTGACATCTGCTATCAACAAGGTGTTTTTGCTCAGAGAACCGTCACTCTCTGGATGTTTTTTATTTTTCAGTCCATTCTCTGTAAGCAATACTGATGGTTATGCTACCCTTCTACATACAAAGTCACTTAAATCTCCCTTCTTCCCCATTCTGGTGTTTGATATGAATATTAACTGAAGCTCCTAACATGTGTCTGTATGATTTTATATATTTGGTTGCTGGCATATGATTGGCTGATTGAATATTTGCTTCATCAATCAATTGAACATAATAAATAATATTTTTTATTATTATTATTATTATTATTATTATTATTATTATTATTATTCTTTATTAGGTATACCTAATAAAGTACCTAATGAGTGTAAGATTTGTTAAAAATTACAATTAATAAACAGATAAAGAGTCTGCTCTAATTACTTGGATTAATAGTTTATTGTTCCTGAACATTGGAATAACTGAAGTTAGAGGCTAAAATTAACTGAATCAATTTGTGGAAATTGGCTGCAAACATCCATTTATCCATTTTGCAACCTTTATCCAGTACAGGATCAAAGGGTGGTCACAAACAGATCTGAGACAACTAACCTGAAAGCCTTGTAAGCTAAAACCCCTTGGAACCCTTGACATACAGTATTTTGTTAATACACGGTGAATGAAAATAAAGATATCTCAGGTATTACAGATGCTAATTACCGATATTAGGTTAATTATGAAAATAAAATATGACAAACCAAGGTTACATAAGGTTACATTATGTTTTGATACAGACACAATGACTCAATCCAGTGTGTTGCCTACAACCCTGTTACACACCAGCTGGCCTCCTGCTCTTCAGGGGATTTTGGTAAGTTAATGGGATTTATTTGTCACTACCTTTCTGGGGCGGAATGAAGGACAGGAATTTTATTTCAGTTCATATAGAGAATACATAATTGACCAGAGGAAATGTAACTCTGCAGTTGATTTAGTGTGTTCTGTGTGTTTAATTTCAGGCTTGTGGTCTCCAGAACAGAAGTCTGTATCCAAGCACAAAGTCAGTAGCAAGATCACGTGTTGTGGGTGAGTTTTAGGCTTTACTTGTAGCCCAAGCCGTCCAGGTCACTCCTTTTGTGTTTTCGGCCAGAAGTAATTGATATTTATAGAGTAACTACACAGTGAATTTCCTTACTGCAGTTATTTATGATTTTGTTGACTGTTCCATTTGAAAAGCAGCAATGACTTCAGTGTGAACTGATGTGGTCATGTGACTTTAGGTGGACCAATGACGGTCAGTACCTTGCCTTGGGGATGGTGAATGGGGTGGTAAGCATCCGCAACAAGAATGGGGAGGAGAAGGTGAAAATTGAGCGCCCTGGTGGTTCTTCATCTCCTATTTGGTCAATTACTTGGAACCCCTCAAAGTATGTGCCATGTTTATTATACACGAAAGATGTTACGAACTGGTCTGTTAGGCTCATTTTTGACATCTTTTTGCTTTTCTCTTTTTTTGGCTTTATCTCTGTTTAGAGTATATAAATAATACATTTCATGGATTTTTGATCGATTAGCATGTTCTGAAATTACAGATTATCTTTGTGGGTCATTAAATACAAGGGGAAACATATATCAGAGCAAGCCTTTCAATGATCATTAAATTTGTCTTCAGAATATCTAAAAAATTCATACATAAATTGTCTTAGTTGTTTATATTTTTTATCTGCTTTTAGAGCTTCAGATGTAATGATGCAGGAAATACAGAAGATTTCAGCACATGTGTGCAGAGGGCCAGCATCTCCTATGAATAATTTATGGAGAGTGTACTCGTGGAGTAGATGCGTGATCCCCGGTAGGCTGTGGGGCTGTCATAGGTGTGAGGGGGCATGGTGCCTTGCAGCTGTATGAGGCAGCTGTCCTCCGTGGCGGAGACCACGGCCGTCGAGGCGGCGGGCAGCCTGCCGGAGACACTCCTGATGGCATATTGTGCAGAGTGACAGGTCCCGTGGAGTCACATGGGCTGCAGAACCTTCCGGAGGCGTCTATCAAATCAGACCGCAGGGCCTCATTTAGTACACTGTGACAGACAGATTTTGCACAGTGTCATTCAATATACGTCGATGTTCATTAGAAGAGTATTTATCGGCTTTGCCCATTTTAGATACAGGAAGGAACATCTGTCAAAAGTAGGAGGCTGGAAAAATGATTGGATGGGTGAAGTAATATTTGTATGAGGAGAGGCCTGGGTGACCCGCCTCTGTTAGGTATCGCATGTATTATAGTCAGCATGATGGCATGGAAGATGTATTTAAAGACTGGGCCTGTGTTAAGCTAAGTTCTGCACTGAAGTCATCGTCATGTCCTCATTGGAGTGTATTAAAGTGTGCCTTGAGTTTGATAAGGATGCTAATTCGCTTTATTGGTGCCCTGCTGCTTGGCCCTGACTGTGATGCGAATAGCTGATGTAATGGTCAGGAAACATGCAGAGGGACCTGTGTGTGGTGAGCAGAAGAGCATCTCTCTGGGCCTCATGCAGGGATGAACACAACGACATCCTGGCAGTGGCAGACTGGGGGCAGAGGCTGTCTTTCTACCAGCTCAGCGGGAAGCAGGTAAAAGGCTTCGGGGGCGGTGATGACACGTCTGATCACATGTTTGAATTGCAGCCGGCAAGGATGGGTGCTTCTGGTAGGTCAGTTGTGTGGGGTGGGGGCTCCGGTGGCTTTAAAGCTCACAGATCCAGCAGTGCTCGCTCTCTCAGAGCTTGACAGAATCCCTTTATGAAGCAGCATGGCGGCACGGCCTGCTCTGCCAGCTGGGGGCCCGGGGTCACAGGGGTGTCAGGAGTTACACAGATAAAGACTGACATGCTTGTGGATAGGAGTCTTGATAGGGTACAGCTGTTGCAATCCTGAGCAAGATATCGGCCCAGAGCTACTTCCACATGGTGGGCTCTACAAATTGGTTACGAACAGATAAAATAATCATTTATTACTGATAGTTTTTGCCTATCAAACTATTGTTTTAGCTTAAACCTTAAAAGAGATATATGTTACTTCATATTTTATTTTCAGTGTTAATGTCCACTAGCATCACTTATTGTATTTTGCTGTCAAGCTGGTTTGATGTTTCGCGGTTACTGGGGAACCAGTGGGGAGTCATTTAAAAAGGATGTGGGCTTATAGTTCAAATGGCTTTTCCTGTTTCAAGCCAGAAATAACATAGAGTGTGAGCCCATGATGTCTCAGTTGAAGGGAAACAGGTGTGTGGAGTGGAGAGCTGATATTCTGCTTCACAAATGGGCTTGTGAGGGGAGGGCTGTGCAGTGTAAGCCCCAAAATGTCATTTTTTGCGGCATTAGAAAATAAACACAGGAGGGTTGAGGAGCCAGTGCTGGGGTTAAGCTGGGGATCTGTGAGTGTAAAACGCATGAACACATAAAGACGCGCTGACTTTCTATTCCTTTAGCTTGTTGTGCTTAGGTTTTCTAAAAATAACATGTAGTATACATTTGCTTGCAGATTGGAAAGGACCGCATCCTGAATTATGATCCCTGCTGTGTCAGTTACTTCTCCAAGGGCGAATATATTGTCATGGGCGGCTCTGACAAGCAGGCCTCCCTCTACACCAAAGATGGTGTTCGCCTCGGCACCATTGGGGAGCAGAACTCCTGGGTCTGGACTTGCCGAGTCAAACCTGATTCCAACTATGTGGTGGGTTCTCTTTTGACAGGCTCTATAGCAGCACTTACCATTGGTGTATTTCGGAGTTCCTGCAGTGAAACTTAATATAAAACGTACTTTTGTTAGGACCACTCTTGTACAGTTGGGTTTAGATTTAATCGGGATAACTGAATCAGAATAAATCAGTTCAGGCAAATGTAATGTCATAAGCTGTACTTCTGATAATAACGATGGCAGACTTTTTTAGCATTAAATTTAGCTTAGATTTGTAGGTTTTCTTGCCTTTGCTTTTCTTGCTGTGTTTCCTGCACGTGGCCTGACACACTGGGAAGCAGACTGGCCCACTCTGATGCCCTGTTGATTTGTTCATCACCCGACCCGCCTTTGATTCTCATGTACTGTTTTGCATGTCACAGCCAATCACAAAGAGAGGAGCCTTGTATCTGAGTTTCTTCGATTTAGCAGTTTTGGGTACGTTGGGAATTTAGCTGTTACGGGACGTTTGTGTGTCTCTCAGGTGCTGGGTTGCCAGGACGGGACCATCGCTTTCTACCAGCTCATCTTTAGCACGGTTCATGGTCTCTACAAAGACAGATATGCCTACAGGGACAGCATGACTGACGTCATTGTACAGCATCTCATCACCGAGCAAAAGGGTAATGTCCGAATTAATAGGAATCTAATTCAGATTTACTTATTTGGTGCAAGTAAGTATCCTACAACTTGGGAAGCCTATTTTATGGTAGTGTTCCATTGCTGAGTTATTGTTAGCAATATGCTTCGTGTGAACAGTTTGCCGTTGGAGATGCTGCAGTAGTCAAGTCCCGTCATGGAAATTTTGTAGCATGGATGATTTATACAGAATCCTGGTGAGCGTAGGAGATGCTTGTGTTTGAAGGAGGCTTCCTGTTCCATCCCCAGTGAGAATAAAGTGCAGGGAGCTGGTGAAGAAGATCGCCATCTACAGGAACCGCCTGGCCATCCAGCTGCCTGAGAAGATCCTCATCTACGAGCTCTACTCAGACGACTCATCAGACATGCACTATCGCGTGAAGGAGAAGATCAACAGGAGATTTGAGTGCAACTTGCTGGTGGTCTGTTCCCAGCACATCATCCTCTGCCAGGTCGGCATGCTGAGCTTCTGCCTTTATACCTCTGGAAACCTTTATAAAGGCTTTTGAAAGTTCACTTTTCACAGCAGTGTCTGTTGGAGGCCACCTTGTTTCCAGCCAGGGGGCAGCAGGGAGCCCTTATGTTTTCCTGCCCGCCAAGTGTTACCGTGTACTAGATCAAACAGCTGACAGAATGAGCAGGCCAGCCCTCACCACTGCTAACCAGTAACTCATAAGCACATGGAGTGCTGTGTCTCTCTCACTCTCTCTCCACATGGAATGAGGCCCATTTTTTACACCACTAGGGGCCCCTTTTGGCAGTCCACATGCGATTCAGTCCAGATCTCCACTGTAGTCTGGGATATTGGACTCCGATTGGGAAAAGTACCCAGCAGAGCCGCTTACAAACCCCAGTTAATTGTTTCAACACTATTTATTGTTTTTTTTCATGTGTGTGCATGAAAGAATCCTTAGTCTTCATTATGTGAATTCTGCTGTGAGTTGCAAACACACGCCCAAAGTAATCTCCTCTGTTTGACATTACATATTTTGAAAAATGCTGTAGAGACATTCCATTTGGCCGACTGCTTCGTGTTGTTACAGTGCTCCCTCAGGAACTACAGAAATAGAAATACACCCAATATTTTACCAGTTTAAAGGCCACATCTGTGCTGTATTTCTATGGCTTTGTTATATCGCAGACAGTATAAGTGAACCTTAGGACCTGCAGAATTGGAAGCACTTTGTCTTGCGATTGTCCGTAGCTTCAGTTTGGCTCATTTCATGTGAGAAAATATTCTGCAAAAGTAAAGCTGAACTGCTCTGTAATATTTTGAGGCTCATTATCCCCGAGAGCACGGATGCACTGCAATCTTGACCAGGTCTCCCTCACCCACGCAGGAGAAGAGGCTTCAGTGTCTCTCATTCAACAGTGTGAAAGAGAAGGAATGGTTGATGGAATCCTTAATCCGCTACATCAAGGTGATCGGCGGCCCCCCTGGCAGGGAGGGGCTCCTGGTGGGCCTGAAGAATGGAGCCGTAGGTCTTTTCATATTCAAGGAATAGCAGTACCACACATGCTGTGTTATTAGCAGAAGGGCAACTCTTTCTTTTCATTTTGCTGTAAAATTTAGCCTGACCAGATTGATGACAGATGACCTCATATTCTTAAAATATTATAACTCACAGTGACGTTTGAGAATCATCATTGTTAATCAGGTCTGGGCAGTCATTTTCTGTGGAGGGCCATATCTGAACTTCACCATGTCCACGTGCCATTTTTTAATTTCTAAATTTTCATGCCCCATGAACGCAACGAAAATAGTCTTGTTAGATTTTACTGTATATTTCATTGTAAATTGTATATAATATGTGTATCAAAACAAAAATCACTTGGGTTGAAACATTTATCTTTTTTTTTATTTTAATGATTGCATAAGTCACTGAGAATATCTAGCCATGTTGTAGATACTAGGAGTCCTCGAATGAGGATTAATGAGTGTAAATGTAATCTACTGCTCTCAACAGAAGCAAAGCTGCTCATCAGTGCACAAAGCTGCGTCCATGGATGCTTTGTGGTGGCTTTTGCATTGTTCCCATTCTTATAGATCCTGAAGATCTTCGTGGACAATCCGTTTGCCATCACGCTGCTGAAGCAGTCCACCTCTGTCCGTTGCCTGGACATGAGCGCGTCGCGCAGCAAGCTGGCTGTGGTGGACGAGCACAACACCTGCCTGGTTTATGACATCCACACCAAGGAGCTGCTTTTCCAGGTAGGCCGTTTTTAAAACCACCGATTCTAGGAAGGAAACATTAACCAATGGTACACTCTATACCGTGAGACGGAGCTATATTCAGAAAGGCACTTGTGAAGATGTCTTGGAGAGGACACATGAGGCTCCGAGGTGGGCTGCTCTTGGTGCGGACGGCATCTCATCGCTTTCTGTTCCTACCCCCCTCATCACCCCCCACTCAGGAGCCCAATGCCAACAGCGTGGCCTGGAATACGCAGTGTGAGGACATGCTCTGCTTCTCTGGCAGTGGCCACCTCAACATCAAGGCCAGCAACTTCCCCGTGCACCAGCAGAAGCTGCAGGGCTTTGTGGTCGGCTACAGCGGCTCCAAGATCTTCTGCCTGCACGTTTACTCCATGTCGGCGGTGGAGGTGCCGCAGGTATTGATGGATCGGACCTGAGAGACAGAGCGGTAATCCGCTTTTCAAATTGGCTCATTCTTATGCCAAAAAAGCCAGCCTGGTCCTGGAGAATCTCCACTGTTAAAATTTAAAAGTGACGTTTCAGGGTCATGTTTGTTCCTCATCTATCTCAAATCTTATCACAGTGCCCCGAAAGGGCAGCCATTTTCAGTTGCCATGGTAGCAGTCTTGGAAGCCAGTCCTGTCGGTTTCTGTTTCTACATGGGTATTTTTGTAGCGCCGAGTAACTGCCAGAAGGAGAGATGAGTAACTCGTCCATGGTGCCTGAGTGCTGGTAGCACGTACAGCAGAGCCAGGACACCAGCTCATGGAGCTGGGCCACAGGCTGTGTGTACTGAGGAGCTTTTGGCCAGATGTGACTGCATCAGTATGGATGTGTTTGTCTGTTTGTGTCTGAATGTCTAGCTTTTCGCGTATATCTTGGATTGGTTAAGCAGTAGAATATGCATGTGTGTGGGTGTGTGTGTGTGTGTCTGTGTCTGTCATTTTGAGTGAAATGTACAAATTCTCTGCTGCACCTTGGATACGAGCCAGGATTTTACTGAGGCATCAGTGAGTTTAGATGTTCTCGCTAAAGCATTCCTGATGTGGAAAGGGTGCCCTTAAATCTCTCTACTTTTAGTCCTGTTGGGTCGGTGGAGGAATGGGTGCTGAAATCTCTCTTCTCTGCCTCCTAGTCGGCTCCCATGTATCAATACCTGGAGAGGAAGCTTTACAAAGAGGCCTATCAGATTGCATGCCTGGGGGTGACCGACAGCGACTGGAGGGACCTGGCCACAGAGGCCTTGGAAGGGCTAGACTTTGACACGGCTAAAAAGGTCCGTCTCACTCCCATACTCCCTGTGCACGTTGTTTCCAAGTCATTCAGTTGATCAATTTACTGCTGAAAATTCTGTTGAAATACTGAAAGCGAATTAATATCCTTTTATGTATTATAATATCCTTATCGAAAATCAATTCCATTTAGTTTCCCTCGATGGACCTCTCTCTGAAATACTTCAGATGACCATTAGATGGCAGTGCTGTGCCTTTTCTTGAATATGCCGCCGGTCCATCCAGACAGTCAGTAATTTGATTGGCACTGAGATGGGTAGAAACTTCAGCCTAAATGCTTTGCATAGCCAGGGACCCTTTTTGCTTTTCACTATCAAGCCGCAGATGCCTGCTGGCTAGGTCTCATCGTTTCAGCTGCCTCCCACGGTTTAGCCTTTCGGCACTCTAATACTCTCCCCGCCTCAGTGAAGTACGCGCTGAGGAAGTTTAGGGTTACATTACAATGAGTATCCTTAAAATACTGAGAGAGAATGAATGGCGGCTCGCTTAATACAGCGAAACCGGATGCCTCCCAGAAGAGCGTGTTCACTTTCTCTGCCCCCCAACCCAGGCATTCATCCGTGTCCGTGATCTGCGCTACCTGGAACTCATACATAGCATTGAGGTAAGTGCTCCCCCTGACTCGGAATTCGTTATTCAGGGGCTGCCTTTAACAGCATTATGCTCTTTATTAATGCAGCGTTGATTTTAAGTCACAGTGTGAAAATGTTCAGCACTGTATTAGAGCAGATGTTCAGATGGCCCCAGTAGGTAATGGGTGCCAGTTTAAGGATGGTTCGGGCCTTAGCCTGTGATGGTGCAGGCTGGGTTATGTCCCTGTGAAGATTAGTAAGTCCTGTCTGACTGGGTTCCAGCAGCGTAATAACACATGTCTGAGTGATAAAAGGCACGGGGGGATTATTTGATGAGCCTAGTCCCAGTAGGAGTACCTTCACTTTTATAGTATTTTTTGACATTGTACTTTATATTTTAATATGTAACAAAACTGATTGTGTTTGTAGTTTGGTTGCGGTGTCACCAACTTTATTTGAAAATGTGTAAGAATACACAGATTCTGGACCCCAAGCAGAAACACATTAAAAACATTTTTCCCCTTTTTCTTCCATCCCTTTAGGATTCCTACCAGCTTTTTAAAGATAGGCATTCCATTCCCTTGCATAACAGACACCAGAATAGCATTGGGAAAATAAAGGCAGCCATTTACTTCAGTAAAACATGCCTGTCAATGATATGCATTTAGTCTAAGTTGACAGAGCATGAGCCATTCCCCGCAGTCATGAGCCCACCTGCGTTCACACAGCGAGGGTGGCCTTCCCTTTGGGGGTGCCTATCTGACTGTCATATGCGTACACGTTGTGGGGTGAGGCTGTGCGCTTAGTGTCTTACAGAGCGCCGTAACGAAGCTCGCATTTGTTCTCGCCGACGCATCTGCAGGAGAGGAAGAAGAGAGGGGAGAGCGGCAGCGAGCTGTTCCTGGCGGATGTCTACGCCTACCAGGGCAAATTCCATGAGGCCGCTAAGCTATACAAGAAAACGGGCAACGAGGGCCGCGCCCTCAGCATGTACACGGACCTGCGCATGTTCGAGTACGCCAAGGTGAGGCGGGGGCCAGCCACACTGTGCTCACGGGCGCCCCCGGTGAACATCGCCTTTCACTCCCCTGTAGCCCATGCCCCACACCTGCTAAGCTGCTTGCCCTTCTTCTGTTTTGGTTTCCATATTTTGTTCCCCTTTATTCCGGCCACCACACACGAATACCGTGCAGTCTTCTGACACCAAATCAGCTGCTGACTTAATGGGAAAATATGTGGGTTGTGAGTGAGGTCTGCTTTACAGCCCGGGCTCCTTATCGTGGAGGGGGGTCTGGCTGTAACTCCCAAGGCGTCATGGGGCCGGATGGTTCTTACAGGATGTGTTCTAGGTGCCCCAACTTGCCTTTTTGCTTGTCTTTGCTCCTTTATATTGATTTCAGAGTCCCTCAGATTTGGGAAGCAGGTGGAAAAACATTTCACTGCACAAAAATTACAGTGTATGATCGTGTACGTGACAAAACTTTAGCTGCGGCGAAGCCTGTGGCTTATTTGCAGCCAGTGGCATGATCTCAGCCCTTCTCTCTGATGCATGCAGGACTTCCTGGGCTCTGCAGATCCAAAGGACACCAGGATGCTGATCAGCAAGCAGGCCGACTGGGCGCGCAACATCAACGAGCCCCGGGCGGCCGCCGAGATGTATCTTTCGGCCGGGGAGCATGTTAAGGCTGTGGACATCATTGGGGAGCACGGCTGGGTGGACATGTGGGTGCTCATCGCGTACCTTGCCCTCTGGGCCCGGAGAGGGTCCGCCGGGGGTGTCGTCGGGGGGAGGAGGGAACATAAATGTTTTCCCGGGCCCTGGACTGCAGGGGGTCCCAATGAGTGACATTTTGTCAGGAGCCCCAGAATTTGTTACAGCATCCCTGGGGCCCATGGATACACTGCTGCCTTGACTCTTTGGGGGTTCCGGAGCTTTCTGAGCCCCGTCCAAAAAAAACGCAGCTAATAATATAAGGTCACTTTTGATAAAAAGACATGTATATTTCTAAAAATCCTTAGACAGTAGGAAGTGTGTTAGGAATTTAACACTTTTGTATGGATGTTTTCTCAAAATTTGTTTCTGCTTGATTGGATTGATTCTGATAGTCTTGGAGAGCTGGTGACACTGATTAACTGCACTCCTCTGGGCTCCTCTGTTCTTTGTTCTTGTCATTTCTTACACGGAACTGCTGGTCAGAAGTTGTACTGACGTCATGGGAATGAGGAGCCACCCAGGACGAGGATAAGACTATCAGGACTGTGCTAATACCCACACACCCGACTCACTGGCGCTCATTGTTGTGCATTCGGGCGCACTCCGGACTTCCTTACACACCCCGCCAAGACAGAGCCAGGGCTAGTTTGGCTAAAACTTATGCAGATGATATTAACGAAATTGCAAAGAAGAGAGCATGCTTAGCTCAAGCTGTAGGTGCTGGGCTGAGCGCTTGCGTGTTTATGTAAAGAGAATAGCCTCCATTTAGGTCCACTTTGCACAATAAGCTGTGGAGAGCATTTCATGGAACACAATGGGGAATGCCCATGGCATCCAGCCAAGACAGTGAACATCCATAGGCTGCTGGGGGGATTGACAGGATGGGCTGTTGAAGGGCTGTAATTCACACCCGTGTGTTTATGCGGAGTAAAGTACTAACCCTCTGCAGCTAGGGCTACAGTAATGCTCTCATGGCACCCTTCAGCGGGAGGGAACGGCATTATTGATAATATGAGTTGACTGCAGGTGAGTGCACTCATAATGTACACCTGCAAGCTAATTTATGGTGATGCTGTCCTCGGAGTCGGTTGACAGTGACGCCATCCCTCAGGTTGATTGACACTGATGCCGTCCTGTAGGTTGATTGACACTGACACTGATGCTGTCCCCTAGGCTGATTGACAGTGACGCTGTCCCCTAGATTAGTTGACAGTGACGTTGTCCCCCAGATCGATTAACAAGGATGCCGTCCCCCAGGTCGATTGACAATGACGCTGTCCCCCAGGTTGATTGACACTGACGCTGTTCCCTAGGCTGATTGACACTGATGCTGTCCCCTACATTGATTGACACTGATGCTGTCTCCTACGCTTATTGACACTGATGCTGTCCCCTAGGCTGATTGACACTGATGCTGTCCCCCAGGTCGATTGACACTGATGCTGGCCCATAGGCTGATTGACAGTGACGCCATCCCCCAGGTTTATTGACATTGATACTGTCCTCTAGGCTGATTGACTTTGCCCGGAAGCTGGATAAGGCAGAGCGTGAGCCACTTGCCAAGTGTGCTGGCCACTTTAAGAGGCTAAAGCACCATGGCTATGCAGCGGAAGTCTACTCGAAGATGGGGGATCTGAGGGCACTGGTGTTGCTGCACGTGGAGACATGTCACTGGGACGAGGTGAGGAGTGCCACTCGGACCTGTGGGCTGAGACTTCTTACTGTCTAAAGGGTCTCCCCTTTCCTTGTGCCTTATGTTGCCCCTCCTGCTGCTCTGACCAGAAATATGGAATTAGATTAATGTAGCTGTACAGGAACTCAACTTTTCAAAATGTATATTCCAGAATATTTGTTAGAGTTGCACTAGGAGATGATACTGGAGAAGGTCAGTGGAAGCCTGCTGGAATGTATGTCATTGTCTGCGGTCCAGTCGCTGACGCTTTGATCCCTTGCCTTCTTGGGATAGAGCCGTGTGGCGCAGCGGAGGCGGGGTGGAGTGGGGGGGGTTGTGAGAGAATGTGAAGGGCCAACATGTCTGTACGGTCACTCCACAGGCATTTGAGCTGGTGGAAAAGCATCCCCAGTTCAAGAACGATGTTTACGTCCCCTATGCACAGTGGCTGGCAGAGAACGACCGCTTTGAGGAAGCACAGAAAGGTGAGCCAGCCAGAGGCATGTTTCGGGCATGAGCCCACCCCGGGGCTCCTTGCGGAATAATGTTATTATCTGTGTAATTACAGCTTACGCTTAAATGTATAAACATGACTTGTTAGTTCTTTTTCAGTGACGTGTGGGAACCTCAGCAGGACCGAATGTCATTTAGATCAGCGGTCCCCAACCTTTTTTGCGCCATGGACCGCTGATTACATGTCAGACAATGTTTTCACGGACCGGCCTTTAAAGTGTGGGGGGTAAATACGACTAAATACAATGATACGACTGGCATAAAAACAAATATAAACCGCATAAAAATAAAACTCAGCATTACGTTGAATTAGTGGGAGCCCTGAGCTTGTTTCTCCGAAACGAGTCGGTCCCATCTAGGCGTAATCGGGGACAATGACACCCTAAGTATTTTTTTCTATGCGGCCCGGTACCAGTCCGCGGCCCGGTGGTTGGGGACCTCTGCTTTAGATGAAGTGTATCTGTGTTCTTGATTCACTCCAGCCACCTTACCATGACATACCTCAGAACAGTGACACAGTTGCAGTCAGACTGCGCAGTTATGCAGGACAGCTTCTTATTAGGGACCTATTTCAATGAGCTGCAGGTCTGCCTTCTCTATGTTCTGCTAGGCAGATTTTGAATCTCCAACATTAAAAGTGTAACTTTGGTTTGAACATTGGGCGGGTTGAGGTGGAGACCTATTTAGACCCGTTGAGGTAGAGACCCATTTAGGTGGAAACATGAATATTGAGGGGGGAGGTGTATTAGCCAGTTTTGATTTATTGGGAGGTTACAACCCCCCACCCCCCTGTAATTTACGCCCATGTCCGACATGAGTCTCTCCTCGAATCTCATGAAATCGCTATGCTACTCATGGAAGCAGCCATTTGAGGAATGTAAGGTACGAAAGTTGACTCATCAGATTGTTTTTCACAAGTCAACACTCTGAAAAGTGGGCAGTTAGCATGCTCTGCATGTGCCCTGGAAACTGTGGTAGTCACCGAGGGGGGGGGGCACTCTGGGACTCGGCCTGACTGGCCCAGAGCCTACGGTTAACGCCTCCCGCCACACTACCTCTTCCTGCCAGCGTTTCACAAGGCTGGGTGGCAGGATGAGGCCGTGAAAGTCCTGGAGCAGCTGACCCACAATGCGGTGGTGGAGAGTCGCTTCAATGACGCCGCCTACTACTACTGGATGTTGTCCATGCAGTGCTTGGACATCGCTCGAGGTAGGAGGGCGACCCCTGCCTTCCATTTACGCACTTCATTCTACATACTTTTTGAAAGCCTTTAGCAGTCTGCTCCATCCAATCTGGTTTGTCAGCTCTATTTGTCTCATGTCTCAGAAACTGAGAGCAAGAAGGAGGACATGCTTAAGAAATTCCAGCGTTTCCAGCACCTGGCTGAGCTTTACCATGTCTACCACTCCATCCAGCGGTACACCGTAAGATCCCACATACGCACTTTATCACTCATTCAGCGGTACACCGTAAGATCCCACATACGCACTTAATCACTCATCCAGCGGTACACCGTAAGATCCCATATACACACTTTCTCACTCTATCCAGTGGTACACTGTAAGATCCCACATACACACTTTCTTACTCTATCCAGCGGTACACTGTAAGTACCCACATACGCACTTTATCACTCATCCAGCGATACATTGTAAGATCCCACATACGCACTTTACCACTCATCCAGCGGTACACCGTAAGATCCCACATACGCACTTTATCACTCATCCAGCGGTACACCGTAAGATCCCACATACGCACTTTATCACTCATCCAGCGGTACACCGGAAGATCCCACATACGCACTTTATCACTCATCCAGGGGTACACCGTAAGATCCGGCATACGCA
>JABFEA020000110.1:13217841-13233729 GCA_019775915.2 Cyphomyrus plagiostoma | reverse complement strand
TATATATAAAAACACAGAATTAACAGCGCTCACAAGCAAAAGTGTTTGAAAACCAGATCTGTCCAGCTGAGATCCTTTGAATGCTTGTGGTTCACAACCCTGGTTGCATGTTTAATTACATAGGTTTCCTTGAGCTGTCAGTTGCATTTTTGCACATTGAAGTATCTCCAAATTACAGAACTCCTGAGAGGAACAGTATGCTTTTATACTGATAAGAAAGTTAAAAGAAATAGATTGCCCCATACCTGCCCCTCAAACTACACACTAGTAATACTTTAAAAATAATAAATTATTGTTTAATTATAAATACGGTAAATATATATTTGTAATATATTTTGAGTTGTACAAATATACTAAATCAAATTTTAAAATGTATTCAGAGTGAAATGTAACTACGTACAGTGCAGTCTGCACATTTTTCTCATTTTTATTCTGGCTCTGTACACCATCATAATGGATTTGAAATAAAACACTCAGTATGCTCTTAAAGTGCAGACTGACAGCTTTAATTAAAGGCTACAGGCAGCTATCTTGGGTAAACTGTGCAGGAATTATAACCATTTTCATGCATAGCCTCCTCCATTTTAAGGGACCAAACATATTTGGATAATATTTATGTAATAGAATATAATCCAAACATATTTGGATTAATATTATCATAATGAAAGTTGTCACATTTAATACTTGGTTGCAGTCATTGAGAGTCTGAAGTTTGGAACCCACACACAGTACCAAGCACTGTGATTCTGCCCTGGTCATGTTCTGCCAGGCTTATAAAATTGCTTGTTCTGCGGCTTTCTGCCTTTCCGTCTTGTCTTCAGCAAGTGAAAATGGTTGCTCACTCAAAATTAGGTCAGGTGCTTCGCTTTTTTTCTGGTAGATTTATTTCATTGTCTTGCTGTAGTGTGAAGTGCTGCCCACTGGCATATTTTGTTGAATCTGAAAAAATAAGATGTCCATCTATAACACAGAATACATCCTAATGCTTTTTATCAGCAGTCACCTCATCAATAAATACAATGGAAACAGTTTCAGTGGCAGCCATAAATGCCCAGACTACTGGGATACCTCCTGCGTTTCTTTATGTTCATGCTAAATTAGGTCCAGGTTTTACAGGTCTGTCCATATGACATTATTCTAAAACTGATTAGTTTTATAATTTTACTTCTTAGAAAATGTTACCCTGGCATTTCAGTTATAATTTACCAGTGTTTGCATCTTGTGGGATTGTGCGATTTTCTGATTACAGTCATCTAGAAACACAACTGCACCCACATCCTGGAAAGTGTATTTAATCTGGTCGATAGTTGTGAAGGCATTTTTCTTTACAGTGAAAGTACTCTTTTGTCATGCACTGCAATAACCCTACTGGATCTAAATGGCTGTTTGTGTATGTTATGTTCTTCCTCTTTAACCTAACAGTTGAATTTGCCACACCTAATCTTTTTGCTGTGTATCACATGGCATTTTCTTTAAATAAGTTTTCAGTTTCAAGACAGCCTCCTTTACTGGCTTTTGATCACAATGTTGATTGAGGCAACATATTCCAAATTAAATGACAACACTTAGAATCTAGAACTATAGAACTTGGAATTGAATTGTGCATGGATTGACAATGTTTCAAATACCTTTTGGTCCATTAAAGTGTGGGTCTGTGTATTATAAACCTTATAATTGCTTCACAGTTCACCCATTAAAAGTGCAGCATTAAATTTAAGTTGACAGTCTGTTCTTGAGTGTTTCACTTCAAACCCATTCTGAAGTGTACAGAGCCAAAATAATAAAAAATGTGTCACTGTATACAGTACTTGGACTGCACTGCATGAGTTTGGTTGTTGGTACATGCAAAGTCCATTTTTTCCACCACTTTTAATAATTTCTTCCAAACTAGAGTTTTGATATTCATATCCTCCTGAGATCCCACCCATTCATTTATGTCCATTGGTGTGGACATTTTGTTTTTGCATCTATCTTTTCACTGATGTAAGGAAACATATTTATTCCTGTTGTACACTAAAGAGGACATGCTGTGAAATTAAAAATAAAAATTTATTTGAAAAAATCTAAATTGTAAGATGTCTTAATTCCCCCAAAGACAAATAACCTACAATTCCTTGGGTCTCAGGAGGATACTCTGTAGCTTTGCATTACAGTGTTGTTTGTCTGTGCAATATTGCAAAGCAATACCTCTTCTGCAATAATCTAAATGGGGGATATTTAGAATGTGCCTCATTCCAGGATTCAGGTGAAGGCTCTGACAAAACAGTGTTTTGGTGCTGATGAATTTGTTTCTATTAATTCAATCAATTCTTTGTTCAGCCATTATGAAGGAGTGGTCATTGATTAATAAAAAACAAACATTGTTTTACTCATTACGAGGGGCAAAACCATAGATGGAAACATGTAAAGCCAAAAGTGAAGGACAATTCATAGGTTCAGGTATGATATATTAATGTTACGAAGGAAAACTAATTAATAGTTAGTATTACTGAAGAGTAAGAGTGGGACTAGCAGCCAGGACAGCCGGTCCTGTCAGGCTTTGACGCTAAGAAGCTCCATTGCTCTGGCCAGCTTTTGGTTTCCGTTATTGGAAAAGCTGGGTCCATCTGAAGGTCAGACAGAAGGTTGCCTTGTTCTGTCAAATCACATAAAAAAGTACAAGCAGGCAGCTTGTCTATATTTTTTTAAGAAGCACACATTTTATTTGATTCAATTATATATCTTTCAATGATAGAGGCTATTAGAGTGCAGGACGGAGTTGGCAGAGCGCAGCATTCAGTCTTTGACTGGTCCCCAATCTCCCTATCTCTCTCCAACAGCTCAGCAATGCTCAGTTCTCCAAAGGTCTCACTCTTCATGGCTCCTCTATGAAAATGAATGCTGTACAGGTACTTCAGCGCAATGTCCATCACATATCAGTCAGAAAAAGCTCAGAAAACAGTTCAAAGCACCAGTGTAAAGTCCTGTCTGTTACTGCCACAGCTCAGACCTGAGTAAATGATTCTGATTGTGTTGATCTTTTGCGTGGGAGACAGGACAATCATAATGTTGTTCCCTCCAACTCAAGACTATAAGAGAGAGAACATCTATAAATATTGCTATAGACAACCATGTTACAGTACAGTGCATTTTCCATGTGTCTGCAGAAGGTGGGGGGGTCCATGCATATGCTTGCAATGGGAAGACCCCCAGCATCGCCATCCAGTGACAATGACCCCCCCCTCCCCCCAGCTCTCCCTTGTGGTTTTAGACAAAGTCACTTTAAACTTACCCTCTGGTCCACCTGTGCATAAACACAGGGTTAAAAAGTAACTCTGTAGCTTGCCTATTTAAACCTAAACAGTGCACTGCTGGGGCAATCCTGCTTTTATCGAAAGGCCTAAGCTGCTCTGTGGCATACACACCCCCCACGACACCCAACCATTTGGTATGCTCCAACTCTTCTCCCTCCACAGCAAGGGTTGGCATAGGGAATCTGTCCATCACCCAGTCCTCCTTGCTAGGAGTCTCCCAGAAGTCTTTCAAATGGGTTCACAAGCAAAGTGATCGTGGAATAGGGCTGTAGCACCCAGGTGTGCCTTGCTTGTGTGGTGGAGGTGTGGGGGGCAGGGGGGGGGTGGCGTGCTGGTGCTTCAGGCCTCACTGCTGCACTCATAGATGTTGTCCTCCACGAGGGCGATGACCTGCTCAAACTTGTGCTGCAGCTGCATGCGGCGGGCTGTGGGGTTGGCGTCCAGCGCGTTCACCACCTGTGGAGATTGGGGGGGCCGTGCTCAGCACAGAGCGGCCCACACTCAGGAGCCCTTTACACAGCGCCCAGTGGGCTCTGTCTTCACATCCAGCTCCTCTGCTGCTCCTGCCATGTTGGCTTCTGGCACTATCTACTAAGCGACCATTGTTCGGTTGCAAAACATGCAAGCATGCAATTAATGGAACGCTTTTGTACATGAGAAAGCTGAAATAGAACCAGTGTTCAGCCTGGCATTATGGGAATTCCTAAGCATTTACCTCTGAACTACATAGCCATTGAATTCTGATCAGCCACCATGGAGGGCAAAGAATGTCAGTGAGCATGGTGCCCATATTCCAGTGAGCCCAGCTCCGATCCCAATCTTGTTTTATGTGAAACGCAGTGCAGCATGTGTGACACAGACGGCTGATCCTGCTACCTGATAGCACCCTTTGAACACATGTCACAACACCAGCCCTATTCAAGTAGATGTAAAAAAAAAACCCTTACCTGAGTACGATATTTCTTGGCATAATTATAGATCTCCATCAGGGCCAGGTTTGTGTTGAATTCATTTCTGTATTTCTGCAGGAAGGGAAAGAGCAAGATAATGAGCGTTTGAGAAATCACTGTCACGCACAATAACACACACATCCAACAAAGGCAGATGAAAAGCCTAGTGTGGAGATATGTTAAAAAAAAAAGTTTCCCTGAAGATAAAACATCATTTTGGAGTTAAACATCTGACCAAAAAGGGAGATATATATATGCATAAAATTGCATGCTGCATATTTGGATAAAGGCATTGGAAGCATTTTAGGCCAAAACGATAGATCTCAATTTAACGTGATTTTGAAACACATGTAGCAATCTGGAGAAGGATAGCAAAGCGAAATCACGAAACCATGCTCTGTGTAAATTACAGCAGAGGGAGAAACAGCGTTTGACATGGAATGACATTCCAGGTTGACTTTCAGACGAACGCTATGATTCACCAGTTCACAGAGCAGAATCACAGAGCTTTAGAAAAAAATGTTGGTTTAATCCCCAGGTAAAGAAAGTTACAGCTGATGTGCAGATCATAACAGAGAATAACACAAAACAATTCAGCACAGTCAGAGCCTGAATGTATGTTTGTGATCCCATCTATTTAAGGATTATGTGCCTGTGAATTGTGTGGCTCTGTTTCCTACACTTTTGTTTAAAGTGATGAGTTCCAGCTGCCTGAATATATATCTTGGAGCGGCTTCCTTCCGTCCATGTACTACAGTAAGTTATTTGCCCTTCCTTTCTCTCCTGTTCCAGTTTGCTACCTTACTTCCATATCCAAAAGTGTCCCAAATTTCGTATGGTAATTACAGGTCACTGAGCGTTCAGTGTGCAGCCTCTGATTGCCCTCATTACAAATCCAATCTCAGGCTCACGAACGAGACTATCTGGCAGCCGCGAGCGACACGTGAAAACGGCGTGAAGCACCCCGGCGTCTCCGGGACGCGGACCAGCTGCTCGGCCCGCATGATCGGGATTGTGCCGGACCAGGCACGGCCCCTCTCTCACCCGGGACTCCTCTGCAAGGTGTGCATTCATCTCCTGCTCACTCAACGGCGCCATCTCCTGGATCTGCTTGTAATACCACTGCACCCGTTTCTTGTACTCCGGTATCTCCTTGGCGTACAGAAGTTTGTTGGTGGGGGAGTCCTAGAACAAAGCATTGCCATTAGCTGGGATAATGACAATGACTTTAGCATTAGCAGAGATGGTGACAATGACTTTAGCATTAGCTGGGATAATGACAATGACTTTAGCATTAGCTGGGATAATGACAATGACTTTAGCATTAGGAGAGATGGTGACAATGACTTTAGCATTAGCTGAGAAGGTGACAATGGCTTTAGCATAAGCTGGGAGGGTGACAATGGCTTTAGCATTAGCCAGGAGGGTGACAACAGCTTTTTAATCAAGGGTTGCTCCCACACCATCTGTCAGGCAGGGACATTCAATATACTGTAAATTAATCATACCAGGTGTCTAATGCTGGGCACGAAACACAGTATCCTTAGAAATGCAATATTGTGGCTGGAACAGCAATAACAAAAGCGCATAAGTGTAGAGTTCAGCCCGACAGAGGAGCAGGCAGGTAGACTGCAGAATCAGCAGCAGCACAGCCATGACAGAATCAGCAGCAGCCCCTCACATGATGCCGCCAGGCGCAATGTGCCAGATACACACTCTGCGAGAGTGATTGTGTCAGTCTGTGGTGCACTGCTATCCCGGGGTTCCCTGTCCTCATGTCCACAGCCCGTTTCTGTCAATGCTGCATAACTTTCATGTAGCGACACCCACACATCGCCCAACAATAAGAGGCAGAAGCCATGATCTCCCCTCATTACGACCGGAACTCACTCTAACTGTTTTCCATCGAGAAAAAAAAAAGCTTAATTTAATACTCTGGGGTTACAAAAAAAGAAATGGTCCACAAAACTAAGGCTTTCTTTTCCAACACACGTTTCCAATGTATTTCACGTTAAGTGTTTTGAAATTCCCATATCTGTTACCCATGTCTCAATAACGCTGTTACAAGCCAACCCTTCCCAAAATGGGCCCTTATCCAGAAAGCTGGTAGACAGACGTATGTAGGGCACATGGGGGCGGAGCCAACTCAGCGCTCCACCTGATACCCGACCCCTCCTTCCTGTGCACAAGGCTACTTCCTGCAGCTCTTCCATCTGCTGGGTAACACCTGACCATTTCCCGGCATTGAGAAAGGACTGCTTCCTGCGTGAAAGTGGCCTGAGCTGCATTTCCTGCTTTAACTGTTAGTTATTGCTACCCCTACAGCCTCACACCGTGCTCCAAGGAAATTTGAGTGGGAAAAAAACAAGGGATCATAATTAAACCCCCCCCCCACCTTAGTAAAACAAGGGCCTTGCACATGTTTTACTTTTAATAAGACCGCAAATCGGACCCTGGCAAGGGACATAAAAATAAACCCAGCGTCAGTGCTGATGAAAGGTGAACATTGTTCGTGGAGCTCAGTTCCTGAGGGAGGAAGAGAGGTCAGGGTGTCTATGGAATTAAGTATTCTGCTAGTCCTCCCTCAACTGGGCAAAACAAGGATTTCCATGGCGGGCCATTTCATCTTGAAAAACATGAGGAAGGGTGTAAGCAGTTGACTGAGGCGTCGGGGAGTGGCGTGCCATGCAGCTGGGAGACGGTGCGGGGACCTCACCTTGCCTAACTGCAGGTCGGACACAGAGCAGGCATCGATGAAGGCTTGGGCAATGACGGACAGGCATGCATCCATGTGGTCTGTCTTGTCGATGTCGAACACGAACTGGGGGTTCTTCAAAATGTTCACCCAGAACCTCAAAGGTAAGCTGCAGCAATAAAACATGAACAGCTCAAACGAGAAAGGTCAAGAACACCGTGAATGCTATCGGTTATCGATGAGTATAATTAGCACTAATAGCCGCTGCTATGCTGATGTGGAACGTGAAGCCTCGGTCTATCTGCACCCCACCTATTGGTCTTCCAGATGTGCAGGGTGTCGGGGTCTGTGATGCCTCGTTTATCTGCCTGCTCCTCCAGGAAGTCAAAGAAGTATTTAACAGCCAAAGGGGGCTTGTCAGATGGAATGCTGAGGATGGCCTGAAACAGGTCATCCAGGAACTTCTGGAGTGTTCCCTGCAGAGAGAGAAGATCATGGGTCAGCACCTCCCAGTAAACTCAGCATTATGGGCCATACCTGTCCTCCCGAATTTGCTGGCGGACCAAATATTTAGTTAAGCCCAGGACAACTGCAGCAACGTGAAAATGTCTGCGGGCTTCAAATCCAAGTTGGGTGCGTCAGGTATCCTACCAATAAGCCCTGCAGGAGTCCCTACCCACATCCTCCATGACCCATTTTTCCACACGTCACTCCCATGCCAGGCCCCGCTGTGCTGAGGAGATGCCCACCTTGGTGGAGAGCAGCCGCGTGAGGTAGATCTCTGGGAGCACCTTCTTGCGGTGGCTGTGCCTGTGTGACTTCTTGGTCTCTGCCAGCTCGTCGTGTGGGAGGACCTGAGGAAACGACATGATGGGACCGGCGGTTAAACTCACGAAAGGAGCTCGTGGGCATCAGTCAGGTCTTTACAACTGGCCACGATGAGGACGCGACGGCATGGCCATCGGCCAAAGGATTTTGGCAGATTTAATTTGCCACTTATACGGAGTTCAGGATCAGGAGCACAAAAACGTCAGCAGCATCAACACCTTCTCTGTGATGTGACAGACCAGAGTTTAAGGTTTGCATCTTATGGGTTGCGATACCTGGAATAACTGCCAAATTATTTGTGATAAGTCTTTCGTCTTTTCTTTCTAAATTTTCCTTATTTTCTCCTATTTGGGAATGGCGAGATACAGCGGCTATCAGAGGTCTCCCTGTCAGCTCCTGACACCCAGGCAAGCCAGGGAAGTGCAGAACACTGGGACAGGACTATTGTCTGTGCTGTCAGCTGCCTCTGTCTCAGGGCTGCGGGTTCCGCCGGCTGATGGGACATGCTTGCAGGAGAGCGGGACGAGGAGCCTATTTGGTCAATTCCACCCACAGCCCTGTAGGCGCCCAGCTGACAGTGGACTTTGCTGTGGAGCGACGAGATAGAGAGGAACCAGCTGTCTAAGCAGGCTGACAGAGCATGAACCGCTCTCTGTGTTCCAGGCCATCTCTGAGCTCTCAGCGCTCAGTGTGAGCCAGGCCAAATCCCCACAGCCCTGTCTGACTGACGGTCCACCTTAGGAGCGCGGAAATATGCAATTAACTGAAAAATACAAATGTCTAATATATATCTATTCATGAGAACAGTCCCTAGTCCTTCCTGCAGCATGTTCTGTGATAACAAGGCAGCCATATCATGCAATTACTTTCCTCACTGCCATGATTCCTCTTTCACTCTCCCGGTTGATTGCATCATTTCCATTTCTGCCTCATTTCCGTTACATTCCAGACCTATTTCCTTTCCATGATATTCCACTCCCCCTTCATTGCCACCCCCACTATATGCCTCATACCCTCACTGTCCTGCCAGCCTCTCTAACCTCTAGCGAGCAGCTTCTCGCCAGAGTCTCAAACCTTCCCAGGTGGTTGAGGTGCCAGCGTGTGCCTCGGTGTCACTGCGTGTGGGTGTGTTTGTACAGGGTGAGGGTACGGCGCTGCTTACCAGGTGAATATATTTCTCTGTGTCCAAATCTTTGACTGGAGAATGAGAGGAGAGATAGAAATACGTCACAATCCATCACCGTCCGTCACTGACACATGGGTTACTGGGAGAGGCCCCCAAGTGAGATTGCTGGAAGTCAGCCTCTCTCACTGGTTTACATCAATATCTAAACAAACCCCCTCACTCAGAGTACATTTGACACTTTAGTATGTGTTTGACAGGTAAGTCCTGTTTAGAATCTCAAATCCAATCACAATACTTACTAATGCTGCTTCGCTATGTGATGCTCCATGCACGACTTAATTCATTTGTAATGATATGTCACACTTGGCTCACAAAGAAGCAAAAAATTCAAACAAAAAAAATATCAGCCCTTCGTAAATCTTCAATTGTTTACAATTCAAAAAAGACCATTTCCTATAATTGCTCTTCCAGTGTCTTTTTTATTGTGTATTTTTTTCTGGTGTCTGTCACTAAAACACTCTTTATTATATCAACATGAAAGCAGCCTCCCTGCATAATGGTGGCATAAAATTATTTTTGTTATATATATATCAAGTAGACAGGGGAACAAAACAAAGGCATGTTTTGAAAAGATCTGCACATGAAAAGAAAAGAAATCGGAGAATAAGTAGAAGACGCAGATCTTTTAGAAGATGCAATGAAGTAAATAAGTGGCTTGGAGTGACCTCACCTCTCCCCAAAGTGTTCTCACGTCTGTCTTTCAGGCTCATTGCAAGTGAGGCTCCCTCTGGAATCTGGGGGGGTTGTACAAAATCACAAAATCACTGAGTGTAACCGAGGACGTAAATGTTGGCACCCACTAAGGTCAACATGGTATAATGAACTGAAGGATTTCCAGTGAAGTCCAACAGCACACGTGTTCAGTCACATTCACAGCTTGCTCACACTGGCGGGCTATAAGTGTCTCTTAGCAGAGGTCACTGGTCATGCCTTGTCTACTGAGATATAATACATGCAAAACTGCCCGTAGACTGAGGGTGGGGCGACTGGAGAGAGCCCTCACTTAAAATCCCCTGGAAAAAACCCCAAAGGTACACTAGAGGGTATTTACTTTGTAATGGAAGACGGTGTTGAGCTTCTTGCGGCCATCTTCCATCACTGACGTATTGTCCAGGTCTAAGAGAATTCGACTGGGGCTGCCAGAAGGAAACCACTCTGGAGGATTGACAAGAAAAAAAGCAGCCATTGTAGCATCATCTCTAAGGACCCAGTGGCATTTCTCTAAAGCCTTAGGAAAAGTATCTGGATAAATATATCTTTGCTCTAGGTGTCAGCAAGGCTGAGTGTGACTCGGTGTGGGCTGAGGTCCAAAATCGAGACAGCTTTTCACCTAGGTCCACGTCTTCAGCACTTGGCCACTGAGAAAAGGGCAAATTCTTGTAGAACGCCTCCAGAATCTTCTCTTTGACCTGGCAGATGGTGTCTGTGTTCATCACTCGCACAGTGAGCGAGTCCATTCCTAATCCTTGGAATGATACATTGACGTTCTGCAACAATAAAATGGAGGCAGTCACTTGACAGCTGTGCTGTATTTCTTTGCTCCTCCCCCCTCTGGGTTGCTACCCGATTCATTGTTACATAGCCTGGGGCCCGTCGTTCACCTGGGGCTTGGCCTCGATGTTCTCCCTCAGCAACCACTCCTCATTCAGGGTGTAGCGGGCTTTGCCGGTGATGGCGTCGATGGAACCCTTATTTATCTGCTGTTTGATGGCACAGAGCAGCAGAAAGAACGGCTCGCCCACCGTCTCCTGGAGAGAAATCGCAGCAGCCGCGGGCTGTTAGCTGCCGTCAGCTGAGAAGCAGCTAGTGATGCTAAATCCACACATTCTATATTCAACACGAACTGCGGAGAAGCTGGCAGCGACCACAAAGCAGCCCAGCTACAAGTGTTTGTTCCTGGAGAACGAGCACTCAGGCAAATCCTCACCGACTTGCAAAAAGCACCTCTACGGTACGGCATTAACTTTTACAGCATTTTTAAGAGCCTGATGGGACTATAATGAGAAAGATATCATAAAAGGTTAAGAAGAGCATTGTTTCTTCTGTATGCACCTTCAGGTAGCTGTACATGCAGATGGACATCCAGTTGGTGAGCATCTTCTCCACTACGGACTCGGTCCTCCGCAGCATCAGCTTAGGGTTCTTGGGGGCCGAGCTGTCTATGAGGTCTACCAGCAGGTCCTTCATGATGCTGGTGTAGTACTCCAGCTTTCCGTGCAGAGCGATGGTGAGCAGCGAGGCCAGGCTGCATCTGGAGTGGGGGAGACAGGAAACCCAACCTTCTCAAGAACTGAAGTCCCCCTCAACAGCACACAGGAGGTCGGCAAACACGCCGATACTGGAAAAATGCTTCACACAGACAGGTTGTGACCGAATGATTTAAAGCGACCGATTTGTGAAAACGCTACATGTTCCAGGATCCCCATTTATTAATCACTGATTTAACTCCTTGGTTTCTAGGCATCTATATGTATTGCTTGCAAACATCTCTGCAGGATTTTCGCCTACCCCTATGCTGCTGTTCAGTGGTTTTTCCATGAACTTCTCTAAGCCATGAAGGTGCTGGGCCACACTGAAGTATTTCCATAACAGTAGGAACTACTTTAGTACTCTATCAGTGTCTGCTTGGCAGGTCGGCCTGTGCCAGACTCCTGGCGAGAATCTCGATTCCAGTGGACGCACAGGCGTTAAGGTTTCACAGACGGGGCACGTGGCACTACAACCTCCACCAGGTCAGCAGAGCGGTGGTAGGCACAAGGTGGCGCGACATTCTCCAGCAGAGGGGCAAACGGCGACAACGTTCAGAAAGCCGCAATTAGGCTGATCCTCTGGACGGCGGCTTTCAGTCTCCGTGCCTAAACAGGACGGGGAAGGTGGGGAGGTCTCTTTGGGTCACCTGTCCCGTACGGCGAAGTCCTTCTGCTGCTCCAAAGCGTGCACGAAGGTGATCAAGAAGTGCTTGTTGTTCAGCAGAGTGGAAAACAGCGTGACCCCCTCCTCCATGTTGGGCTTGCTGGTACCTGCGGGCTGTGCCAGGGAAAACACACAATTAACTTAAAGGGCCGGCGTCGCCGCGGGAATCAGCGCTTCACACGTAGCCGGCACACGCTTCCGCATCGTCGCGCCGCCGCCTTTGAAACGGGCCATATGGTGACACGGCGTGGTCTTAACAGAGCCGTGTCCTCACTGCCAGCCCAGCGGCCGCCCGCAATACTACACCTCCAAGCTACTGGGAGATGATCTATGCGGATCTGCTAGCATGGAGGGGTCTATCTCCAGACGATATTACAGCAGGCACTGAATGGCGCTCTGACAGAGCCTCTCGCAGAGAAGGAGCTTGGCAGACCTACATCACTGATTAATTAGAATTAGAGGTGAGGCATTCCTGGGGGAGCACGGGCTGGGCAATGGCGCCTGTTACCTTCCAGTCCTGCAGCAGGGGGTGAGTTTCTGGCACAACACGCGGACTCAGATTATCGTTCACGTAGACGGGCTGCACCAGGCTGTTCTTCTCGTAGTCTGAGCACATCTGTGGGACGGGGGTACAGTTAGGTGGTCGGTCTCAAGGAAGAAGTCCCGTCTTTGGACCAAACCTATTGCACTTAATTAAGATGGGTGTGCTTCCACGGTGCCGCAGAGCAGTGCATCATGGGAAGTGACGTGACTCCTGCTAGAGCTTTCGCCGCATGGTTACGGCGGCTTGCTGTGAGTGTGGTGGGGGCCCCCGAGCCCCCGCTGTGTGGAGAACAGTGCTGGAGCACAGGCCGTGTCCTCGTCCTCCCAGACTCAGCCTAGCAACACTCCCCAGTGTAAATAAGAGTTACGCCATAAATTCAGAGTCTCGGCACAATTGTGTTTAGACAAGCACTTTAGGATGCAGAATATCACACACAAATTATAGAGATGGGGGGTGCGGGGGTGCTTTTGCAAGCAAGCTGGGATGTTTTCTTTTAAATGGGAACTGACTCAAGCCTCTGGACTTGAGCGGGGGGGGGGGGTTGCTGCTTGTTTCATGTTAGAGGTCCCAGCGGGATGAGAAAGGAGAGAGTGTGGAGGTAACAACATTTATGTTACATTACCAGCGATTTTCACAGCTCCTCGCCTCATAGCTCACCCAGGGCACCGTCCACTTTCCTCCACTTCCTGACCTAGTTTGTGTTTGCTCCTGAAAGCAGGCAAAAGTCCTTGTGTGTGTGTGTAAGTGTGTGTGTGGGGGGGGTTGAGGTTAGGAACCTTTTATTTTGACATTATGGGGACCATTTTTGTCTCCACAAAGGGAAACTGAATTTCACAAAAAATCTGCGACTGCAAACAAAAACTGAAAATCTCTTGCCTTTTGTTGGGTTACTTATAGTTAAGGTTAGGGTTGCCAATGTAAGGATTAGGGTTTTGCCCATAAAAATGCATAGGCGGTCCCCACAAAGGTAAAAACAAAACTGTGTGTGTGTGCGTGTGTGTGTGAGCCCAGTGACGGCAAGGGTGGGGGCTGTGAAATCAGACTCTGTGTGTTTGCGTAGAGAGTGTGATTTGTTCTGACTTGGTGCCCCCGCCATTGTTCTGCTCTACCACAGTCACCATGGTAAAATTAACAAGTGGGCTACCCACCTTTGGGAAGAAGGTTCGGGTGACAAACTGCTTGTACTCCAGGAAGGGGATGCCCTGACTGCGGTTCAGCTCCTTGGTGAGGTCTGTCATGTCGGTCTGCAGCTCAGCAAATCCTGCGGGGGGGGTACAGCACGGGCCCTCGTTAAGTCCGGCCTCTCCGCATTCCCCCCTCAGGCACAAGCGTCACGCGGCATATCCATCTGCCAGCGTACATGGCAACCGCGCACTGCGAACGTTTGCACAACACGGCCTTCACAGGCCAAACGTTAACAGGAAACTCCTTTATTCAAAGCATGTGTAGAAGTCAAAGTTAGAACCCAAGGAACTAATTCAAGCAAGGAATATAGAAAGAGAAAGGGATCTGCCCTGTTTGCATAGCCTTCATGGAGTGAAGTGAGCCTGGAGCCCGTCACGGACAGCACATTCACAACCAAGAGGCTGACGGAGACACGACTGATAGTTCATGGCAGGAAACCCACAATAAGCAGGCTTCACCACAACAGCCCAAATACAGGGCAAACACCAAGTTCACTGCTCTCGCGGTGCGAGGACACGGTGCTTCTGCCGGCTGATAAGAGGAGCGTGTTTTGCTCAGAACAGCTTCAGCTTAATGCATCAGTTTCTCTTAGTTGCTTTTCCGCTGTATTTCCTTTTGCCCTTCGCACAAAATGGACCTTCTGACCATCAAAACATTCCTCAAAGGGAGTTTTTGTGAAATTTCTGCAAAATTCCCCATTACCAAAAATGTCTGAATCACGCTGAGATGAGACGGGACGGAGATGGGGAAATACCTCGCCACTTATGTAGAAAGTATGGGTAACTGTGGTGGCTCATAGAAGCATGCCCCTCGTGAAGGGCACCCCCCCCCACAAATCTCCTTAATGCTTGACACACTCTGAAGGCTTCAGATGCACCACTGCCCCGGCCTTCCAGTTGCCCTTCGCCTCCAGTCCGTCCCCCACAACCCCCCTGACAATGTAGCCATAACAAAATCAGTGTGACCGCTGTGGGTTGGGGCTTTTTGTGAGTCACGCTTACAGTGCACAATCGCGGAGTCTTTCATCACAGCCTTTCTTTTGCACACACACACACACAAACACACACACACACACACACACACACACACACACACACAGGAAAGCCTCTTAGAAGCTCTCCCCAGATGCAGCCTCTGTCAGCTTGCCTATGCTGCACCAGAGGGGCCACGTCCGCGTCTCTGTGTCACTAGACATCAAAGGCGGCTCTGACCCCCCTATCCCTGAATTTGTATGGCATTAGCTGGGACTGTGAGCGGCCCGTGGTCAGGACGTTGGGTGGGTGGGTGTGGGGTTTGGGGGCCACAGTCTGCGTCCCCGAGCTTGGTCACGCGCGACATCACCTTTGCGGATCTCCTCCCTGATCTGCGCCTCCATCTCCTCCATCTGTAGCAGCGTCTTCTGCCAGTAGCGCTCGGCACGCCGGCTCTTCGTGCAGTACACCACCAGGGCTGATGGGCGGACAGAGGGCCAATCAGAGCGGCCGGCGGCAACACAAGCAGACGGACAGCTCCACAATAAAAGGCCCCATTATGCGCCGTTGCCCCGCTCATAAAAGACCCCTGTTTCTCCGGACAGAAGCAGCATTGACTGATTGCCCTGATCCACACACAGGGTCCCACTGAGAGCGTCTGCAGTCAATCCTAGACATGCTCGGAGCTCACATCACATTGCGAGTCCATAATGATCTGTGTAAGCTGCATAATTAATAGCAGCTACGGTTTAATGCAGAAACCCACAACAAATTCCATGACAAATATACACAGAGCACAAGCAGAGAGACTGAGGCAGAAGGCTAAACACAGACAGCGTAAACATGCATGTGCTCGCACACGGATGGGGACACGCGCACGGTGTCACACAGCTCCGGAGCCAGGGCCCGGCCCGCGAGGAACAGGTACCACTCATCTCCTCGCACATCTGGGACGTCAACCTGCTGCCAAGACCAGACATAAATCACAGCAATGGCACGGAGGAGGGAGCCCGTCGCGCCGCCGCTTACCCACGGTGCACAGCAGCAGCAGGACGCTGCACACCACGATGGACACAACGATGGCCAGCTCACTGCCTCCCAGCTGCACCGTGGCGATGACCTTGCGGAAGTTGCCCACCTGCACCTGTAAGCGCAGATCATGACTCTGAGGCTCAGCGGGCACAGACACGCATATGGCAGTGCCAGGCCTGCAGCGGCCCGGCTCAGGAAGCTTCCAGCAAGACCGTCTCCACGATCTAACCCTTACCTAATACCCTATAGTCCACACTTTACATGAAGGGGCTCAAGTAACTTAGTAACTCA
>JABFEA020000110.1:13155019-13191687 GCA_019775915.2 Cyphomyrus plagiostoma | reverse complement strand
CTTTATCTGAGCTCACCTTCCACAGTCTGCCTTTATCTGAGCTCACCTTCCACAGTCTGCCTTTATCTGAGCTCACCTTCCACAGCCTGCCGGCGCTGCTCCCCAGGAAGATCACGGTGCGCTTATGCACGCTGTCCACGGCGACAGAGGTCAGCCCCGCGGTCTGGAACAGTGGGGAGGACACCAGCGGCGTCTTCAGGGCCAGGGGGTGCTGCAGGTGTGCAGCCCCACAGTCCAGCTGCTCTGACTGCAGCTGCAAAGGGGACAGAGAGCAGAATGGGTTTCGGTGGCCAGGAAATGTTCAGCAGATTACAGCTGCACGGAAACATACCCAAATTACAAACCAACTAGGTGTTTAGAGACAGAAGATTTATTAAATTTAACTTAAGAGAAGGTTTACAAAACAAGTTGGAATTCATTATATCATTTTGATATAATTACCTTCACAGTCTCCACAGTGAAGAGATTATATGTGCCCCCTGAATCAGTGGTACCATGGACATGAAGTGTGCATGGTTAAGTTGCCTGCTTCCAGAAAATGAGGCAAAATGAGCTAAAACACTGAATCACTGGCCTGAATGCTCCTGGAGAGCCACTGGTGCATGCTGACTCAGAAGGAGCTGAAATGTCTGAAATCCGGGGGGTGGCCAATGACTTCCCACGCATCCTGACCCCAGCACTTATCCAGAATTGTTTTTGGTCTCCCATCAATGAAAGGTTCTTAACTGTACTGAAAATATAAGATTTTGTCTGTCGCAGAAGTCTGGTTTTGGCAGCAGAACGATCCTTTAATCTCCAGTGGCACTTGGTTCGACACTAACTGTATAGCGCTTGGTGTCATCTGGTGTAGGAAGCACAGCTCAGCACAGAGCCAGGACCAAGGATGTTACTAAACAGGTTTCATAACAAGCCAAAGCCATGGAGGGATGTAAATAGCAGCCAGTCAATGTGGGCCAGCTGATGGGAAGCCTGTAGCAGCAAAACCGACAATAAAAGTCAGTCAGTCCTACTGAGAACTGCCACATTTTGTTATTATTTGTTGCAAGAATCCAGAATCTTAACAGACTTCAGACTATAAACGCTGTAACACCAAACATAACATGGTATGATTCCTCTTGGTCTACCTGTGGCAAAATTTAGTAATATTCTGTTATAGCTTAAGCCCACTAGAGCGGCAGATACCATCATTTAAATATGGGCAGCCGGGGGGGGAGGGGGGGGGGCAGCGGCATTATCTTGGAGGGAAAGTCTAATAAAATCGGCATTAAGGCTGGATCATGCTGTTTTAACAGTATGACCTACATTTTTGTGTTGTGGGTACTCGCAAAGCGCAGTTCTCTCAAAATCCAGTCATATTTCTTTTATAGTTACCTATTCTGTAGGCTCCCTAAAAGGAATTTTGGAATGCAATTTAAAATGCAGCAGGAAATGCAGGAGCATTTTAACGATGGGGAGATTTTGCCAGCACCGCATACGGGGAGAAAAGAGTATAATTGGAAACAAAGGTTGTAAAGTTGACTTGTCTGATTTTTTTTTAACATTGGGCAGCCAAAAATGTTAAATGTCAACTTTTCCTAAAGTAGTTTTAGCTATGAAAACTTTCCAGGTGGTCTACTCCGGGGTCACCATTAAATGCATTCTACTTTGAGAAAATGGTAGGCCTATAACAAAATAAGACTATATGACTACATTACTGTGCAAGTAAGTTTATAAAAAATATTTTTCTCACTTACCAAAGTATTACCTGTAAAAAAAACGCTAAAACAATGAGTAACGAAATCGACACGTCATTGTAGCCCACCTGATTCTAATTGTTTAAAACATTACTGTGCTCTTTATCAGTTCCTAACGGCAATGATCACCATTTGCCAAACTCACCCCCCAGCTAATGTTTCCCGGCTCTGTTGCATCCCTTAGGCAGATCATCTGAAGAAGGCTTCCCAGCCATTATGTGATACAGATCTTTAGAAACAGCTGCTAAGGTCATGATTCATCTATTACCGTATCTCGAACATGCACTCCTCCGTTAGCACGTTTTAAAGAAGATCCTGACACGGTACGGATTTGCAGCGATGACCGAAGGGTCGCAGCCACGACAAAGAGAATTTCTCATCTAGAATAGGACTCCTATGCATCGCACTATGCAAATGTTTCTCTCTACCTGAGAAGACCAGCAGGTGCTCAGAGTATGTATTGCATAATATATTTATAACAGTTTGACAAAAATGCTAACACATTCGTAAAAAAAGTGTTTTAGTTTAAAGGCGGGTTTTTAGTTTGCTGAAGCTTGACACAAAGTTTGAGATGTAACTGTTAAGACATCCAGAATTAACGACAATAACTTAAGTTGTTGAATGCTCCCTTCCCGTGGTAACATCGCAGTCTCAGTACGTTGAAGTCAAACGTTAACGACACAGTGAAATGATTATTCATTCATCATTCCGTCCACCAACGATAAATGGGGAACGAGCAACAAGCGTGAAACTGAGCTAATAGCTAATACTAGCAAGGGTTTTACACGTTTAAGAGTGAAGACTTTTACGTACTTTGAGAATACATATGTGACATTAATGTGTTATTATTAATGTATTGGCTACCCTGCTCTTAGACAGTCCAACTGAGAGACCGATAGCTTTTTCATAGGTTACCAATGACATAATGAAATACATGTAATGTATTTTCTTTGCATATTTCATATGCATCATGATGCCATTTTCACTAGAATAATTATAAATGTATTCTTAATAGAAATATCACAATATTCTATTCTAAGCTAGCCTATATATGACATTATAAAAGTGTTGTCATGTAGGCTAGGCCTATAGTTTCTAAATAGTTTATTTGCTTTAGAACGATTTATATACAAATTGCAGATTAGTGTAGCTTAAATTGATTATTTGGTAATGTTACTGTAAACCCTTTAGGGATAGAGAGAAGGTTTCATTCTGGGCCTGTAAAATTGATGTAATTTGTTCGTCAAAGCTAAAGAAAATAGCCCGGCTACTTCACTGAATCCTGCCTTTCACTGCTGATCCAAGAGATGGGAACCGGCTTACAAAAGAAAATCACAGACCTCAGTGCGGTTCCCATAACCTTGGCGTGTTTTGGCAGATCTCTCACTTGTGATATGGAAACTTCCCGGCCAGACAGTGTGAATCATCACTTGTCTACGCTGAAGCATCAGAAGGCCTAAAGTAGCGTTTATGTGCGATGGTTCGCCTAAACTTAGTACTTAGGTGTAACACGGAGATTTACAACAAATTTATGCGTAATTACAACTGAGGAACTAATTACCACGTTTACTTTTGACACGTTGTATGGATTTGTATAGTACAGGCTACAGTTCATAGTCTACATCCGACAGATTTGCATTATAAATCACAATTGTAGTCCATGGTGGCATAATGAATACAAACCAGCGAAAATAATCAAATAATTAACTTACCACGATATTCGACTTTTGGACGCACACAGCACCCGAACCCTGGATGACACTGTCCAGCACCCGGACCTCCCCGGAGCTGGCAGAGGTGGAGCAGTTTTTCCTGCCCTGTCGGATGGTCTCCTCGATATCTGCGAACCTGAAGGCGCACACGGCCGAGTTTCTGTTCGATTTCGCGAAAACTCCGAACAAGAAAGGCTCAGGTCCCATTCCAGCAACACTGATCTCTGCAGGGTACACTGACAAAACTCTGTTATAAATGTTCTCATTGGATCCACACTGTAGGAACATTTGGATGTACGATTCCGTCAGCTTTCTGCTCTCCGAGGATAATTTCCGAGGATTTTCGGTGTCCAAACAAATTCTTGCCAATATACTATTAGGTTGGTTTTCCTTGTGACCCGTATTGGCGTCATTGTTAATTGCAATGTAAGAATAACTTTTCTGTATGAAAGTATGGACGAAATTAAGCGTGTTTTTCTGCTTGACTTCTTGTTTTATCTTAAAGACGTTGTCTTCTGAAGGATTTATATCATACGTGAAAAGCTTATTCAGATCTTTAATATCTAGAGACCTGATAGCAATCTCTGGGGTGTTTTCAAATCGTAGGTCTTCTTTGCTGTGGTTTTTCGGGAAAAACGTAGAACCGGCACCTGTATATGTTGCTCCCACTAAAAGTTTGGAGTTCCCCCCATGACTTCTGAAAATCAATCCCACTGTCGAGGCGTTAGCATGATTGGCGGCGATGTTCAACATACTGGGAAATACAGTTTTTTCCCCCTGCGGTGGAAAGTCAACTGCGATCTGAGAGATATTCTCCATTTTCATAAGCTCACAGAATCCCTGGTATACAGATCCGCACACGACGAGCACCTTCTGGTCCGGGTCCAGCTGCAGCAGCTTGTTGAAGTTGTCGGTCGGTGCAGTCTGGTGCTCGCAGGTCGCCTGTGGAAGCTGGGGGGCATGGCACAAGAAATGATCGTTCACCGGTCCGGTTTGCCTTTGCACTTCAACCGACAGACTCCTGTTTAGCTGGTAAATCGTATTAACCGAAGCCAAATAAACTTTTTTTGAAACTTCATCTACCACGAAATTATTGGTCTGATTCGGAGATGCGAAAGCCTGTTGGATTTGCAAAGCGCCGGCACGGCGCTGATGGAGAGTCCAGTTCAGGAGCAGAAACAAGACGCGGAGACACGGCACGATTATTTCCGAAGGAGGCATTTTTCCTTCTGGCTGGTTTCAGCGTGTTCTGTGCCGAGGGGTGCATTGAGCAAGGAAAAAATATTCAGATGTTTTCGAAACAACAATCCAAGAGGAAAACCTGTTTCCTGCTGTACGCCTGGGCACTGAATGACGTGATAGAGAGTCGTGCTTCCTTTTAGTAGCGCGGCGCCGCTCGCTCGGTACTTCACCGCCCCACATTTGTGGTAGTCGATGCTGAAATAAGAAAAAAATGTTACTCCATATTTTCTCAATAAATCTGTTGGCTTTCATTTCCTGGTTTACCATATCAAGAGCAAATATATGTGTTGACATCTAAAGATATATAAAAAGTCAAGTTTTGACTTCCTTAGACACGCATCTATCTTGAACATATAAGTTACCGTTGTCAAGAGTCATAGAAGTTAACCATTAACGAATAATTTACTTAAGCATACAAATGTTACTTTACAGTGTACAAACTGTCCACCGACAACAGTTGTTAAAGTTCTCAGACTGGGATATACAAAGTGCATTGTTGAAAAGAAAAGGACTTCTCTGTTCCAAGTTGTGTTTAAAGATTGGTATTTGGTTAGAAGAAGAATGAGGGAGGATGAAACAAAAGTCATGACATACTGTGTTACGACTGTGGTAAAGACATAATGCTCGCTGTGCGAAATGAACAGTACAGATATTATACTACAGGGACACTATAACGGTCCGTATACTCGTTATATCGTACTAACAAGCATTTCTGTGCATTACGGGTTAAAATTTGTGCAGATTAAATTACATTCATTCGTAAATGCTAGAGAAGTTAATTTCTTTGTTTCATAGGCAATTCAGCAAGATAAACTACCTTGTCCCTCGTCTTACTGTTTAAAATTAACAATGTCTAACAAAATTTTGATTGTGAACTGGAAAAAGAGGAATCGGGCGCATTTAAGGAAGGAAGGTGTTTTGACCGTGAACAAAAATAAAAGTCTCCAGAATGGCGATAAATTATCTGTACTATTTACATCTGTATTGACTTACGTTTAAGATTATCTGGTCCTAACCGATTCAAAAGTGTTTAGGGCGATTATGCGCCCACAGATGGATATACCGAAACAAATATACCTTCTAAAGGCAAAAATATGGTTATGTAACAGCAAATTTCGAATACAAAGAGCATATTGACGTGTCCATTCGCAGTGACAAGTATACCTGAGTTGCTTTTTATGTAAATGATCATCTGCTGCTCTGAAATTCTTTTATTTAAAGTGCCATCACTGAACGAAACGAGAATTTTGTTCCCCCCCCCCCCAAACACGTACCATTGTGTTAATTTTACACACGTGGGCTATAGTTATTGCTTGGGTAGTGAAGTTATGCTTAACCATAATTGAGATTCATATAATTCTGCGTATCTTAAATTACATGAGACTCACTGAATGGTAATGAACACCCTTTAGGAAGACAGCATATCCAGTAATATGTCAGATGTCCAATGTCCATTTGCCTTATTTGCAAAACACAATCCATGCACAAACAGCTCCCTGGAGGGGCATCCCTTTGCCCAGATTAGACCATTATTGGAGTTGATAAGCAACTAGCTGTAGTCTGTGGCTGTTTATCTTGGCCCCCGTACCGTCGCTGTTAATCGGACATCGTGATGGAGCCGGAAAGTGCTGAGATAAGGCACAAACTGGTCGTCGGGAAAAGAGCTCCCACATAAGGTGATACACCCCCTCCTCCCGGTAATTTAAGAGAGGGTGACACGGTTCACCGCTGTTGGGAGAGGAGGGGGGGGAGTCACACTTTGACTAAGAACTGTGACGGGGCGCTTCATTCAGGTCACGCCTGTTCATACGTGACTGAACTAGAGCACGACACGATGTTTGCTGACTTAATCTTACGTGGGGCACAGTAAGTGCCAGCGCACGGGAAATACAAAAAATACCATAAATACCATTTATCAGCCAGATATTGTTTCATACCTTTCGAGTTTATACTTGCATGCCCGCACCGTTAACGTTGGAGCCCAGAATAAGAAAGACTGCCGCAGAACATGGTCATTTAATCTACAGGAACCCGTTACAAGTCATTAGTGTAATCATGCACACTTCGATATATTTTATAAACTGTAATACCATGCAGTAAAACGGGTTTAGGATATGTTACAATTTTATTAGCCACGAGAACAAGGAACACTATTCATTTTTATAGTTTGTTTCTGTTTGAGTCAGTTTCTATTTGAATCGATTGTGTTATAAACCAATTAATATTGAAAACCTGCGAACAGGCCATATGTAGATGCTCCCGGAGATGTTAAAGTAACGCGTATTTTTATTGGCAGTCGTATACCGTTATCGTGTTAATACTCGGCTGCGTAATTCCAGAAACATACAAGTGCCATTAATTTATAATATATTACAAGTAACTTTATACTAGCCAAACACTAAACTTTATACTTATACGAAAACATACTACTTTAAAAACAAATGGAAACTAAAGATCGTTGCTGAACAGTACGTATAACAAAAGCCCTTTATTGCTCCACTACGTATGCTATCATTGTTAAACTGTACGCAACTGTATGCACCTATAATTTAGTCTTGTGTTTAAACGCAGAATTACTAGGAGCTATAATTCACAAGGCAGACGAGGTCTCATACCGAGGTACCACTGTGTGTGTGTGTGTGTGTGTGTGTGTACACAGGGGGGAAATCTCGCCAGCGTCAACTTATTTGCTATGTGATTACTAATTTTTTAAACTAAAATGTGATTATTTCTGGCTCCAACGACGGTAAAAACCTGCCGATTTGCGCGCGCGGGGTGGGGAGGATTCCTGCCTAAATTTAATCACTTTCCCGTTTCTTTCCTTATGGGACTGGCACCTGCAGACGCAAGGGACTAAAACGGCGAGGCCTACAAATATATACAGTAGTTTATGTTTGGAATTCCCAACCCTCCATCGTTTTCAGCACCGTCGTTTGGGGACCCCATGAGCAATGAGCCAGATACACGGAGTCTAATCTCCATGGACCAGGGAGTTTCAGCATATGGATGATCACAAAGTTAAGCGCCCATCATTCCTGACATTGCATTGCAGCTGTAGTCATTTGTGTCGTCGTTACATTGTCGTCTGCATGAGTGTTTAAGATCTCGGCTATCACTTACCTGTACCTGTCTGTAAACGTCAAGCAACGTCAAGTCAGTTGCTGACTCATGACGTCAGACAGGGGGAACAGGAGACATCACTGTTGGGTAATAGATTGGCGTGCCTCACGCTGCACCGACATGCTTCAGAAAGGTGTCTGTCTTAATGTTGCATGTTATAAATATAATTAGTTTCATGTTTAAACTTAAGGAAAAGAGCAGAAAAATCCCCAGTGTGTGAACATTGAGACTGAAGAGCGGATGGCTACATCCTGCCACTCCGTCTCAAGTGACCGGTGGGGAGAGTTAGTCTGCCGCTTTTCCTTGTTGTCTCTGAAAACAGCGCCTGGTTATCCGCTCCGTGACGGAGATGAGTGGCCTGGGAGTAAAGCTCTCGACCCTCCCTGGCTGCTTCCTCCTAGATAAAACAAAGACCTCTTAGGCTTCTGTCAGCAAGGAATCTGGAGGTTATTCTGCCTTAAGATTTCATCAATACCAAAAAGGACACTGAATTAGCAACATGTACGAGTAAATCGTCAAGGACAGGCCACGGGCAGGCTATTTATATCTTTTATAATTAGGATACCCCATATTAGAGGCATGCTTAACGTGTAATTATCGAACATGTGTGACAATAAATTGGGATGATTTTAGTATGATAAGAGTTTCAGCCTGAGGGTGTTCTGGCTTTATTCTAGGCTTGATAACACATAGAAACAATCCCTGAAATCCAAGCCAAAGATTAGTTTACTATGTTTCACTCCATATTTCTGCCAAGACAACTGAAGTTGTGTATGCCTGGCGGTTTTGGCAGCGAGCCGTCAACTTGGATCCACACATTATTATAATTTTACATTTTAACGAGGACTAGTCAGAATATCTTCTGCTAGTCTCTTCCAAGTTCATTCTGTACCTCCTACGTGCACAGACAGACCACAGAGTTCATGTCAGCGTTGGCCTTTTGTTCAGTCTTCTCTGTCCACGTGCATGTCTGAGCACATAATGCAACAGATGAGCTGCGGAGCCAAGTGTGGGTGAGAACAGCAACCAAGTAACCAACCTGTAATTCACATGCTCCCCAGCTTCTGTTAGCCTGGGAGTAGAAGGACATCTGCTGGTGACAGTATGTAAATTCTCAATTTACAGTATAACCAAATTATTCAATAATTCATTAATCACCGTAGTGAAGACACACTTAAATTTTCACATCTGATGTGGTCTACGTTTAATATATTTCATTAATTATATTATATATTATGGCAATGAAGTTTAAGTTATCTGTGTGGAGTTTGCATGTTCTCCCCGAGCTGTCGTGGAGTTTCTCCCTCACACTCCAAAAACATGCTGAGGTGAGTTGTAGTTTACAGACATTTGGTGGTTGACCACATGTGCGTGAGCGCAACACCCCATCCTGGGTTATTCCCTGCTTTGCGTCTGTCGCTCCCGGAGCACGCTCCGGGCTCCCGTAATCCTGCACACGACAAGCGGGTATTGAAAATGGATAGATGGGTGAATGGATAGACTGAATATTTCATCTTGAAAGTTGCCAAGCAGAAACACATTCAGTATATAGTTACAGTAATAGGGAAAATGCGCCATCTAGCGTGGAATGTGTTAACCTTAGAGTAGATAGCACACTGACGTTATTCAACCGTGGGAGGAACCTGGAGTTATCAGCAGAACCCCAACAATATACAAGGAAAACACGCCCCCAAATCAGGTATGACGAGACACCGATAAAGCGCAAAATACACCCCCACCCCACAAAAAAGATTAATTCCGGGATACGATCTTCATATACTGTCTACATTCAGTTGAGTCAGTATTACCAGTTGCAATTAAATCGACCATCGTTAAAATGCTAACGTACAACAATAACAGTGACGTTCATCTTCATATGTCAACTTGACATATTTTATAAGAACCTAAATTTTGAGCATGTATCACCTTTAAGACAGAAAAGACAGGTCCAGATATACCAAACAGTTTTCGGAAATAGATTGTTCTCCATGCAAAAGGAGCTGCACCATATTAATGAACAACTGAAGTTCTTATTTTTTTTCCTCTTTAATTTATTTTACAGATGCTTTGACAGACTGGAACAAGACATGAATATAAATCTTCCTTCCCTTACAGACAGCAGCTTCAATGCTAAAACTACAGTTTCTTCAAAAAGCGCCATTTCGGCGCCCCACTGTCAAGCCCGTTTGTTTTTTCCCTTTTGTAAGTCATACATAACCGATTAGCTATAAGACCTACGGTACTGTTGGCAGCGAGCCAGCTTGTCCACGACACGCACGAACACATGGCTAGCTTGAGTTTCTTTAAATACTGTCGCAACCAGCGACTGATGGGATACTTCTGAGTCTCGAGTCAAGGCCGTAAAAGCTATTGCAATGGAGATGACAACATGGATTTTTGAGACAGTATCTTTTTTTGCCTCTTTTTGAGTTTGGCTATTTAGAATGTTTGATTCGCAAGATGCTGCCTGGTATTTCCTCGAATCCCCACTAACACGAGCAATTAATAAACAATAAAAGAGATTAACGTAGGAGAGAAGGCCTTAAGCTGCCCTGCTGTTTTCCTTCTTGTCTGCTGATGGCTCTGTACCCAAGGCTCCTGTCTAAAAACTTTATCACCACCTGACCTGGAAGAATCAAGAATGGGAATTTTTGCAAAAGAAGACTTGGCACATTTGGCGGGATCACACTCACTTGTACGCACGCCCACACACAACCACACACAACCACACGCCCACACACGCCCACACACAACCACACGCCCACACACAACCACACGCCCACACACAACCACACACACACACACAACCACACGCACACTCACTTGTACGCACGCCCACACACAACCACACGCACACACACAACCACACGCCCACACACAACCACACGCACACACACAACCACACGCACACACACAACCACACGCCCACACACAGCCCAGCCCATCTCCGTCACGATTTGGCATAAGTTGCAACTCCACGTGTCTTGACCTGACCTTGCTGCAAACACCGGGCTGGTCTTGGGGTAGAATGACCGCCCACGCTGACTGATGCGTGCGGCACAGGCAGCAGGGTGTGTGCACTGCCACGCAGGAAGGCTCCTGTGTCAGGGGACGGACACCCACAGCGCAGCTCCATCCATCACTTCTGAACAAGCAAAGCAGAAAACACCAAGCGACACGAGAGCCTGCTTTGCTGTGTTTGCCGAACGTGAGAACACGGCACAGAGAGCCGAAGGTGCTTTTGGTTTCCATCCATCCCGTACTTGTACACAATGACAAACTACAGGTGCATAACTGTGTAACACCAAGCAAATATTACCTATTAGCCCACATCCTTCATTTATTATTCGCTTAAAAAAGATACTGTCTCAGCAGATAAATCAGGAATGCTTGACTTTATTATTCACACAATTATAAAAGAACAGAAGGCACTGAAAGTCCCCCCCTGCCCCCCTCCCCAATTTGATGCCCCGGGACAATAGCAGAGCCCCCGTTCACTCATGCAACGTATTGCACCTGGGCCACCGCGTCTGCCGTTTGCTCAGCACCACAGAAGCATGCCGGGAATTCACAGCTGCAGCGGGTCAATCAAGCGGCTGAGGGGTCGCCGTAAAAGAACCTTAAAGGGCGTCTTATCTCCTTCCCCAACAAGTTTGCCAAGTTCCTGCTATCGTATGTAATAAAAGGCCAGCAGGATAGCCAGGTCCCTAACTGGTAGTATAAAGAGCAGGTGATGTGTACTTTTAGGGTCTGAGGTCATGGCTTTAGCAACCGATATGATCACACTGGCAGAACTCGCAGTGCATGTTTGTTGTGGGGGGAGGGAAGGAACTTTCGGGGGCCATTAAGCCGCTGTGACATTCACCACTGCATTAATGGCCACTGAGTTCAGGCACAACAACAAAACAGCTCTGCAGATTACCTTAAGTTCATCTGTCAGACAGCACAAGCCTTCTTTGTAAACATCAGCCACCATCTAGCTGGAATCTTTACAGCGCATACACACCACGTAACACGGTATCACCGGTACGATTTAATGTTTTTAAAATTTTGGCACAGGAAGTGATGAACGCGACAACATGAACTCTATGTTGAGTGAATGGCAGCCTTTGGTGTGACACGTGGGCTGCCCTGAAGAACATTTACGCTGACGTCACTGTAACACTAGACCACGGCGCTGACCACTCAACACCCCGGCACTCAGTCAACACTGACGCCACTGCACAGGTCCCACCTCAATACTGAACCGGCTGACATCTTTCACAGTAGCCCTCCATTCGGCCTGGTGGGATGAAGGGGCAGCACAGCACGCCAATGGGCCTGCGGAGGAAAGCGCAGACTGCAGAGACACCTGTTTCCATGGCAAGAATGGAAACGCTGCACCCAAATCCCCTGAGCTCCCGAGGTCCAGGGGAGGCCCAGGCCCTCTGCTCTCACTACCCTTACAATGGCCTTCTGTGCTATAAATTATTCACTCATATTAATTTAAATATTTTCTCCCCCTCTTAAAAAATAAAAAATAAAATAAAAACGACTATTTTATGGATACTAAAACAGTCTGGAAGCACTGAGTCTTTGAGCATCCTGCTCTTCAAGTATGTTCGTGTTTTTGTCTCTATTTTTTGCTTGTGGGAAAATAGAGCAGTCTTTAAAGGACATTTATCCTCATCCGAACCACGTGTTGGTAAAAATCACGAGAGGTTTTATCCCCCAAAAACAAAGAAACCTCCTCCTTCAGGTATTCCGCTCCAAATTTTTCTTCATCTAAAATTCCATCCATCGGTCGCAGGCAATCAGAGCCACACCCTGTGGTGAAGATCCACTCCAGTTATAGGAAACAGGGAAGCAGGAAGTGGAGGGTATAAATAAATTAAAAACAAGTCCTTGTTTGGGTCCCTGCGGAATGTGCTTGTTTTTTTGCAGGACGCACTTCCCAGCCGAAGAAGAAGTGCATGAGATCAAAGGTGGGGGAGTAAGGCTGAGAGGGAGGGGGGGGGGCAGGCAGAAAGGTGTGGGAATGAGCGCGCAATGCTACATGTCAACCAAATCAAACGCAGTAGTAGTTGTAGTAGTAATAATAATAATTATCATTATAATATTTATAACAACAAAAACATAACGTGATTAATTTCTGGAAATAAAATATTACATAATAATATTAATTTTGCGACCTCACCCTCCCCCCCCCAAAAAAAACAAACTGTAAACAAATCCACTCCTTTCTGTGAAAACACAATCTAAATATAAACATCCCCTTTCTTCATCTCCTCTCCCCACTCTTGCCACAGTGTTATTGTGCTCTGTGGCTTCCATGCTGCTTATCCTCAGCATCAGAGAGATTGTTTGATCGGGTTTTTGGCTCCTCCCAGCAGTCTGCCCCCCCGCAGGTGCCCGAGCCGGTCATCTGGGGGGCTGCAGGAAGCGGTCCATGTATCCTGAAATGGCCTCCCAGTTCTTCCAGAGGAACGCCAGCACGACCACCAGGAAAAAAGTGCTGAAAGTCCGGTTGCGCGTCTTCATGAGGGGCACCACGCAGTTGGCCACCGTGGAGATGAACACCAAGAGCACGGCCATGACAGCCAGCAGCACGTTGATGAGCTTCCCCAGGAGGGTGCGGGCCGTGGCGTTCTCCAGGCCTTCCAGCTGCACCACCTGTTGTTGCTGCTGCTGGAGCTCCATCTTGGAGATGCGCGTTTGGCAGGCCTCCAGCGCCTCCTGCAGGAAACACAGGGAAGCGCCGTTAGATTCGTTGGACTCACACTTACTGTAACAGTCAACTCCAACCAGGGCTTGTGCCAATACTAGTCATGCTTTTCTGAAACACAACCAGCCAACATTACTGCTAACCCTGCCGCCCTGAGGGGCATTATCAACAAATTTATGCTACTTCTCTTTAAATTGGAAACAATAGTTGTGCTCAACTGGATTGTTTTATTAAAATTACTTGTGCAATCACATATACAACACAGGGACCAGAATTCCTGAGAAGTTTATTTGTGCTATTTCACCAAGCAGGGGTTCATTCCAGAGTACCAGACCTGATGCTCTCCCACAAATGTGCTCCACTGGCAAGCCTAGCTATCATTTGGTAAGGGTAAGATGGAAGTGGCCCATATCCTGATATAAACAGACAATGTGCACAGAGAGCCAGCAAGGGCAGCACACAAGCTCAAAATAACCACCTGTACAGAAAATGAGACCTTAACCAATGCTGAACAAGGGAAAGGGTTACTTACTCCCAGACACACACGGAGTAGGGGAAAGGGTTCCTCACACTCAGACACTGCTTTCAACCTGTGTTTTCTCAAATAAATTCCACAAGTAATAAGCCACATTTACAACGGGGACAATCACTGAAGCCAATGAGCGCCACCACCCTAGGGATTGCATTAAAGTCAAATGTGTGTGGCTGGCGGAACAGATAATCCCCGACAGAGACAGTCAAGGATGGAGATACAAAGGGCACGTTTCATGGGGAACACGATCTGACTTTTATTTAACAGGGATCATATGTGTATTTACTGAAAACAGTGATACTATTACAAAAAAGAGGCATTTCAGCTGAAGAGGCAACCAGAAGACAGTCACATAGACTTCAGCATGTGAGCGGCCAGCTGAACCTTCATGTCAATAGGGACGGCACAGGTGATATGAGCAGATTCACGTAAGGTGACGGCCATGCTTCCTGGCACAATGTTGGAGTAGAAGATGACATGGACAACAGCACTAATACACAAGACCCAAGCTGAGGCAGCCACTACCACACATGGACAAAATATTCCACTTGCTCAACGACCAACGACCGTACAAGCTAATGACAATAAGCAAAATTGACTTCGCAATTATCAGGCATTTCTTTAACTGAGTATCCCTGATTCAGTTAATGCCATGGGCACTGAGTAGGCTGTACTTTTACCTCACACCTCCAACCCTGCCTCTGCTGTGTGTGTGAGTGCATATGTACAGTTGAAACCAGATATTTACATACGCTTTAGAAAAAAGCACAAAAACTTTTTTTCTTTACTGTCAAACATTAAATCAGAGTAAACTTGTTTTAGATCAATAAACATTAACATATTTTTGCATTTGTTAAATGTCAGAATAAAGAGAAAGATTTTTTTTTTGTTTTTATCACTTTCATCAAAGTCAGAAGTATACATACATTAAATTAATTGTGCCTTTAAACAAAAAGAAAAGTCCAGATGATTCCATCCTGAGCTTAAGAAGCTTCTGATAGGTTAATTGATTCCATTTGAGTTAATTGGTAGCACATGTCTGGTTTGCATATAAAGGCACACCTCAAACACAGAGCCTCTTTCCTTGACATCATGGGAAAATCAAGAGAAATCAACCAAGACATCAGGAAAAGAACTGTGGACCTCCACAAGTGTGGCTCATCCTTAGGTGTAATTTCCAGATGCCTGAAGGTCCCATGTTCATCCGTTCAGACAATAATACACAAGTATAAAAAACATGGGGATGTACAACTGTCATACTGCTCAGGAAGGAGACAGATCTTGAGTCTCAGGGAGGAATGTTTTTTGGTGCAAAATGTGCGAATCAACCCCAGGACAACAGCAAAAGACCTTGAGAAGATGGTAAGACGGCGTCATTATCCACAGTAAAACAAGTTCTGTACCAACATGAGCTGAAAGGTTACACTGGGAGGAGAAAGCCATTACTTCAAAACCACCATAAAAAGCCAGACTACAGTTTGCAACTGCACATGGGGACAAAACTCTTAATTTTTGGAGACATGTCCTGTGGTCTGATGAAACAAAAATTTAACTGTTTGGCCATAATGATAAATGGTATATTTGGAGGAGAAAGGGGGAAGCTTTGAAGCCTCAGAACACCATCCCACCTGTGAGTATGGGGGTGGGAGTATAATGTTGTGGGGCTGCTTTGCTGCGAAAGGGACTGGAGCACTTCACAAAATAGATGGTGTCATGAGATAAGAAAATTATGTGGATGTATTGAAGCAACATCTGAAGACATCAGCGAGGAAGTTGAAGCTTGGGCGCAAATGGGTCTAACAAATGGACAATGACCCCAAGCATACCTCCAAATTAGTGACAAAGGGGCTTAAGGACAACAAAGTCAAGGCATTGAAGTGACCGTCACAAAGCCCTGATCTCAATCCTATAGAAAATTTGTGGGCAGCACTGAAAAGGCGAGTGTGAGTGAAGGCCCACAAACCTGAGCCAGTTACACCAGTTCTGTCGAGAGGAGTGGGCCAAAATTCCAGCAAACTATTGTAGAAAGCTTGTGGAAGGACACCCAAAACGTCTGGCCCAAGTGAAACTTATTATTTCTACCGAATACTAAGGAAGTATACGTAAATTTTTGACTGATGAAAGTAATTAAACAAAATCCATAAAATTCTCTCTCTCTCTTTATTCTGACATTTCCCAAATGCAAAAAATATTCGTCTAAAACAGAAAAAGTTTACTCTGATTTAATGTTTGACAGTAAAGTTTTTTCTGAAGTGTAAATATCTGGTTTCAACTGTATATTACAAATTGGGACCAAATGTCCCTACAATGTGACAAAAACCTATTATTTTGATGTTGTACAATCGTACAAAAAACTAAAAATGTTAAGTCTTGTATTTTGTTTGGTTATTTATAGTTAAGGTTAGGACTGGGTAGGGGTAAAGGTTATCGTTGTTGGGATTAGGGTTTTTCACCTAGAAAGGACTAAACAGTCCTCACAAAAATATAAATGCAAATGTATATGTGTGTGTGCATATGTCTGTAGATTATGTTTATATTACATTGTGGGGACCAAATGTTCCCCACAATGTAGCAAAAACCTGTTAAGTTATCGCTACATTGTCTGTACTGTGTGAGTGTTTGTGCCCTGTGACGCACTGGCATCCCCTCCATGGTAATCCCTGTGCTCCATTTTCTCACCTTTTCAGATTGAAGTTAAAATCTGGACAATTCATGTTACACTGTAGTGAACGAGAGCAATATCTAGCAATTGGTAAGCATATGTCAGAGGCTAGAGGTGAGGGTGTTAACTAGTAAACTCACTGTTACTAGATAATTATGTCAGGATAGTACTTGCATAGTTTTCCAACACAAAAGACAGACTTCAAAACAAAGATACTTAGTTTGCAACTATGTGGCCTATTCTTGTTCCCAGGCTTCTTGGAAAAGTGAGGAACTGGTTATGCAGCTATGCAAGATGACATTACAGTGGGCCAGCTGCCGACCTGGATATCGCGAGCTCGTTCATAAGACTGATAGGCCATCTTCTCCTCCATGCTGGCCAGTTCCTGCTTCAGGTTCAGGATCTCATTCTGGTGGAGCTCTGTCAGGTCGTTGAGCTGCTCCTCTAGCCGCTCGCACCTGCCGGGGACGCAGAGAGTCAGTGCCCTAGAGAGTCAGTGCCCCTGCAGCGGGTGGGACCCCAAACATACCCCGCATCCCGTCTGCAATTGTAGGTTTTATCATCATTATCGGCAAGTCCAACATCTTTATTCTAAGACTGATAGTCATTTCTAGATGTCGGGAAAACAATGTGTGTGTTGAGATCTATGGGGGATCAAAAAAATTCCAATAAAGAGTTTAGCTATATTGTTTAAGTACCAAAAGTGGTTTTGTTGAGCCAGTAATTGTACTATGTATTTAAAAAGAAAAACTTAAACTTCAAAACTTCAATAGCAGTACCTCTTAGTCTTTAAAGGCATTATGGAAAAAAAGCCTCTCATGGTAGTTAACAAAATAAAAGAAGGCACGCATATGTCAGAACTTTTATGGATAATAGATGCTTAAATAGATCGTGCTTTGTAAGGCAAGTCAAATCTGCTCAGCGATCAGCAGTGCAATCAATACAAGAGCAGACCAACATCAACCTATCATCAACCGATGAGATCATGACTCCACTTCACACGGCATTCCCTGGCCAATCAGAAACAAGACTACCCTAAATGGGCATTTCATTACAATCTTACTTGCAATACCTGTTTGTCCAGCAGACATAGGTAAACTCACAAAGGCCTTCTGGAGTGATGATGTCATATCATACCATAAAGTTTAGAGAAATTCCCTCAGCCATCCCACACTGCGATTTGCGTGAAAAAGAAGACTAAATGTTTATTTTTTCTCAATACATATTGTGAATTTATAAGATGAAAAGAGATCATTATTTAAAACTTAGCCCATGTAATGTGTTTCCACTTATACCTGATAACCGAGTTATGACTGTTTTATAAACAACCTAACAAATCTGTCAGATAACTCAAAAGAAAAACAACTGATATCAGATTGTAAGATCATTTCCTGATGACAACAGATATGTGTTTAAAGTAATGGCAGTTAAGTATCAGTATTAGTGCATGACAAACAGGATGACCGCAGTGTCTGGACATGCCTGTGAACTTATGAGCCAGCTCATCTCAGCTGAAACGGGGGAAGTGAGTGGCACCTTACTCAGCTCTTCAACCCAAATAGAGTCATAGTTTTGTTCAAATCTTGCCAAACAGAAGCCATATAGCAGGTGTGACAGGATACAGCTGATGAGGGACTGTGTCAATGCTGACTACTTCACTTTCTTTCAACATCAGGCTGGGAATCTCAGTACCAGACTGAGCTTTGCATGGCTTCAGCAAGTCCAGTGCACAGATGACCCCACAAATAGCATTACAAACAAGAGGTAATCTCTTAAACTATGGGACAATTTCACAGGAGTGCTGCTGACACATTGTATGGGAGTAGACTTGTATTTTTTGAGGGAAATCTAGATTTCAAACAGATCAGGAGCCATAATGCATAAGGCCTTTTTGCTGAAAAGTAGAAATATCAGTGACCACGGTTTACTGGGAATCCACTGTCTGAGCAGTGATGACTTTGGTCACAAACATGACCCTCACAACCTCAGATGAAATTCTTTGAGATAATAAGTTGAGCAATTACTTTAGAATGGTGACATTGCTAAATGGGTTATCACTAGTAGTGAGTGTCTAGGCTACAGTAGTAGACTGATTGGATTTAGAGGAAAGAAGCCTCTCTTTTAATCTATCACCACAATGCTTCTACTGACATGGGGCGATCATTACATACAAACACATGGGAACATGAAGAAATAATATGGCATCACCTGTATCGAGATGCATATCTTTAAAACTGTCATGGATAATGTATTATTGCCATCTATATACAAAAACAGTCATATCTCCCCAGTAGGACTTTGGGTAGTCTGACCTCCAAAGTCAATGACATCTTTCATTGATCTGTACCTAGTTGCCCTACAACTTCTGATATAGATCTGGCATATAAACATAACAATTACTGTAAGTGTGTATACAACACAGCATGCAAGATTCATCCAAGAACCAAACTCTACTCCCTTGATGACGGCCAAAAAAAATGCAATTTAAAACACTACGGACCCAGGATGGTCCTCCTTCATACACTAGTCTACAGCATCTCTTCCATACAGTTCTACTATTAAAGCCCCCAGCAAACAGGAAGTTCCTGTTTCTGCCCCCTAACTTTAGGTTGTTCTTGCAGACAAAGAAAAAAAAACACAGGACCTTCCAAGATTGCTCCTACCAAACCCTAGCTCTATTAGTGACATTAGAAGCTGTGAAAAAAAAAATAGCAATAACGAGAGATGACAACATCAGGTACCTGAAACGTTCCTCTTGCAGGGCCTGCATTATGAAGGCATAGTCACTATGGTAGTGAGATTTCAGTTCCTCAAACGATTCCTCCAGGCGGCCCTGGTTCTGGTGGATCTCTCGGACCTCGTGGAAGAGTGCGTCAAGGTCTGAGTTTTGCATGTTGTCCAGTGTGTTGGTTTTCGAGCTGGGGGGCCCGGCCAGGGCTCCGGTTGTGCTGTTGGCTCCAGCAGACCCTGAGGTGGCACTGGAGCAGTCATCCTCACTGCCAAAATGCAGACCACTGCCGACGCCCAAGGGCCTAGCGCTCTCCTCGCCCTGCGGCTCGTCTAGTGAGTCCTTCAGCCCTGCTATGTTGTCCGCACTGCCGAACCTGTGGCGGATCAGAGAGGCAATCTCCCTGGGCTTGGAGACCACGGCGCCCGCTGCAGAGTGCGTGGCCTGTGAGAAGCTGGAAAGGCCGCCTTTCACGCTGTCTACCACACCCTCGCTGAAGCCTGTGACTTTGGCCCCTACGTCCTTCAGTCCCTGGTGCATGTCTCGGAAGACGTCTTTAGGTTGCCGGGGGATGCCATTGAGTTCCACTTCCCGGAGCTTACGGTGGTAGTGCTCCAGCTTCCGCTGCAGTTGCTGAATGCTCTGTGCAGACCTCTGGTTCCTCTTCTCAAACACCTGCTTGATGCGAGTGAGCTGCTGCTTGTCGGCATTGTGGGAAAGTTCCAGGTATTCCGCCACGTTGTCATCCCTTGCTGTCTGCTCGACCTTGATCTGCTCCGTCAGCTTGAGGATCTTCTGCTGCAGCTGGGTGATGGCCTGCTTCGTGCGCTGGGGGTCGGGGCTGCTGTCCTCCACGGAGTAGGAGCCGTCGGCACCACAAGCCACTGCATTTGGCGTCTGCACCAGGCCACTGACCTCTAACCGCTCGATCTGAATGGGTGAGATAGAGAGAAACAAAACTTGAACCATGCATTCTATAATGGGGAACAACAAGTTCTGGAAAAGCCAAAACAATTTAGCGCTGAAGTTATTTAAGGAACTATCTTCCACTATTTGATACTTTTAGACTTTAAATGTCAGTCAACAGATACTGCAGAGGTAGAGGCTCTACGATAGTTTCTTCTACCAGAGTATCAGACTGCTAAACTCTGGTCAATGAACCCTTTCACTACCATCAACAGGCATGCACATCGTTACTTTACACTGCGCAGTATATTTATTTCTTATTTTTATTATTGTTTTGTATACTTTGTATTTCCATTATTTGTGGAAAACTGCTGTTTGAATCTTTGCAGACACGTTTTTCACTCACCTGCACTCTACTAATGCTACTGATAAAGTGATTTGATGTTATTTGAGGTACCAGAGAGGCTTTGACAAATACCACAATCACCACAAATGCCACAGTAGCACCATTTTCTATGACATTCTTGTCAGGATAATATTCTGCTTAATAAATAACTACTGCAGCACCCCATCATGAAAGAGTTGTTTTCATTTGCAGTCTTTTGCTAGACTCAATGCTGGCTTTTTATTCATTAGCATTTAAAAAAAAATCTATCCTTAAATAGAACTTACTTGCAAAAGCCTGTTACAATTGCTGAACCATGGTAATTACTGCGAACTCTGGACTGAACATTATCTATGAGATAAACTTGATCAATAATTACAAATCAAGAACTTCACGCATTTTTTCCTTGCTGCAAACATCTGCTGTACCAACAGTTTTACACTGTACATAAGTCTACTTTCAGGAATCTTAGATATCTAAAACATAAACAAAATAAAAGTTCTCCAGGACAAGCACTCTAGTACACTTCAGGGTATAATGCAATGAATGAAGACAAGAACCCGAAATAAAAATTTAATCCGCTGTAACTGCAGACATCATTTAAGCGATATACAAAACAAGCCACTCGAAATAAAATGGACTTATGATCGCCACCGGGATTTATAAAATAAGGAGCATAACATCTTTCACAAATCTATTTTAATCACGACGTTGAAAATAACGTTTGAACGCACGAGACGCGCTTTGGTCTTACCTTTCTTAAACGGAGAAACTGTTCCCAATGCATTTTCCATATAATTTAAAAACATGAACATTCAAATATCATATAGGAATCAGGCCACTAGTGCCGGTCACATGAAAATGTCACATAAAATGCCATAAAATCCACGCCCCTACAGCCGGTCTCTCTCCTTCGGCTTTTGCTACTCATCCGAAGTTTTCCCGAAAGTTGTGTTGCACCTGAGTCTCTAGCGGACATCGGGCCCCTCCTCTAGTGGGCGGGCCACCCCGAGACTGCGTCACCCCTCCGAACGTTCGCTGTAATTAAACAGAAACTTCGCCTATCTGCCTGTGTTCTTTTACGACGATTCTTTACGGAAATAGAAAAGCCATGAAATTCATGTTTTCGCGTTCGCACTCGCAACAGCGTAGATTTTCAAGACGTATTTAAATACCAGCGTCATTTACGGTAAATTATTTTGGGATACGTTGTTTTGAAGCATACGCGTAATACTATGATACATCTGATCATACGTCTGTGGTATGAATTAGCATTTAGGACAGGGACTAACAGAACCCGAAACTATGTTGAAACCTGCATCATTACCTGTAACTGCAGAGATTGATTATGGAAATAACTGGAGGCTTTAAGCTGATCCTAAGGCTGTCAAGCGAATAGATTCTAAAGTTAGATCCAAACACACAGGCCTGTTAGGATAATATTGAACAAACAGCTGGAAAATGACTGAGACTCAAATAATGTAGCTCAGACGCATCAACATTTAATCTGCAAAACAATATTTAATACAGACAGTCCAAACCCAGCATGTGGCATACCTCACTTGGTTTATGGAAATATATGACAATAAACTAAACGCTATCAGAATGGTAAACGACACGAACAGTGTCATGACAGGCAATACCTGTCTGATGTATTTCCATTAGCCCAGCTGCTTACATTCTTGACTCCCAACCACAGACTTGCACACAGTGTGTGTTGTGTGCACCTTGTTTACTCCTACAATGCATCCCTCCTATGCCTCAAGTCCATTCCTACCCACAATGCTGTCAGCCCCCACAAGCTGACATTCCGTGATTAGCACGACACCAGTGTCACTGAATGCCAGGTGGAATAAATGACTGATATTAAATACCCTGTAACTTAACTCAAAGCCAGCCACTCCCATTTAGGATAACCGTCGAGGCTGGGGAAGGGCAAAGGGCAGGGGGCTGCTATGTCAGCTGATTGCTGTGAATAAAAGTGTTTCCCAGGGAAACACAAGAGTGGGATTTTCCTTTTAATTCCGGTTTATAAAAAGAGGTCAGCCTTCTGTGTACAGGCACAGGGTGGTCCAGCTGAGAACACCCTCTTAAAGATTGATTAAAAAAAGGCCTGACCATTCCACACATCGGGCCAGGGTGGTCAAACTGGAAACTCCTGCTTACAGAGTTTGATAAAAAAGAATGAGTCTGGGGCTTCCACAAACTGGGCCCGGGTGGTCAAACTGGGAAACTCTGTGTTACAGATTTATTAAAAGAAGCCTAAGCTGTCCAGATACATCGTTACAAGGTCAAAAAACTGAAAACCCAATTCATTTTCAGAAGTCTGTAAACACAGCAAAAACAAACAAATAAAACTAATTTAATGACATACAAAACTGCCCTGATCAGAGAAGAGTGCTCCTGAGTACCTGACAGTCTGGGCTGAGCCAGTGTCAATCTGGAGTTAATAATTGTTAGCATATGTAAATGGAGATACTGTGAAACCATACATTTATGGATTAACACATCCGCTAACCAAATGAAAATAATTACATATATCTATTTAATACTTCACAATTATCTAATGGGGGCAGTGGGTTACAATGCTGTCTGTGATTAGAAGGTTGCTGGTTCAAAACCAGGGTCAGCAGTCTGATTTCACCGCTGGGTTCGTAAGCAAGGCCTGTAACCCCCAGTCGCTTCAAGGACTGGCTAACACTGCTTTCTCTAAACAAACAAACAGACAAAATTATGTATGTTCCCTTGGATAAAAGGCTCTGTACATAAATTAACTGCAGCACTAAAGCTAAATCTTTGCCTAAGAGGTACTCATATAGTGGCAAGTTGGATCTCTTATAACGACATATTTACTCTGAACCACACATCAGTAAAGGATTCCATCACAGACAACCAGTCAGACAAGAAATCTAAATTTCCCCCAGTGTTATATTTTAAGGTGATAAACCCTTTTATGAAACACTTTTTCACAAAACTGCATCATGATACTGCTGATAATGTTTACAATCTTAACAACGCAAACGTAATGTTACTGTAAACAACATAATTACAAGGGTGAGAACTGGCACGAAACTGTTATAGTCTGGACTGTGCCCTGAGGGTTCCCTCTGTTCACCGGAATTAGCATTACGCCTTAGTGCCAGGCTCAGAGACAGTGTCATTGGCCAATAGGGGGAAAGCCCCTCCCTCTGGCACCAGGCAGCTATGGAAAGAAAATCTGGTTGATTGCGGTAACACAGTTGGGTAAAAGTCAATTCTGTTGTGATCGTGACAGTGGGGGTGTAATGACGGGGAAGTTTCGGAAATGGGTGGAGTGACATCACCACCTTCCATTTTATTCGGCGGGTCGAGGCAGGTCTTTCCAAATAGGACATAGACTGAAAACAGCCGAGCTAAATGGTCTGCTGACCGCCTGCGTTTCCCTCAAAGCATCCTGGCTATATATGCAGAAAACACGCCACTTTAATGCAGCCTGACATATTATTGCTCACTGCGCCAGGAAATGTGAACTACATGGGAAAATAGACTAGAAGATCAGAAGGTCCTGCCCGTAGAACATGGAGGCAGATACCCCACATGTACCCCAAACCCCTGTCCAGGAGTCCCACTCTGTGAATATGCTGTTTTTCAGCCAAAGGATTTCAGGTTCACCTTAAGCCTGGGGAGGCTGCACGCAGATGGCAGGTCACTTGCGATACTGCAGCCCACTTCCCAAGAGCAACAACAGGGGAACTATGCTTAAACCCATCTCTCAGAGTATGCAGGTGCTGGGTGAGTGCGGGCCAGTGAAACAACCAGTGAGGAATCCTGAGACGGCGGCTCTCGGCCCCACCCAAGTTTTAACCCATTGTTACAGGGGAAGGATGTGGTGTTCCGGCCCCGCCACGGAACAAAGGCCCACCCATCACACCAGCAAGGCCAGGCACCAGGTGGAATGTCTACAGCCCTCAGAACTGCCCACGAGTGTCAGTGCACGCTAATATGCTGGTCACATGGTAAAAAACTGAAAAGAACGGCTGAAGCTGACCTTGAGGAAAGGAGGAGGAGCATCCGTCAGGCCACATCAGGTGATATTTACACAAAACAGAGGCCACATTAGCACGTTCGACAGATGATAGCCTTTGGCAGTCTATTCACTTAACAAGAGGGCAGATTCATAACGACAGGCCTCTCAAGCTCCCTGTCTCTTCTGTAGCCCTTTGAATGCTGCTTATGCAAATGTGAGCAGAGTTCAGGCCAGATAATCTGGATAATATGCAGAGAGAGCACAGGAGAGAGGCAACAAAACAAGAGCATACATTTGGGAGGGAAAGAAACCTTAATCGTATTAGACCATTGCTTCCTGCTATGAGGACAAACAAAAGCATCAGCTTAAAAAGTCTGAGAAGCTCACCCACTTCAGTGCTGGGAGAGTATCAGCTGCATACGTAAGGTTGGTGGCAGACCAGTACCCCTTAGGGCTTAGGCCAAGGACACTGATATCCAGTGTCCACTCGTAAACTCATTATGCCCCAATACTCATCTCCCCATCTCCATTAACTGGCTCTTCCTTACACGAGAAACCAGTCCCTTTGCACGTATTCACTGATTTGCAGAAACCCCAGCAGACCAATGGAAAGCAGACCAGGTGCGCTATGAGATTATGGGATGGAAACAGCAAACAGGCCCTTTGCTGTGGTTTGCCTTAATGGGATCTGGCCTTAATTTTTTGTGAAGTGAGGCAAGAACAATAGATGCTGAGCAGTAAAACAGCACCAAATACCACACACTCAAACGGCCTTTGCGGGAGAATTTATATACTGGCTGGATTTAATGGTTTTCAGCTATTTTAATTAAGACTAATCTTGAGACACGTCGTTAGTAAAGAATCTAAAGTTGGATTCTTGTTCAATTACCCCTTTTCACTTTCAGGAAATTGGGTTGTTTCCTGAGAATGTTTAATAATGTTAGTCTTAAATTTAAGACACACATTAAATCCAGAGTTATTTTTAACAAATCGCGAATTAACAATTACATTCAAGTCCAACATAGTATTCTGTATTATGCTGATCAGGAAATTTTTTTACATTAAATTAAACATCGCATTTAATTACATCACTGATCAGCTTAATATTTGTTTTTTTCATATGGGTAGCTAACCGAAAAGCATTTTCTCGTACAATAGCCATTGCATTCACGGTGACATTTTTTCAAAAATGACTTTGCATTGAAGACTACTGGATGTTTAAGGGCAAATAAGCCCATCACTTAAAATGTAGCATTTAGGGCCTCTGTCTATCTACTCCTCGAAGAGTCAGACTCACCCTTAGTTTCCAGTGTATGAGTCATACATGATCCTTGTCTCTTTTGTATTTAACAGGCTTTAAACATGGGATTAATCTGGTAAAATACAGAGGAACATCATGGGCTAACAGGCCTGTACTCTTCTCCATAGAGACAAACCAGCTGTCGCATCCAACTTCAGTTCCTACTTAGTGTTCAGAGACAGTGTGGACAAACATTATAGCTACAGCCAAATTAAGACACTGTAATATTTACAAATAAAAAGGACCATTTAGTAGAAATCCGGTTGTTTTTCTTTTTTTTGGGGAGGAGGGGGTCGCCAGCACAATAACCCCATTCAGGATTTATGGACAATTACGTAACTGTGCATGACTGCCGGCCATGCAGCATTCAATCTGCTTAAGTACAAAAACATCATCCCTGTATAGAAAAAATACACACAGAATAATAATGCATGATCTCAAAACTGAAAATGAGATTGAGGATATACTACACCCAAACACTTTAATTCTACATTAAAAGCTTTTATATCTACAGTCACAGTTAATGCCTGTTCCTGCCTCCTGTTTCTTAGCTGACTGTGGATTTCATCATTTCTTACGGCTTCTCATTTGTGCGAGGGGGCAAAACAGATGAATTCTACAATATTGCCCCTGGGCGATCAAAGTCTGACGGAAGACAGAAAGAGGAAACAAAGATAACAACTGTATCAAATGCAAACACAGCATAAATGGGAGACATTGCAGGTCTCAGAGCTAATCCATATCAATCCATTTTTCAGAGTTTCTGGAAATCAGGCACATCAATGAAAAACCCAAAAATTATGGTTGTCAAAATCAGACCCATTATCTAGCCAGTCATGTTAAATAACTCCATTCTCAAGCAGCACTATGCTCCTTACACAAACCCATACTCACCTAGTCACCGTACTAGGTCTACTCACAAGCTACAGCAGGAGAATCACAGACAGCTCGAGTATTTCAGCCATGCGACTTAGAAGAGCAATCAGCAGTTACCAGACTGAGAATGACTTCCATGGGCATCTCCCATCCAGAGAGACTTCAGGAGGAACCACAGCGGTCAGCGTCGAGGGACAGATGGGCCACCCGCGTGCATATGAGGGGATTCTTGAGCGCGGGAGCAGCACGGCGCTTGGCACGTCCCTGCATGGCTGCCCTGGCGCGTCACAAATCCAGCGCCCCTGAAACGAAGGCTGAGCTGAAACGGCCTAGTGAAGGCGAGGCAACACGGTGGCAAGCTCCTCACGGGTGCATATGACAGCCGTGAAAGTTTACACGCCAGTCTTCAGAGAAAGAGAGGGAGAGGGGGAGGAGGGAGTGAAGGAAGAGGAGGGCGAGGGGGTGCAGAGAGAGAAAAAAAAAAAGACTGGGCAAGGAAGGGAGGGGGAGCACAATTTGTTTTCCCCCAAAGCAGTTTCTGGGCCAGGACACCCCCAGAACTGATGCTACCGTTCAAGAAATGATTTGAAAAGAGGGGGGAGAAGGATGATCTTTCTAGAAATCACAGGGGATGTTCCGTTAGTGTGATGGAGGCAAGCCAAGTGAATCGGCCATTATGGCCAGTGCAAGCGTCTTGTTGGTCTCGTTTCCGATTCCATCATGGGCTCCTTTGACAGACAGGCTCAGCAAAAAGATTCGACTTTCCCTTGGATCCCAAACTCCTGAAATTTTCACTCCACCGGGACACGACGCATAAGTCACTGTCTGAATGGAAGGCCAAGTTTCTCTCAGAGCAGAACCCTTCCTGTGCGTGGGAAGCCATGTGACAGGACTGGAAAGATTCAAGAAGCAAACATGCTTGAGTGCACGTGTGTGTGGTGTGTGCGCATTTGTGCATACGTGCTGTTGACAACAAATTAGGGGGAGAGACGAAGCAGGAAGTACAGTGGGGGTAACAAGGGGCTCCTGCTGCCAAAAAGGGCTGCATGGCCATTGACCGGTGGGGGTTTAATGAATGGGATTAATGAGGGAAAGACTGCAATGGCAGCAGGACTCAAAAAACAAGTTTAGAGGAAAGGTAACTTATGTAAGACTTGCAACAATTGTACAATCTTAAGGACTCGACATTAAAAGGTTCATTCATGAACACCCTGAATCACCCCAAGATGAAATACGTCAAGCCACTAAAGCAGAGTGTTTCCCAAAGCGATCCTCAGGGACCCCCAGACAGGCCATGTGTTTGCTCCCTCCCAGCTCCTGGCAAAAACGTGGACTGGCCTAAGGACCGGGTTGGGAAACACTGCACTAAAGCTCTCAAAAATATTACACACCACAGCGATGGTTCAATACTGACTGCCTGCAGCACTTGAATCTGTCAAATGGACGAAATGCTTGAAAACCAATATACATGAGTGTCGAGACTAAAAGCTAGTTAAGAGATGCAATACTTCACATCGATAGAACAAAACACCCTCTTCACCTTTTCCTCTTTTATCAGACCCCATGGAAGGTAATGTTTTAGTGAGAGATGATTAACCAGCTATGTGATCCACTCCACAGACTTTGTCCTGGTACCAAGACATCATGGCAGTCTAATCAGATGGTATTCTAAAGTCAGCGGTGATGGAGGGAAGACTCTGGAAGGGATTCTTTCGAGCACATTTCTTGAGAAAGCTGCGAGGAACCACGTGCTCCTCCGCACAAAGGATTAAGAGGAAATGAGGAGCCTTTCCCAGAAGCTCCTGTACAGTCGTCCTCTGTGAGTGCCGGGCAGCTCCCTGTAAGCTGTTTGCAGATTACCCTGCTCAAAGTTACCTACTAAACCTGGCGATTAGCTGGTGAGCTGAATGAGGTGTGTTTGAGCAGGTAAATCTGCAAACTGAGTTGCTGACCAGCCCAGCAGGACCAGAAGCGGGGAATCCTGCCAGACATCCTGCCTTGACACACATCTCCAGCACAGAGCAGCAAAAGACAAGGACCTTGAAGTCATGCATTCACACCCTGTACCTTAAACTCAATGGCCCAATTAGACATGGATGTATTTTTTAAAAGAAATATTTTTGATAATTTTTAAAATGATTGATGAATTTGAGTGATCATTAAAGCAAAAAACAAACCAAAAAAAAATCACTTATTCAGAAATATTCAGTTTCAGTGCATAAATAACACAGCTCAGCAGGATAGTGGGTTAAAGTCACCACCAGAGGAAGTCCTCCTAAAGTGTATTAACCTTAAACATCTGCCCCACAGAGCACAGGGGGTCAGACAGTCTCTCCCGGAGGAGACAATGGACGTTTTCATCAGAAGATTGAGTCAGCATGTGGAATATTCTAGTGCGCAAGTACAGCAGCTCTCATGCACAGCCTTACGAATCGGTGATGTTCTAGGGCCAGGGTGTACAGGGAAGACTGGGGCCAACTCAGGGGTGCCGAGTAACAGGTGGCACACTGCAGGAGATTCGCTCCTCAGGTGTCACTCCCTCCTGTGACGCCAGGGTGAGACTCACTCTCCTGGGTTAATCACTTTATCATGCCGCAGGTGTTATCAGACATGTCGCAAAAACTGAGATATGCAGAGAGCATGCGGACATGCAGTGACATTGAAACGCAGGGCTGCTACCTACAAGCTAAAGGTTAGGATGGGGCTGGAAGCTGAGTACCAGTGGAAGAGGGGGTCGGTGTTTCACTGTGGAATGTTAAGTCCACATGAGCTGTGTGCTTTACAAGAGGCTTGAAAAACAGCCTGATGACACACTTCGGCCAGCCTTCAGAGGAGACACACATACCAAAATCTGAAATAAGAACATTTCCTAAATTACACCACCAGCTAACTCAGCTGCAATCAGAAGCGACTCCATCCAAACCAGTGCAAAAACAATGGATTTCACTGCAGACACAGGGATGTTCACAGTACTGAAGAGACACCACTGCACAGACGCCGCATACGATGGACCAGTTGAGGAGGTCTCACTTACAGTCTTGGCCTTGGCATTCCTCCGAAGCTTATGTAACATACAACTGGCATGCTGGGATCCTACCATGCAGCGCCGGACGACAATACAGCCAGTAAGACGGAAAGGGCAGAAAAATGAAAACCCTGGCAGTCTATTCAGCAGCAGGAAGTGATCGGCAGCAGGCTTGGGGCGCCCTGCATTCTAGCCCGTGCTCCGTACCCCTCCTCTTCCAGCCTGCTGGCCACACTCATCTCCCCCTCCCAACCCTGCTGGCCGTAGCCAGTGCCTGAGCCCAGAACAGCACAGCAGAGCATATTATCCCAGGCTGCACTACACCGATGCACAAAGGATGCACAAAGGATGCCGCAGGCCTGGATTGGAAACCCCAACGGGCCGCCACACCCACAACGCGGTGTAAACATGACAGGCCTGAATCCAGATGACGGAAATATTGCTGTGTCAATGACCGACACACTTGACCCAAGCAAAAGCTATAAATATGCACAGAGCAGAGATTATGATCATGTGACTGACAGAAAGATAGCTTTGATTAAGCAGCTCTGGTGGAAAGGATAACGAGATGAGTATTATGGTATGCCATCCCATCTAATACACCCCAGATGTGTATCTATTGTCTGTGAAAACACCTTTGTGGGGGTTCATCAGCGGGTGTCCCAAACTTGGGTATGTTTTCCTTTGGCGTCCTTCTTAAAGGCAGGTTGAAAGTCCTTCTCCAAGAAGAGCAGACAGTCAATCACAGTGCCCATTAACGTCAGTACTGAGGGCAGAAACCAAAAGCAGTGTTTCAGCACTGGGTGCATGCAGCACGTCCCTCAGGGTCGTCATGGCAACGGTGTGGTGTGGTGTGGCGCTCACACATGTGCTGCTTGAAGGCTCACTACCTATCTGATGGCAGTTTATCTTCTTCAGTCTCGTTCCCTGATTGTCCTTCTGGTCCATGAATAGCCTTATTTAGTCCTATGAGTTGTAGAGTAGCCTCTGCTGGGATACTGCTTACACATGTACCCGGGCTTTCACTGGAAGCTTGGCCGAGCTGGACTTACGTCTAACTGCCTCTTGGATAGCAAATATGTTTGCAACGATCTATTTGCTGCACTTCTATGTCGCTTTGGACAAAAGCAGCTGCTAAAAAAAAAGCATAAATGTTTCCTGGTGTAAAACGCTGTATTATGGTTTTCAGTCTGGTGGACGTGCCAATTGCCTGTTTGCAAATAGCTAATGCGTGTGCTCAGCTGAGCCCGAGATCATGCGCTCCCCCTGCTATGGCTCCCTCTCCACCTATATTTACTCACATATTTTTTATAAGCAGAAACAACTTGAAACCACTTGTAACTTAAGTGTGATCTAAAGGAGGGTGTGAGTATCAGTTCTGTGGGAATTAAGCAGACTGTTTTCATTTACTTTATTTAGTGACGGGGTCATTGCAAGCAGGGGTAAAGTACCTACTACAGGGGTCTCCAACTCCAATCCTGGAGAGCTACTATCCAGTATGTTTTCTATCCTACTTGGCTTCTGATGAGCCAAACCTGCTCCTGGTATTTCCCTGAGAACTAGTGTGGCTCATCAGAAGCCAGGTAGGACAGAAAACCTACTGGAGACCCCTGACCTACATGTATCAGCTTTATGATAAAGGCGCTTAAAGCACCCCTTGCTTCTCAAAATAACTGGAAAACTTGTGATGATTAGTTTCATTTCATGGTTTTGCCCTTTGGATTAACCTTTCATTTAAACACTGTACTGATCGGACATATAATAATAATAAAGTAGTTTCAGTTATGCTTGAACTTCCCAAACTGACAGTTACCCTGGGTTACACTGCCCTCTTGTGGACATCTGAACGATCCACATCTTGAAGGAATGCAGTACACCATGATCACATTACTTCATTATGGGCAGCACAGTACACCCACTAGTCTATAAAACCCATAGCCAATTCACACGAGAAAAAGTATGTCACAGCCACTGGAGACCGCAGGGTGCTGACCTGTCCATGCAGATATCTGGCCTTTCTTATAGGGAGCCCTGTAGGTGCCTGCTGGTTTAAGGTGATGAGCCTCTCTGTTGTGATGCTGCCCCCTGATCAGCTAGGGGGCAGCCCTGGCCCTTCAAACTCATTATGCCAGGCTCTTCATTTGGAGGTTTGAATCAAAGTGGCTTCATAAGGCAAAATCTTGCATACATGTTGTACTGGTTTGCAGGGAACCCAAGACGAGTTTTGTTTGAGACATTCCGACACTCTTGGTTCCCTCAGCAGCAACCGGCCAAGTGCGGCCAAGATAAACACCAGTAACAGGGTGGTTAACCAGACCAGGTCAATTTAGAATAACATACACAAAACCATGCCAGCGAGTAAAGGGTCACCTAAAGAACATCACAGTTGTCTCAAAGTGACCAAAAGCCACACGTGACAGAAAGCTTGTGGGGCAGCAATGAAAACCTCAAGGGTCCAATGGATAGCTGGGCAGTCCTGAGAAGGATCAGCAGTTAAGGACCAGGCAGCGGAGGTCCACTGGCCCGCTGGTGACACCCCATGACCGCCGGACAGTCCTGAGAAGGATCAGCCATGAAGTGCAGGGGTGGGGGTGGAGGGTTGCTACATAATTGAGACACCCTAGCTGACCCTCCTGAAGGAGTTCTGTCCGAGCCACAGGCTGTGATTTCATCATATTTCTTCTGGATCATCACAGCTGCTCCTTTGAACCCTTTTATGCAACTTTATTCAAGTGAAGCAGACACTATGAAAAGTGTGTTAAAGAGCCTGGGCCTTTGTCCTAGATGGAGAGAGGCTGGAGCCTGGAAGCGGTCCTGGGCCAATGCTGGGCGGCATTCCATTCAGAAACGGCCAGAGCTAATCAGATCAAGGGTCGCAGGCTCGGGCAGTGCGTGACGCCAGCCTCAGGGGGAAAAGAGTGACTCCAAAAACAAATTTCTGAGCAGGGAGGGGGCTGTGCGGGGCAGCTGGAGAGCATCTCAGGGAACATAAGGCATCTCACCCCACTGGACTGTAGCCTTACAGGTCATGAGTTACATGCAACAAAAGTAAGATTTTTATGAATGCCTCGCTTTATTTTGTTGTAAATAACTTAACTGGCCAAAAAACAGTCATTAAGTACTGATGAACTCAAAATAGAAATAAATAAAATAATTAAAGAGGAAATAAAACAAACTGAGAATTAAAATGACCAGAGTCAGCAAATGCAGCCTTGAAACAAATAAACTTTCCAAGCGCATCTCGCACACATACAAAATGACCAGCTGGGGGCTTCTCAGTACAACGCTGCAAATGCACTCCCAAAATACCAAGCCAGACGGCGCCATCCTCATCTACTGGGTAAGAACCATCTTCATCCACCAGGTCAAAACATTCCATTGAGATGGGACCATCCTCACCAACCAGATCAAAATGTACCATCAATTTGGGACCATCCTCACCTACTGAGTCAGAAGGTACCATCAAGTTGGGACCCATCCACACCAAATGGGTCAGAAAGCATCATTGATATGAGACCATCCTCACCTACCGTGTCAGAACGCTCCATCGAGATGGGACTATGGTCACCTACCGGGTCGGAAGACACCAGACAAGCCCTGCACAATCAACATTTGTGAAACTGAGACCTTTACCAAACAGCCTGACCAAACTGGGCCACAGCATCACACAGACACGTGAGCAGACGAGAGCACATGCACCCACACCTCTGACGGATGGCTGTGATGCTGGGGCTCCTTCGGGTAGCAGACCCCGCACACGACGTGTTTATGCTGATGTGTGTCGGCCCTTATGAGTGCCGGTGGATGTATATTCAAAAGGCAGTGTTAGGCTGTGGCCCGGCCTGAAACGGAGGCTGCACTGGGGGGGAGTTCCATGAGCAAAAAAAGTATTTTAAAAGCGTGTCACCCCCCCACACCTCCACAGGAGCTGGGGGCTTGCGGCCTGGTTCCCGTAGTAACAACTGCTTCATAATAATTCACCCTGCGTGTCCCAGGAAAACGGAGGCAGGCGGCTAATACGGGTCATCAGTCAGGTGGGAGAAATGAAGGTCAGGGGGGTATGGTGACTACTGGGCTGGGTGGGGGCGGGTGAGTGTGGAGTTCCCAGATGGCTCATTCATTATTAACACGGGGGGGGGGGGTTAAACAGCTCCTAATGGAAGGAGTAATAGTTGGGCAAATCCACGGAGAAAATTCCCGGGACAGGACAATGATGCCAGACTGTACATATATTATATTATATTATATTATATACACACATTACACATACACAAGCACATAGCTGGGAGCAAATCCTGGGGTCCAAGCAAAGCTCTTTATCCACCTACCAGACTGCTATGGATAAAATTTGCCAAACGGGGAGGTTAGCAACCAACAATCATTAGAAACTTTATTATAGAACATTCAGAAAATCATCTTTCGCCCCACAGTTTTAAAATTACTTACCTGTACAAAGATCCACAGAAAAACTTAAAAAAGGTTTGAAAAAGATCCATATAATATGTTTCCTTCCTTTCCTAAATATACACATATATTTTTTGAGAAGCACTAATAATGTCCACATACTATTTGACTCATAATCACGAGGTAAGATGTTATCTGCTTTCACATCTTCCTTCACTGCCATTAAGTGGCGTCGCTTCAATTTTGGGCGATCTCTCTCAAAGTTTAATCATTCCAAATGTGGCACCCAGACAATTGCTCTGCATAGTCTGAAAAAGAACCATCAAAAACTTTGAGTTATCGTCTTGATAGGATCGAGTGTCAAAACTGCCCTTTGTTTGGTCATCACTATACGGTACTGCTACAATTATAGTTCCTCGCTCATAACAGTTTGTGAGTTATTGTCTGACACACCAAAGCGACTGCAGTGGTGATGAATTGGTGCTGAAGCCATATGCATTCCCTGAAGGCTGCGGAGTACAAGTATGTCAGGCACACAGACATGACTATAAAGCAAACCCTAAACCGAACGTTCCACAATGAACACTATGCAAGTCGAAGCTCAAACAGGAAACACTCTCACTTTCATCAAGTGTCACAACCAGCTTTGCCACGCAAAACATGAACATAAATCCTGGGCATATTTACAGTCGGTGGGCCAAGATTATCCTGTCCGATGTGGCGGTAAGACACCGTGGAGGGGGGCAGGGGGGGCGCGGAGACCAGCTGCGTTTGAACATCACCTAGTCTCCACAGATACGGGAACTAAGCACCTCTCGTCTAATCAGGAGAGGGTGGCTGCACCTGATAACTGAACAGCCTGGCATGGACGGAGGGAGAGAAAGAGAGAGAGAAAGGAGGAGGCTGGGATGCAGCCATATCAAAGAGCGTCTCTCTTTACACAGGCAGCAGCCCAGTGTTAATTATTAGCTTTTAGCAGGACAAACGCCGCTGTGCAGTATTTTCCCATGAAAGAGTCAAGATTCTACTGCCTGACAAACATGAAACAAAGCAGCAGCATTCCCAGGTTAAAAAAAAAGTCAATTTTTTTTTCACAGACAATCTAAAAGTTGAGGGAAAGTAAAATTCAGCAGGAAGTAAAAATCATACTGAGCTGTGCATAGTGCTCAATAGAGCAGATAATAACCGCATATGACATCAGCGACACTACCAAATGCCGGGCCTTATGGGAAGAGGCACCAGCACACCCCGCGGTCAGGTCATGTGGACCACAGCCACATGGGTTCTGATGCATATTTAGATTATTTAGTGCACATCGACCTCAAAGTTGCCTTCTCTTTGTGCCACAAGAGGCTGCAGGTGACGTTAAGAGATGGAAAGTAAAGGTTTTATTCGGACCGAAGACGTGACATCACAGGCCTGCTGGTTAATGTCACTGTAGAAATCGACTCCACTTATAGAGCCTTACCCGTGTTGGCCATATTTTGCTTCAGTGCAATCCAGCTTTAAAAGTGGAGCTTTCAGTCACTGTCTGCAAGGTCACGGACTACCGGAAGAAAGACCGTGCATAAGAGTATGCAGTGTTGCAGCACCATTTTCCAGCCCAAGATGATTACACACCAAAAAGGGCACTTCCACCCCGCATAGTCTGGCTGGCTGTCAGCTGCCACCCCCATCTGGTCTCACTAAGAGACTTAGCATCCGGCCGCCGCCTTGGGTCACTTTCAGGGCCCAACTGCAGACAAGAGTCACAGGTTCCTCATCAGCAGCCTTTGACCCTGCAGCCTGGATGAATCTGGCAGGGAATCACACCCAGGCTTAAGCAGTACCTAATTTTTCATACCCTCGTACAGTCCAGACATTACACTACAGTACATACACAGTATGTTGACTAAAAGCGATGCTGTTCCGGTATTTTGAAATATTTTACATAAAAGTACCATAATACAGTCCAAGCCGAACTGGAGGTTCGTGTCTGAGGAGCTTCTTAAAGAATCCCTGGTCCCACTTGAGGGCACCCTGACGGCAGGATTTTCGAGCCACATAGGGCAAAGGGGGCATCTGGGGTAACAACCTATTGTCTCTGGCTGCTGCCGTTCACAAGGCTCATCCTCTAGGCAGCAGGCAGGAGCGGCAGCCTCTGCATCTGCGAGGTACAGAGACAGGAAAGCGGAGGGGCCGCTGAGGAAACCACAGAGCCACGCCTTCTGAGGAAAACAGCAGCGGTTAACGCGTTGGAGCGAGCGCACAGGAGGAGCCCGTCGCCAGCGACCGTGAGAAACACAATGTTGCTCTGAAGAGACAGAGTGGGGAAGAAGCGAGCACGGGGGGGG
>JABFEA020000110.1:13134387-13144908 GCA_019775915.2 Cyphomyrus plagiostoma | reverse complement strand
ACACACACACACACACACACACACACACACACACACACACACACACACACACACACACACACACACACACACACGTTCCTATTCCTATCTTTGTGGGAACCGTCCATTCACTTAAATGGGCAAAACCCCAATCCTTAACTATATTTTGAACATGCAATGCTTTTCTTAACACTACCTGGATGGGCTATACGCGTGAACGCAAATGTCTGAATCATTTGCGCTGGACATTAAATGTAAGCTCCCCAGTACAAAGCCTGGGTCATTTCCAATTAACTCCCATGTGTGAATGGAGCAGGAAATTGTCTGGAGTCTTCATCAGGAGCTAGTGGGTGTGTTCCTGCGACTTGTGCAAAAATGCCACCCCTCATCTAAACCAACCGGAGCACTTCTATTAGGGTATGAAGGCGTCTGACATGTGAAAGGGCAACTCCAGGAAGTGACAGGCCTGACTCTCCAGACAATGTCCAGAGTTTGTGTGTGTAAACTTAACCATAAGTAACCAAACAAAATGCACACACACACACACGCACGCACGCAATGAATTATTTGTAGATAGCAGTTAATCTACACAGAGTACCTGGAGAAACCACACATCACACGTGGAAGAACATGCAGCCTTCACAGACACAGCGTGGGGGCGAAATTCGAACCTCCAACCCGGGAGGTACAGTGCCTGCGGGACCCAGAGACAGTTGGAGACCTAGAGACTGCAGCTTTAATGCTATCCATTCTCGTTTGAAAAAAATGGCAGACCGCAGACAGACATGTGCCAGGGTGTGGAGAGAGGGGGAGGGCACACTCTCCCCCAGGCGTGGCTGCCACCCTCATAGCCTCACTGAGCAGCACCGACTCTCTCCCCTCCCTTAACGGGGTCACTGCAGCTAAGCACCATGCCGGCACCTAGAACAGCTCACTCAGCTCCAGCACATGGTGACACCACACTGCACAGCACGGCCCGGCCCCACGGCGCACTGCGCCCATCTGCGGGGCTGACAGGCCCATGGCGGGCACCGACGTCAGCGGCGGGGTCTCGGTGAGAGTGGGGACACGGGGACTGACCAGGGGCAGTGCCAACCACTATGTGGCAGGGGGAGGGAGAGCGAGAGGGGGAGAGAGGGAAAGGGGAGTGGGGTGAGAGAGGGAGAGAGAGAAAGAGTAGAGAGCTGTTCACAGAGGCGCTTTGTAGAGGGAGACCACGGCTATTCAGCCCAGATGCAGGTCAGGCTGAGAATGGCCCCATTCACACCCCCAACAGTCCAGTTGGGGGGGAACCAAGCAGCGATCTACAGAAACACGAGCACCGTCAGAGACAGGGGGCTCCATGGACCGAATGGACCACGACCAGGACACGTACCGGCTTCCCTTTACTTACAGACCCGCCCAGTTACATGCAGACACACAAGCTGGTTTCCTTAAAGGTACGGTGCTCCCTGGGCTGTGGGTGTGCGAGTGAAGGCCGCACCCATCTGCCCCCAGGGGGCAGCACGTCTCCATCACATGCCCCACGACGATCGGACGTGCTCACTACCACGCGGGTGCCAGCTGGAGGGGAGCGCAGGCAGGCGAGCACACGAGACACTGGCATATGCGCTTATGGCGGGGCGTGCCAGGGCACCACGGTAACGATAAAGACACTGGCAGACACACACTGGCAGCGTCACCCCCCTGCACAATCACAGCTGACAGGCACGGCGCAAAGTGTGAAGCTCCGCCACAAAAGCACAGGGATGGAGCCGCAGGCCCGGCTGCACTGGAATGCGGGTTACGGGGGAGGAGTCTGGGTCAGCTGATGCAAAACAGACACACCTGTGGGTGGGGCCACACCGTCGGCTAGCCGAGAGGCAAAACGTGAAGCTTCAGAAAGGTAATGGGAGATGAATAAAGAGATCAGCATCACTGGGGCGTGTCAAGATAGCGTCAGGCACCGGCATCGCACGCGGACAGAGGCGGCGCAAAGGCAAGCACTCACCCGCTCGGCATCGTCTGCCCCAGCGTGGCCCCCGCCCGGTGGCGACTCGGCAGGGGCCGGACCGGGGCTGCTGGGCGTCTCAGTGGTGGAGGAGGAGCGAGGTCGGCCGGCCAGCAGCGGCACCTCCTGCTGGCTGCGGCGAGGGGTTTGGGGGCTGCCCCTGGGCGCCTCGCCAGAGGCAGGCTTGCTGCGGCGGCTCTGCAGGCTGCTCCCTCGCTTCATGCCGGGGGCCCCGCGGATCTGCTGCAGCACGCGGCTCAGAGCTGCGGAGGGGGCGGGGGGGTGAGTGTCAGCCGGGCCCGGCTCCCCGAGAAACCAAGTCGGGTCAGAGGGCTCTGGGCCGAGGGGCGTGGCGGAGGGGCGGCGCCGTTGCAGCTGGAAGAGCTGCTTGAAGCTGAGGCCCAGCACACTGACATTCCCCAGGGCGCCGTGCGTCACCCGGGACTCGGGAGCCGACGCCCTCCGGCCCGCCGCCGCGCACCGCGCTCCTCCCGGGTCCGGCTCCTCCTGATCCTGCTCGCTACTACTGTGATCCATCGGGGGGCGCCCTGGGGTTGGTCTCGCCGCCGGAGTCACATGGAGCAGGGAGGGGTGGGGGTGGGCTGAGGGGCGGGGCTGGCAGCAGGGTTATGGGTACAGCCTCTAGGGGGAGCGTGAGAGGCGTGCGCTGGCATTCAGATGGAGGGCGTGGGGGTGCATGCTCGTCTGACACAAGAGGAGATACAAGGAGTCATGACATGTGATGATGCATTAAGGGTGACAGCAGCAAGGGGCACGACACTCATTCCTTTGGTTCAGCTGTCTGACACGTACGATTCAGCCCCGACTGAACAAAGCCGATTTAAACATCACCCGGACCTTCCCGTCACCCACTGAGGCCACCAGGAGTATGAAAGCACATCACACAGAGCCAAACACCAGATACAGAAACAGCCTTTAAATGTAAATTGAATAAACGGTGTGGAGACAGTCAAATAACTTCTGAGACATCCCTTCAAAGCTTTTATTCCCATCGATTAAGAAAAAGACCTTAGTTGTTTCCTACGACAAAACATTTTCGTCTAAATTTAAGGCTTAGGGACTATGAAATGAAAACAGGAAATTCTTATTATGGGCCTATCGGGGAGGGTCGGGACTGGACAGACAGCTCAGAAACAGATATAGCAATGAGAGGTCATGGGATCTGGCCCTCTGCCCAAGGATGCAGAATTCAAGTAAGTACTCCCTCCTGCAGGGGGCAGCAGAGATACCACCACTGCTTTGTGCACTCTGCATCACCAGCACATTCCGTGTCGTGACTCCCTGGCTTTTTCTTATTATCTGACATGGAGGATGGGACCAGCCCTGACTGTGAGATGATCAGAGTCTCTCAGGCATGGAGATGTGTTGCTTTTTTTCTCTTTAACACGCCCTCGCAGCTCGAGGTGTGAGCAGCAAGTTGCTTGTGCGTGCATCAGAAATTACAGTGACGGCTGGCTGGGGAGGGTAAAGGCACGACGCTAACTAGGGCTGTGGCCATCACGTTGTGATATAATCCCGATTATTTGGCACATGCGCGATAACCACCAAGGCTTTAAAAGACAGGTGAAGCATTTGTCTGGACGCCGGCAATTCGGTGCGTTACAGTCGTTTACTTACACCCACAGTTTGGTACGCAGATCAGGAGCAAGCCTAAGATATTAGCAAGATTTGTACTGTGAGGCCCAAAACTCAGTAGCCTGTATAAATTCAGCATATCCTTATGCTAATTAAGTTCAGTTGCCACATGCTATTGTTTTAATAAATCATGGAGGCAATAAGCACTGAAGGGGCACTGAAGAAAAGAACAGCTCAAGAGCTACAACATCTTTTAAAAGAGGAGATATTGCGGATAAACTAGGTAAAAAGATGTTGGTGGTGTGGTGGTACTTTTTGCGGTTTCAAGTCCAGTTACACGTTAATTAAACGTGACGATACACATTTATACAGATCACTAACTTTTGGGCGTCACAATACTCTCATTAATATTTCAAGCGCACTACTAAACTGCTTATCAAACTGTGGGCAGAAGTGATCGTCTGTATAGCATCGAAAAGCTGGTGTCCGGACAAATGTGTCACCCATCATCTACAGCCCTTGGTGATGACTGTGTAAACGCCATATAATTGCGATTACACTGTGATCGCACAGCCCGAAGGCTAACACAACCAAACCTGCCGGTGAATGATGGAGACTATTCAAGCCTGTTACCGGGGGGTTAGCGAAAGATTATGGGGTGCAAAGCAGGGTCCGGGGGGGGAGGGGCAGGGGGAGTCCTTAAGGAGAGAGAAGAGGGAAATGGCACCTACCATCGGCCTCACTGGGCCCGGATGGACTCACTGCGAGCGGTCACCTGCAGAGAGGAAAAAGGGGTGCGGTTAGCGAGTGTGTCAGTGTCAGCATGCCTTAAGCTCCACCCACTGGACACACAGGCAGGGGGGCATCTCATCTGTCACTGGTCAATATCCCACACCCACTTTAACTCACTGGCGAACATGTGACGCGTTATCCCGGATTCCAGGGACCCACCTGTTCCACCAGGATGTCAGCTGCCTCCTGATCCTGTTCCTTCCCCCAATAATTCCTCCACTCACTGCCTCCCCACGTTTCATACGTATTTTATAACACTCAGAAACAAGGGCAATCTTGCTCCCCCCAATGGAAGTCAAACATTGGATACGATGTGACTTTCACACCACATCTGAGACCTTTTCATTCTCGTCTGTTACCGCCGCCCCCCCCCACCAGACAAAAGCAACCGCCTCCCTGAAAGGCTGCTCTGCCAGCAACACCCCATGACTGAGGAACACACCTGTTCGTAGAAAGACACTCATAATTCTCGGAGATGCAGTTAGCTTTCGAAACTTTCCCCACCCAGAACACCCTGTACGAGGCTAAAGGGGAAAGCAGTTGAGCAGGAACCTCATTTTAGCAAGGACGACAATTTGGGCGGGACAGAGTCACTTCTGGAAAGACGCATTTGGACTCCACGAAACCAGAGCAATGGAGACCATGTGGTGATCACAGAAAAGGAACTCACTTCTGATGAAGGGCAGCAGAAACAACAACGGATTAATATTTAACTCCCCCCAGAAGGAAGTACATGGTTACCACCACACCCTCTTTTCAGAACCTACATTAAACAATGAAACTGACAATACCATAAACTGCTACTACATTCATAATATAGACATACACACAAGCACACATGGGTAATATTTCAATAAAATTTTACCAAACTGGGAGGAGCACAAATATTTCAGAGAAATTCCCCTGTCAAACTGGTCTGACACCTCACCTGCTTTCTGTAAACACACTTCCAGCTTTCTGTGGAGAATGCTGATAGATTCCTTTCCAGAACCGGATCTCTCAGATATCACTTGTCTATGCCCATAGAGAACTGAAAGACGCTGCTGGGTGACGGACAAAATCCGAACCTCCTGGGCAGCTTGTTTACCCTTTATCAGTCCCGGCACACAGAAGCCTGTCCCCTCCGTCACCTGACAAACCTCTTTAGATCGAGCACAAGGACACAGACAAGCAGTCCTTGTGCTCCAGGTTGCCACAATAATGCTCATTTAACCCACTTTCCCCGTGTGGACGAGAGCCAAAGACATCGGGAAGGGCTGCAGACTCAGCAATCTCAGACTCTCCTCTCTCTCCCATGGTTCCTCCCCCCCGCCACTCACCAGAAGAGACAAGCCAGAACAACGGGGTGAATGAGGACCTCCACCTGCAACAGCGACGCGGCACGTTTGCATGACCCGGAACTCCCACCCTGAACCGGTGCGCTTTAAGGACAGGGACATGACCACAGCGGGCTCTCAGGCCACTACAGGCACCATCTACGAAGCCATGGACCTCTTCACCATTCATCCCATGAGTACGTGGGGGGGGGGGGGGCAGAGCCAGCGGCATGTTGACGCCTCCCCCTTGACCCACACGCGTGCTTAGCAGTCACACTGCGCTCTGTTTACAAATCACCTGCAGTTAAAAGGACTTGAATGGGGAAAATGAGAATTCCCAGGCGTCTTTTTAGGTTTAACTGCACGACAATAGCCATACCAATGTAGATTTAAAAACAGGTTTTTTTGTATTAGTTACCCGAGGGACAAATAGTTTGGTTTGACTGTTGACTTCGCTGGGCGCTACACTCGACGGCCTGAGCCTTTGGGAATCCTCACACAGCAAGACGCACTTCCTGGTTTGGTGGCCATCAGACGGGACGAGTCACATAGTAATGAAACCTCCACTCAGCTTCTGAGTCACCGCGGTAAAAGCCAGTAATCTTCCACTCGGAATCGCAGCCCAAGGATCCTAATCTGGACACTAACCCATGGTGACATCGTATGGGTGTAGGCGATGGCCGGCTGCCTTGACAAGTGATGCCATGTTTGGGAGAGATGAGGCCAACATCTCTCCCAAACCTCATTCCTGGGGGGGCTCCCCTTGTAAGTCACACACACTCCAACACAGGTGCCAAAAAATGCTTCAGGAACAAACCCAGTACAGGCTTACACTGTAGTACTGGTTGACTTTGATTACTGTTTGCTACACTCTACCTAAGAGTTGACGTTGGTTTGTATCTTCAAAGGGATTCTTGTCTGCACAGAAAAGAGTATAAAGCTGTTTGCTTATAAAACACCCTGCGCTAAAAACACAGGCAATAAGGGCAGTTCCTTCAGCAGCTGCACACAGCATTACGTGGTGTAGCTAGCTAGCCGGGAGGACAAGGATTCGTTCCCCGATTTCATATGGAAACACACAAAGCACAGGCAGGAGAGCAGCACTGTTTCCCACCACTGTCCGATTCCTATTCCAAGAGGCCTGCATTTCAGGAGAGTGGTGTCTAAAGGATGAAACAACGCCAAGTAATATTTCTGTGGTCCGAGTGCTGGGGCTCTTCTCTCTCCTACTCACTTGAGAATGAGGCCAATTCCGAAAAAAAAACTATGTACAGCAGACAGACACAGGTAAGACTCCCCACCTCCAGATAACAAACTTGTTAAAAGTCTGATAAACTCGCTCACCTCAAAGGAATGAGTCAGGACGGCTGTGAGTTCAATGTGGCCATTATCACAGAAACAGACCAGGGACCGTGGGACCAAAGGGGCACAGGATCCCAGCTGGGGGTGGACCTTCAGAAACACAAGGCCGGCCCAGGAAGTACAGTCCCACAGGCAATTAACACACCCGATGTACAACAAACAAAGTCAATGATGCAACACCACATGCCAACAGTGAAGTGAGGCCACAAACGTGGAGCACAGTCAGCCTCAGAAGCTAAGAGTAAGCATAGAGCACAGGGAGAAGCTGCTTTACTTCCCTCTCAGCATTACTGCAGGAAGTATTACTCAGTTCTTATCAATGAAATAATAAATAATTTAAAGCATGCTACTCAAAGCTGAAATGTGCCCTCAATCGCAGAGCACCTGAAACCGACACAAGTTGCTAAATTGCAAGAAGGTTATTTTTGGCACCTGAAACAGACACAAGTTGCTAAATTGCAAGAAGGTTATTTTTGTTACATCGGCAAAGAATTGTAAGAAATACCAGGCCGACAGTCATTTCTCTATAAAATGCAAAAATTTGCAGTACGTGTAAAATTTGGAGGATGTACTTTATTACAGAAAATATGAGTTAAATATTCTTACAAGAAAAGTAACTTACAGGCAAAATTTAGGTGATTCATCAGTGTTTCCATATTTATGTCCTCAAATGCAAATGTACAAGAAAATATGCTTTTTACCCATGCAGGTACATTTTTTGATAACACAAAATAACTGACATTCAAAACACAAGTTGCTGAGTGCCACCCGGCTTGTTTCTATATTGTGAAATGAAGCACACTGATAAACTTATCGCCTGAAAAGGCAATAAGATCAAAATCTAAAACACACCTGTCACGCTCCGTCTTCCTCAGTAATCGCAAAACTTGATTCTTCCTTTTCCAAAGTTAAAAGCGCGTATTATACACACCTCAGTATCAAGCATTTAGTTTAATCGGCTGGTCTTTGCCAGCAAGGTCGACCGTTTTCAGTCCGAAGGTATGCCAACTCCTTTTATTTTTTACTGAATAAAAAAACGTGCAGTGATCCATAATATGATAAAAATGTACTGCCAGGAGCCCAAACAGCGTTGTCATTGTATTTTGTAATAAGAGGCACGTAACAAAATGAAAAACAAGGCTGCCTTGTTCGCGGTGCTCATTGTCATTTGCACAGAGGATCGCGCCGGCAGTCTTTGGCCGTTTTTCCGTGCTTAATTCATTACAATGTCTAATTCAGCGCACACTGAATAGAGTCCAACGTGTACCGTCTCATTGTATATATACACACACTGTTTGGCGTTATCTGGGTCATTCACTCGGGAATTTTGGTAAAAACTATTGTCACTCTTCTGTGTTTCGTGAATGAAATGCAAAATGAACTTAAGTTCACGTCTGAATGCACTGACATGTATTTAAACAGAATGATTAACATGGATAAGTTGCCATCCCCGAATACACAAAATATTCATTTTCAATATGTGGGAAATTGCGCGTTTTCGTGTAGATTTGGTTTATCGCTTTCGTTGAAACTCCATCCACTGCGTAACATTAAATATACCAAGCAGTAAAAAGCATGGGAGCATGATACACGTTACAGTACTGGCTGGAATGTCACCCATATAAAGTATAAACTACTGAGATTCAAATCATAACTATAACAATACAGGACGGTAATCTGGAGTTTATCAGCTGTATCCATAATCAGAGTTTTTCTTACATCTGTTTTTTTTTTTTTTTGGTTTTTTTTTTTGAGGGGGGGATACTGGCCATGCAGTCACCTATCCAGCTGGAAATGCAAGCTGCCCGTGGCAATACGCACAGGACACAGCATTGTTTCCTAACACAGATATTACATCAACTGACAGCTTAAACCCGAGATGCAATCAGCGCCCATAATGTAAAAGGCTTCCGTGGGAAATGCCAGCGCACACGAATCTTCCTTTCCATCATGTTGAACTATGTGCATAGCACCGGCTGAGACACACGCACACAAGTTGAGCCCGTGATTTCTAACACGCTAGCTCGATAGCAAGGTGGCGCCCACACTTATAAAACTGCCTACGTTACACATATAAATCCGACACTGACACCCGGCTTCCATATAAACTATGCAGCGAGAGTGAGCTACATGTTTACTTCAGGTGCGTTAATGAAAACCATTCCTTTTTAAAAAAAAAAAAAAAAAACACTTACAGAAGCGCCGTAGACTGTGCCGAAGAGTGGTCATATCGTCTGATGGAGCACTCCCACGATGACGCCATAGGACGTGCTTACGTAAGACGCGAGGAGTGCAGGCTGGCGGGAGGGGCTGACCTTCATGGGCGTAACTTCGGGCATGAAACTAGGCCGGAAAAGTCGCGCGCGTAACAGGAAATTGCTAATATGTCGTGTTTCTATTGGTTCGGTACTTTCGTGACACCGAATATTTTTTTTTAGATTGTAATGAATTTGTTCATGAACAAACAATATTAAAATTAAGATACTTGACTATCACCTAGTCATCACCTAAATATATGTACATATCTGTGTTGGTGACAAATTATTATTTTCTATAAAACTGAGCCTATTCAATTATAAATTGAATACTCCTTTGAACGCACTGCAATTAAATCCTTTACTACTGCCTATGTAGGCCTACTTAATCTGCAACTAGGTGTAATCATGGAAACAGTCTGTGCTTGTGACCATATGGTTTCAATTCTTCTCTGTGTATTTGTGAATTAAACATTTTAGCAACATTTTTCAGCAAAGACTTTCACTGGTTTTCAGTTCCAATGCTGCCTTATTGTATGTTTTATTTGATCAGTCAAATCACGATAATTTATGTTTGCTGACAGTATCTTAAATGTAACCCAGCCTAAGTACACAAACCTGTTATGAATCGTTCTATATATCAAGGATTTATGTGTGTGTGTATGTTTTGTGTGGTCCAGGTATACATTTTGTTGTGGGGACCAAATGTCTCCATGTGATAAAAATCTGCTATTCTGAAGTTGTGGGGACCATTTTTTATAAAAATCTGTGACTGCAATCAAAAACTAAAACACGTCAAAAGACTAAGGATGTTATTGCTCGGATTAGGGATTTGCCCATAGAAATGAATGAAAGGTCCCCACAAAGATATGAGTCCCTCTCTCTCTCTCTCTTTCATTAAATTGCCCTTAGTGTGAATGGTCTCTTCACTGAAGTTTGAGGAGTTTAAAGAATTTAAACTGGTAAACTTATCATTGTCCCCTATAAATGCTTATTATCACACATCTATTGATCATTGAGAGAGGGAAATTGATAATATACTAAGACCTCCACTTGAAGATGTTTATAATATAATATAATATATTAAATGGCGGGGGTGGCATGGTGGTACAGTGGTTAGCACTGTTGCCTCACACCTCTGGGACCAGGGTGCCGGTCTCCGCCTGGGTTTCATGTGTGTGGAGTTTGCATGTTCTCCCCGTGTCGTCGTGGGGTTTCCTCCGGGTATTCC
>JABFEA020000110.1:13097023-13113732 GCA_019775915.2 Cyphomyrus plagiostoma | reverse complement strand
CCCCGCCCCCCCTCCGAGAATCCTAGGAGATTTAAGAAATACAATGCAAGTAACTGACATAACAGTTCCACATGTTGTTTTTTTTACTTTCTTAACAGAAAAGCAGAAACAATGATAAACTATATGGCAAAGTTTCTAACATCACTGAAAATAATGAAACCTCACTCAGGCAGAAAACAGCACATGGCTGCAATTCATTCCGAATGGGACTGAATTAATATCTAGTATCTAGTGGCAAAAATCAAAAAAAGATCAATTTCGGTTCACAAACTAAACCTCTCACCTCTAACAAGTCATGTTAGACGGTCAGTTGGCAAACAGAAAACTCAAGAGGCTTTTCTTCTGAACGATCAAATTCAGTTCAGCAACACAATCATAAAAAGTTTTCCGGTTGTCTACAAGCGTGTTGATTTCAGTAATTGCTCCCCTTGGCTCTGCAATGCTTGTCCTGTAGGTCCTAATAAGAGTAATTATCTTTACACTAATGAGATACCAGAAGAGAATGTTCACAAGCCCACAAACTGGTACAGTCTCTAGTTTCTTCATATTTTCTGTAACAACACAGTGCACTAGTAACTATTTATTACAGCAATATTCAAATCATTCCAGTGCACCATAAATTGCGGACTTTTTAAAAGAATTTAATTTAACCTGATTAACTTGAAAGACTCAGTTGATTACTATTTTACAGTTTAGAAAATGTATGAGCAATTACTATATATCATTCAATATCAAATAAGTAGCATAATAATAGTTAGTAGACAGCAATATCTAGTACTGGATGGAAAAGTCCCTTGACTCCAAATGATGGGGTTAATTCAGTTCCAATTCAGTCCCTCTTTCCCTGGGTTAATGTGGTTGAGCATTTTGGTTTTTTCATCACTGATAAACCTAGGTGTCCTTGAACAGGAATGCAACATTTCTTCTGTACAAGTACCCGTATCACATAATGTTGTTAATCCTCCACACCAAAGCCTTTCACAACAGTGGGTCAAGGAAATAGGGGTGAAGTGGATTGCATGTCTTGATCTTTCTACCATGTTTATATCCAGAAATTTCTGTTTTCTGTTTCTTTCATGAACACATATTCTGCCCTGCAGAACCATCTATCCAAACATTCACTCATGCATTCATGCCTTCATTCATGCATTCATTCGTTCATTCATCCATTTCCATACTCATTTGACCTACGCAAGGTCACGAGGGTCCAGTGTCTATCCCAGACACAGCAGGTGCAAGGCAGAACCATCACAACCATACAAACACATGATGTATATTTTCAGCAGCAATGAAATTAGTTTATTTACTTATGGATCAATGAACACATTTATCTTGTAATGTGTGCATCGCCTGCCATCACTTATGCTTCTTTAGAGATACAGCTGACGAAAACACAGCCCCTATAAGCACACCCTATCACTTATGCGCCTGTTTATCAGCCTCCAAGAAAAATTGCATATTCATAAAGATGTTTTCTCATTTTTTAGCTGCAGTCTTGCTTCAATAGGGCAAAATTTTAATTATACTTCAACCAAGGAGACCTCAATTGTTTGACTCGACAAGAGTGTTTATTTGTTGGAACAATTTCAATGTGTATGAGAAAACTGATTTGGCGTAGCCCGTCTCTTGGTCGTCGGTTCCATCGACTCTGAAGCCGGCAGGTCTGGCTGGGTGACCAGGCAGGAGACGAAGGAGCCAAACCCCGGAGCAGGACGGGGAGCCGAAGGTGGTATAGGGGTGGAAGAGGGTGGAATGAATTTCTCTAATGGCAAAGATGTTGGTTAGATTTACTCCTTATATAAAAATCTGAACTATCTTGAAATTTTAACATCCACATCTGTTAAATCCCTTGTAAATAAATTTCTGCACTTAATTGATTACTTTGATCTCATCCAGGGGTGGCACAGTGGTGGCTCCCACCTCTGGGACTTGGGTTGAAGATTCTGCCACAGCTCCCTGTGTGTGGTGTCTGCATGTTCTCCCCGTGTCATTGAGGAGTTTCCTCTGGGTACTTTGGTTTCCCCCCACAGTCCAAAAACATGCTGAGGCTAATTGGAGTTACCAAATTGCCCATGGTGTGCATGTCTGATTGACTGGTGTGTGAGTGAATGGTGTGTGAGTGACTGTTGTGTGAGTGACTGCTGTGAGAGTGACTGTTGTGTGAGGGACTGGTGTGTGAGTGACTGGTGTGTGAGTGAATGGTGTGAGAGTGACTGTTGTGTGAGTTTCTGGTGTGTGAGTGACTGCTGTGAGAGTGACTGGTGTGTGAGTAAATGGTGTATGAGTGACTGGTGTGTGAGTGAATGGTGTGTGAGTGGCTGGTGTGTGAGTGAATGGTGTGTGACTGACTGGTGTGTGAGTGATTGGTGTGTCCAATCAGTACCTACATCCACTAATGAAAATGTTCATATTCTTGGTTTAGTTTTATCCCATAGTCCTAACTTTTGTAATCTAACTATTATGGACATATATATGTCTGATCATAAACTTGTCATTTTCAGCATGTCTTTACCTCCAGATAATAGGGTCTCCTGGTGTTTGTCATCCACTTAATAGTTCTATCACTGCCTTTTTCTGCAATGATTTTATTAAGGCACTCTCATAAACTCAACTTTCATATCCTGAAGTGGATGAATTGGTTACTTGGCTTAATTCTTTAACCATAAATGTCCTGTAACTCCTCTTAGACCTAAGATACTCGCATCCTAAGAAGGCTCTGCAGAAGAGATGAAAGAAAATGGAAAAATGATACAAAAAATGCTAATTTCTTATGAAATTCTTTTAATCTCTCAAAAACACTACTAAGATGCAATAACAACAGTATGACAAAATATTAATCTGATTTGATTTCTAAGAATTATTAGAAACGTACAGTTTTGTTTGCTACTATAAACAAATTTCTGGCTCCTTCATTCAGTAATATCACCCACTCTTCATTAACCACTGAAGACTTTCTTAGGTAGGCCTACTATGTTGAGAAAATAAATGATTTGAAATCATCTATTTCTGTTTCTGTAGTAAATTCATGTCAGCCAATCAACCAATCTGTGGATCTAGAATGTTTTGATGTGGTTTCACCTCCCTATCTCACTATTGCTTTATTCGTCCACACCTTCTAATGGAAGAATTCCATATTGTTGGTCTCTTCATATTGTAAATAATAAATGAGGCTCTTTCTTCTGATATTGATATCATGGTATTGATATCTGATATCATGGATAGGACTTTTTTAGTTAAATGAGGATAAAATTGAAATGACTTTAAGGGTCTGTATTTCAGCAGGTTTTGCCCCATAAGTCAGACCAGTCCTCAAAAACCTTCAAAAAGTATAATTTGACCATGTTCTTAAGTATGTCAAGGAAGTAAATTCAGTTAAAAAGGTATCATCATATCAACTTCATATTTTATCTAAGGTTTGTCTTTTAGAGACTGTGATCAGCTGGCCCACACTTTTATTTCTTCATAAATAGACTCGTTATAATTCATTTCTGTATCAGATTTGTTTTTGCTTTATGGTGCCATGTTATGTCTTCAATTCTTTTTCTTTTTCATATGTTTTTGATTTTGTGAAATTGCACAGGACTTTGGTCAGCTGGGGCTGTTTTTAAATGTGCTATATAAATAAATACTGGCTTAAATGACTCGATAACTGCTGGGGATAAAAGGCAACATGCAGTAGGCTCATCGGGGTGCACTGCATTGTCTGATTGACTTGGTATACTTTGTAATGCGCTCTCCATTCACAGCACTGGAGACGGTAAGAGAGTGATTATCTTAAGCCAGAACAAGACCCACCAGTAATGGCTGCTTTCTGGCACCAGCATAAATTACACTGCAGATTGACTTTGTTTTTTCCTCACATTATGTAGTGGGGTTGGAGGGAGTGTCTCTCATGCTACTTTCATCCTAGACTTGTTCCTGCAGTCACTGGCCTCAGCCCCTGTCTGACATGACCTTCGGACAGTAGGTTATTCCACTGACTTTGGTAGACAGCCGCAAATATATGAAGATTAAACGTTTAAAGATTCCTTCAAAATGCCTTCAAAATACAATTCTTGCAAAGCAGTAAGTGGCACTAAAGGTCATAGTAACATTTCCTAGACGACACGTGTGAGAAATGCATCGAGCGAAATGCTGTAAACGTCTGAACTTTAGAATGACACTGATAACGATGATTAAGACAATAGAGGTGATAAATTTGGAAAAAAAATTGTAGGTCAACTAGGCATGTTTTATTAAATATGTATTTTATATGTTTTATTCACATACACACACACACACACACACACACACACATATTGTCACGCCCGGCTTGTGTGATCCTCCTGTGTGCCACACCCCCTCATTTACCTCGTGTGAAACCCCGATTGTAATCAGCTGTTTCATGTTATCTGTGATTAGTCCTGTATATTTTAGTCCTTTTCCCTAGGCCTGTCACTGAACTCTCATTGTGTAGTGTTGCCGTCCTTTGCCTGTTCCATGTCCCAACTGCCTTTGTCGATTAAATTCTGTATTCCCCAATCCTACGTCTGCTTCTCCTGCTTCCCTGTCTTGTGCACCGTTATTGATCCTGACACACACACACACACACACACACACACACACACACACACACACACACACATACACACACACACACACACAAAGACACACATGTAATTCAGTAAAGACGTCTTGTCTTAAACAGCAAGAAAACAAAGAAAAGGTTACTTTATTTTTAACAATGTTTTCCACGTCATTCTTAAAGTTAATATTAATAAATGCTCATAGAAATGTTGAAACCCAACATATTCAACATATTGTAATGGTTTATTTAATATTATTTACCAATCTACTATGACAATCGATCATTTCAACCAAACACAGAAACATATTAATGACCAGAATGAGTGCAGAAAGGAAACACTTCCATGACTGGAGCTTAGCTGCAGACTTTTGGCAGGTTCAGGCAGACATCTTATTAAAGTGCAAATGTCATGTCAGTATCCTGCAGTGTGAGTCAAGAGCTCATTCATACAAAAAGAACAGATTCATCTAAAGTATCACCGGTCTTCTCAAGCCGCTCTCCAGAAGGAAATTCTTATAACTTAAAAAAGTTTACCTTTAGAAAGTTCTGCACCAGGTATAATAAATAAAATAATCTGCTTGCATGGTTTTCCACTTTGGGGCCAAAAAGTTTGGCTGCCTGCTTCACTGTTTGCTTGATGAGAGGGAAAGAACACGTGCATGTAGCAAGATAGGATAGGACATGTAACATGCATGCGTCACTCTCTGTTCACTTCCACTGCCACCCTTCTGGAATCATACCTTCTTTGTGGGCAGATGCATGAAAATTGGCTCAGTCAATTTTCTGTTGTGGCACACAAGCACAAATCAGACGTCCTTGGTAATTGTTACTATTCTTTAAATATTATTCTCTGCCAGGTGTTACTCAGTTTGGAAGCTTTTGTATTTCACATCCTTGCCATACACCAGCAACATGCACTGCTCTTTAAAGTACCATTTTCTCATGTGAAATGACAACAAATGACGAGTCATTAGATCAGTATAAGTAAACAAATAGAACAAAACGCAAGCACAAACTACTGAATCTAAACTGCTCATCAAGTTTTTTCTTAACTTAAATCACAGCCATTCAGCACAATCAGGCGGCTCTGTATTCATAGTCGGCCGAGGAGAATGGGCACAATCTGAACAGCTACATAGCCGATACAAGTGGCAAGAAGCCAGTTCGACTAGGTAGGGGTATTTAAATGATTAGGTGGCCAGTGTACATATCTATGACAGGGACAGCTTCTGCAAACAAACACATGCCTCTTTCAAATCCCATCTCCTGCAACCATTAAGTAGGAAGTTCTTCCTTTGCATATTTCCACATGCAAATGACTGTATTTGATGTCAGGACCAATGGTATGCTCAGAAAGAAGGTGAGCTCTCACCAAGCGAGAAGCTCAGGTGAAGCAGATCAAGTACCAGGCTGCTCTGGACCCTAAAGATGCAGGAAAATGTGAATTATGAGAACCAGAACTAAACTGAAATTAAAGGGATATTAATGGTATACTTTCCTATTTTACTCATTAATGGGTTTTTGAGAGAATTCTATTAATCTATTCATCTATTCATCATTTCAGTCTCCGAAATATATAACAAAAAAACACTTGACCTTCTAGATATCCATTTGCCTTTTTAACTTGACCTTTTTGGAATTACAAAACTACAAAATCAGGATGATGCAGTTTAATTCACTTTAAAATGAAGTAGTGTAATATGATGCAATTTTAAATATTTTGGCATTACTTTTATCGCCATTGGTGGAGATTTCCTTGTTGAAGAAATAGTGAAGCTCAAAGTCCTTGTTACCACAAAACAGTAAACCTTAAAGACAAGCAGATTGTTCAATCACAGCATCCAGTGTGGCAAGAATAATGCACTTATCGCTATATTCATTGCAATCTGCCATTGTCTACTAAAGCTCATTCAATTAAAAACTTGTCCACATCTGTTTGGGATCGAATGCTTTCATGGATGACAATGAAAGAAGCTCTAATGCAAAGACTGAAAAGACTTACAAATAAGTCCAGTCGTTTGAAATATAACATTATTCAAGGTTCCCCTGAGGCCTTGCCTTTCTAACTCATTGATTGGTTTTTTAAAAAGCTCAGTGGTGCCAAAGATGACTTAAAACCATACATGTTAGAATTTAATTATTGTTTCTGCCATATGTTACCCTATAATGTTGACCAATGTGCAGAGTAATTTGATAAAAGAACACAGTAGGACGGTTACCAAAAAAGCTTCTATCTTAAAAAGTCATATATAGGGACAGGGTGTGGGAGGGGGAGCTGGGGTTGAATGAATGAAAATCTCGAGTGCCCCTTTTAGAATTATGGTGCCCCCACCCTGCTACAAGATTTGCCGAGTGCGCATTTTCATGCACTGATGAAAAATGCAAAATTTACCAAGGGAGACACCTCCTATCAGCACGTTTAACTGACTGCACATTTTCAAGCAGTGATGAGCACACAGACTTTACTGGTCAAGCAGCCATCCAAAAGTCTCTGCTTGGCCCTGGTCAGATACAGTGCTCAGTAGTCTTGGGACACTTAATTCAGTAAAACTGTTGCAGATTTATTGGTTTCATAACAAGAGTCCATTGACAAGGGTTTTTTAAAAATGTATTTGCACATATCTTCCAGGTATTTTACAGATATTATCTTTTCATTAAGTGCCATTCAGTTATGTTCTTGTCATTTTGCTATTCATTGCAATTGTAGTCATTGCTTCCCAAAGGTATACTGAACATAAATATTTGGTGTTTCATATTATTGTAAAGGTGTTACTATTTAAAAACCACCCAATAAGACTGCAAAGGATTGCACAAGCCTCCAAAGACTTTCTGTGAGCATTGCATGAGAATAGGCAGGGACCTTTACATGAGAAAATAAAGAATGAACATGTGAGAATTACTCTACTGTCACAATGATCTGTCTGTGATCTTGCTGTTTATGGGGTATTTGCCTTAGTGGTTTTAACCTTGTATTTTTCCTCCTTTTGATCTACAACCAATTCCTGTTAGACACCGTAAATATTCTCTGGTGCAATAAAGATGGGATATGATGGCATCCATCAACTGGCAGGTGCTGAAACTATTATCAACCAGAATAACAAATAGTTACCCATCAAAGGGGAGGATGATGTGGCGGAACAAGCTGACTGACTAGTGAAAACCATACTGAAAAACTGGGACCTGAGACCTGGTGTCAATTTGCATGTAAAGATTTAATAGTAGGAACTTTTAATCACCGTAATACCCTGAGGACGTGCTATATTGAGAAGTCGGGAAAATATCTGTGGGACTGTATTTTATTTGACTGAACGTGGTATTTCTGGTTGCATGGACAACACAATGATTGCATTAATTGCATTAATATTGAGAAGTCAGGAAAATATCTGTGGGACTGTATTTTATTTGACTGAATGTGGTATTTCTGGTTGCATGGACAACACAATGATTGCATTAATTGATTACAGTGAGGTTAAAAGTTGCACACGTGAACTGAATCAAAAGAGGGCAGGACTGAGAAATCAGGCATTACTGGACTTAAGAGTTCCTGTATACGCTATGGGAGGAGCAAGCAGTTCCCAGGAACATAGATTCTGGTGCCAGCTCTGAAACTTGACTGGAGCTGGGCTAATAATGTGGGGCAAAGGACAAAGAGCCAAGGGCTGGAAAATAGTTTTTGCTGTCATGGGCATGATTCACCACTTCCATTCTGGAGGTGGGTGCCACCAGCAATGCACTCCGATTTTGCTTGTGCAAAACGAGCACTATGTCAGAAAAGGAGACATATGTATCCGCCTCAGGCTAGAAACCAAATCAGGATTTCGCTACGCACTTTTTTCTACTTCGATTCATCTCTCATCGGCTGCTATACTATTTACTTTATATAACATGTTTATTTCTTATAGAACAATAGTGAATCGGTTCTTTCTTTGGAGAAAGATAAAGAAACATCCCCCTTTTATATCTGAACTCCCTAAGCCAAAGAGGCATGTTTGTACAGTCTCTGTGCACTCAGAATGACAGTGCCGACAGAACAAATGGGGGGTGACAGGGAATTAACTAGAGAAAGTGACGATGCTGGATGTGTCCCCGGAAGGGTCGCTGGCCATGACAAGACATAGCAAACGATGACATGTGACTGGCATATTAACAAACTGACCCACAGCCCCCTCTAAGGACCCTCTGGGATCACTTTCGTCACCTTGTGAAGGAGCGCCGTGTAATAGTTAAATTCTGGGGGATGATTTCCAGCTTCTCCTGATTCTGAAGTTAATCTGCCTTGGCACTGTATTGCATGTGTCCTCTTTAATGAGGAAGGAGGCTTGGAGCTGCCAGGGACACCCACGTAGCTGCACTCCGCTTTCTGCCAGCCGCAGGATTCGGCAAAGACCTCCTATTAAAATTCACATTGGGTTTGACTGCAAATAGCTTTGAGGCACTTGTTTTACTGACTGACAGCCAAAAGCGTTTTGTTGCCTTAAATAACTGGGGGCTTTCCCTGATGGACCTGACTGCAGGAAATGAATGTGCAAATAGAAATCAGCATTAATAATATTAATGAAAAAAACAAGTGATTAAATTCCTCATATTGGAAACATTATATCCCAAAATTTACTCTAATGCAAAAAAAACCTTTGCATCATAGCTACACAATTATTTATCAGTTATACATATTTAGCAACATGTAATAATAAACAAAATTTCAATTTCAGTGTATCCTGGCATAAAAATCAAGTTTAAAAGGCATTTTATAGACACCCATAGGTGTGCTTGATACCTGTAACCTCAACGAGACAAATATCTATCACCTTAACTGGAAAACTGAAGAAAAAAAATTATGAAAAGAAAATAGGCATCATTCTTTGTTTTAAACAAAGACACCGATGAGAGTCTATGACTAAGACAGCGTGTTGGAAGAAGTAAATGAAAAAGCTGCTCTTTTCTTATAGAAAGCAGGTCGGTTGACACCTCAGTGCTGTAAAAAGCTCAGTATAGACTGAGGCTGTACTGGGAAATATAAAGGCATACGTCTCCAGCCCTGTCTCTCTGCTTTATTGATTTTTGTCATCGCAGGCGACACCCTCCCCGCATGGAACTAAAGACGCGGGATTGATTTTTCCTGGCTGCTGCTCACAGCCCCGGATCTGACGGCAGGAGCCTCGCGGGCAATTCCAAGTCCTGGCGTCAGAGGAGGGCAGGCGCAGGTTTTTAGAAACACGTTGAGTTTCTAAAAACTGTCTTTGGGATTTGTCTACAACAGGAGAGAAAAACAAGAAGTGAAACAAAGCAACTCTTGAGAGCCTAATTGCATTCGCTTTATGAAAATGCTTTCTACATTTAACGATTTATTAACACTCTGCCTGGTTCATTTTAGTATCATTGCATGCTTAACGTAATAACTTCAGCTTAATAAGTAATGTTTTGATAGACGATAGCTCTTTCAAAGTTAGAAATGAGATTTCTGCACCAAGAGTTGAACCCATTTTCATGTTATGATAAGCCCAGCTCTCAGAACACGTTTCCATAATTTTTACACATTGCATTTATGACACGTCAGCATACTGTAGGGGCGACACAGTGGTGTCATGGTTAGACCTGGGTTCGAGTCTCTATGTGCGTGGAGTTCGCATGTTCTCCCTGTGTCGTCATGGGGTTCCCCTAGCTTCTCACGTTTAGTTGGTGCTCATGCTGGGTGATTCGCTGCCTTGTGCCTGTTAGTTCTAGGATAGGCTTTGGCCCCCAGCGACCCTGCATAGGAGAATTGTGTACAGAACATGAATAAATGGATAGTATACAGTACGGAGGAATCCCCTTTTTAATTTATTACATTATCTTTACTCATGTGCTCCATGTTTCTTTTGAGATGGCAACAGTTCTGAAAAGCACGTCAAAAATATTGTATATCAGTATGACTTCTTTCACACCTTCAGATATTTTGACAAGATGCTTTGCACACGATTGTATCAATATTAACACATATTGGAGTCACTGACTTACGTGGGAGATGGTCTTGATGAGAACTGAAGTCTGGTCTCCCATCATAACCTCATCACAATGGACCAAAAATATACATTAATAAGAAATATTATACGATAATAACAAACATTCTAATCATATAAGCATACGATTTTTTTTTATTAATGTATATTAAAGCAATTAAAGTATGTTATGATGTTATGGTATAATTACATGCTGCTTATGAATGTTCTGTGAATGCACTATGAAGGTGCACTGAAATGGGATTATAAAGGTACTGTGAAGGTACCGTTAACGTAAAACAGTACCAAATATTGTTATTCAAAGGCTATTTTAACTTGTAGCACACTGCTCTGTGATGCTATGCAGAATGCACACCGTCTCCTCCTGTCCACAGGCTCCTATGGTCAGCAGAATGCCTTCTGCAATCATCCATCACACGCATCCTACCTCTGAGTTAACCCCATATCCAGCTAGTCGCTCAGACCTGCCAGTTGTTGACATGACCTGGTCCACTTCAGCTCATTGCTGCAGGGTGAAACGTCATTCGGCTCCTCAATCTAACCAGTTAGCCATCAGTTTATTTATTTCTCTCCAAAGATGTCTACCCACATTTCAGATGCCCTTTGGCAAAAAAGCAACAAAAACATTAGTTTCATTTCTGTCAAACACTTTATTCTTTCCACTTGGTTTTAGTCACAAATTTTCTGTTTAAGATGTTTTATGTTTTTTGACTTTATCAGTGCAGAATGAAAATTCTTTTTTTTTTTTTTTTGTCTGACTGATTTCCCCACGTCAGAAACAGCCACTTCAGCCCCTAAACCTCCTTGTATCGCTACAGCATGTGTTTCCCAGCATAGAGAGCCGAAACCGATCTAGTCCATTAGCAGCATGGAGTGTAAATAAATTAGGACATCGCCGGATGGAGCACGTACATCCACAAAGTGTGCTGCATATTTACTTGTATCTATCGCACAACATTTTTTTCCCATTCCTTCTCGTGAAAGAAAAAATGAGCATGTGTTTACGGTGAGACATGTCATTTCTACAGTTTCCTTTCATTGCTTTATCTCACTGTGCTTATACAAGGAAGCCGCAAAGAGCCTGGCTTCATATTAGGTCTTAATTTTCACCTTCTCACTGTGGAACATTCATTGGAGTGCTGCGGACAGCATGTGTGCCACTAGCTAGCTTTAGTAAATCATCAACCATGCAGCACAATACAGTTTTATATTCCCCAACCTCTGCCATTACCCCCTCAGCAGAGATCTACACACATAAACATAAGGCCATGGCAAAGTGGTCGCAAGTATAAAGTATAAAGAAAACTACCAGAGAGCAGCCTGACCTAAGACCATGGAGCCAGGTTATGATAAGAGATAATCCCTTTGTTTGCCATTTACAGTACAGGTACTGTACATTGCAATGCTTCTCTTCACCTACCCCATCTTGCTCTCCATACCTGGGGGGGATGAGTGGTTCACAGTTCAGGGTGAGCCAATGTGTAGCACCCCTGGAGTTGGGGGTTAAGGACCTCGCTCAAGGTCCTTACATATGACCGTTCTGCTCAGGCCAGGGCTCAAACTTGCAGTCTTCTGATCGTGTGCACAGACACTTAGCCCACTGAGCCACTAACTGCCCCATGGGGTGATGCATTGTCTCTTACATTTAGATGTTCTCTGCCATCCCAAGTATCACCCAGTCCTTCAGAAATCCAAACCGAAGAAGCTAACGACTTGGGGAGAACCCCATGCTGACATTCTGACATCAAGCTAAGCTCAACATCACACTCCAGAATGTCCTGACTTGATTTTCTTACCTTTAAATATGAAGCAACTTTCATAGAGAACAACTGTGGTAACAGTACAGCATAAATTAATTTCATTTCAAATTTAATTCACTCTTATTAAACATTTTGGTAAATACAATACATAAAATGTACACAACCTATATGAGGTCTTGATTTATTATCAAAGACATTATTTGTCACATTAATGTCAGCCAAAGGTGGAATATCATAACCAGGTCATACCATAAAATGTTATTGTGTAATGGATATTTATGTGAAATTCCCAAATCAATTCAATTTATTTTTATATAATGCCTTTCACAACATCATTGCCCTAAGGCACCTAACAAGAGTGTGTAGCAATACATTATTGCATCATGGATATTAAACTGTTCATGAAACAGGAGAACCAGACGGAGGAGAGTAACCAGGGACAACAGAATAAGGAGAAAAATCCTCTGGGGGTCAATTCGCTGCCCAGACCATAGGGCAGAGGTGGCCAATCTTATCCGCAAAGGGCCGGTATGTATGCAGGCTTTTGGGATAACCTGTAGGTCAGCTGTTCAAACCCAGGTGTGAAGACTCTTCGGCCAATCAGTCCACTAATTAGTAATCTAATTAGGGAGTTGCAGCGGAAACCCTCATACACACCGGGACATTGTGGATATGATTGCCCACCTCTGCCTTAGGGCATGCTAACATTACACAATGCCAAGAGAATGACTGTGCTTTTATTAATGTAAGGTACAAACTGCGTCTAGTGTCAATGTCCATCAGTGAGCATGCAGAGCTATGGAAGTTGGCAAATCACAGACTACATCCATGAGATCACACTTGGACCTTTGAGCTCCAGCTCAACTGGTGCCAACCCAAGGCATCATCTGGACATGTGGGGAAGAAAAAAGTCCTTGATGGGTAATGTAAGCTTTCAGGAGCTTTTCAGGAGCTTTCAGGCATGTAGGTCGGACGTACCATTCAGCAAGGGTAGGTACCTGCCTGGACTCTCGAAGACTAGGATCCCTGTGAAGACAGAATTTTCAGAACTTACATTTAAAGATACAACATAATTTGATCATTTCAGCAACGTCTGTTATTTTCACTTTTATCAATAGTTTTCAGGATAGACAAAGTTGCCCCCGTCCTGTATAATGGACTATTCCTGTTTTGAGATCCAGCCTTATTTTCACACTGGAGTGTCACGGTTGTTTCACTGGCACAAAGTAGCCTAACAGAAGAAAACGGCACCAAGATAAAATACTACATATTACATATATCCTGTGTGTTTGGTACTGTCCTGTTACAGTGGTAGACAAATTGTGAACAGATGTGGAGAGAACACAATTAAATGAGCGTATGCAAAAATTCAAGACTAATGTTACCAAAAGAGGGAACAGGTAAGCTTCTTAAATTTGGTGTATTAATCTGCTGGTATCATACACCCCCCCGTCCCCCACCCCGAATGCAAATTTGACCTATAGCATTCTGCACCCCACTATTCCACTAGCATGTTATTCCCATCCTTTTAAATTCCCTCTCATTTCTCTTTCAAAGAAATCACTTGCATGCCCCCCTTAGGGGGCTCCCAGAGAAGGCCACCCTGAGGGCAGGTACAGCAACACCAGCAGTCACACTTACAGTGTGTCATGTTTACAGTGTGGGTAAGTTAGACTATAGTAATAGTTTGTCAATGGAGGTTTTAAAAATGAGACCAACTCAGCATTCCCTATGTAAGTTGGCGTACGGGTGCTGTAATAAGGCTTTCGCAATATTGGTGATTTTATTTATGTACAGAAGAGCGAGGAGTGTTCCACATTCTAAATGAGCGTTATGGAAATTAAACATTAAGAATTCAATTAAGTAGGCAGGTGCTAGTCTTTTGTTGTCCTTTAAGTAGAGCTTGAAGGGAACTATGAGCAGGAATTGTATATTCATGCTTCTAGTTGTTGAATATTCTGTAAGGAGCTTAATGCGTGATTTGTGCTTCCTGACAGTAGGGTACTACAGCAACCTAAATTGCTGTATACAAAAGCACATTTTATTTTCTCAGTATCTTGAACGGTGAGCAAACGCCTCAGCTAGGCTCTGCTTAGCAACTGTGAAAACCATACTGCACCATCAAGAGATTTGAATGAGATGGCTGTAAAATAACTAAACTGACTCTGAATGAATATACTGTGATACTGAGACAAAACTTCAGATCCTCAAAGCTGAGTGAAAAGATTACAGCAGTCCCATCTCTGCTCGTGTGTCCAACCAAACAAAACCTCAGATTTCTCCATGTTGAGTGACAGAAAATTTTCATCCAGGTCTTCACATCATTAATGCATTTTACTAAACTGATAATATATTTACTATATGTAAATGAAATGTATATTTGAGTGTCATAAGAGTGAAAGATAAAATAAGTATGTTTTTTCATTATATGACTTTGTGGTAGCAAGTGCAGGGTTGAAAAACACAGATCCCAGCACTGATGCCTGTGGTACTCCAAATTTGAATGGATAACATTGACAAAAGAGCACCATTATTAGGCATCCAAACATGAGCTACAACATGAACATTAGCTAAACAGGAAGAATACCATTTAAGCACCCCATACAAGCTGACTGCAAATTCAAGTGTATGCAACAGAACAGAATGGTCAACTGTGTCAAATGTGTCAAAAGCAACACTGAGATTAAGAAACATCAAAGACACTAAAGAAATATACTTGATGGCTTTGTGTCACACTTATATGGGGGCTGTTTGATTGTGTCTTAAGTCTGATGATAATGTCCATGTCATAATCACTGCCAGTTTACTACTATTGTTTTCCAAAGTAGCAGTGTAACCTTTATCCTATCATATCACAAACACATAGATATATAAAAGGACAATAAGAGCAGACCGTGACCCAGTGATATGTTAACCACAATTAGTGTCTGCGTGACGATGCCTCTGCTCACTAATTGTTGTGATTTTCTTTTGCTTTGCTTTGGTATGTATCCTTTGAGATGCAAGGAAAAACACCAGCATGCTGTTTAATTGCAGCCTTAAAAACAATTCTATGTGGGGCTGAACTCCATGGGAATAGTGGAGCCCCCCACACAATCATTACTTTACTGAACAAAAATACAGGAGGAATGTTGTTCATTGTTCAGGTCATGTTCTAGCTATAATTGTCTGCATACATTTTGTCTCCATTTCCCCCATGCTGGGCACCTCCCACAAGTACAGTTTCAATTGGAAAGCTTGCATTACATGTGAAATTATTCACTTAGTTTTCCTTGTTCTGCATGCAATGCTTATAACTGTTGGCATAACGTAAATGGTTGTAATGCAAAATACAAAAAATAAGTCATTTTTATGTTTTGAAGTATTATAGTTTTCTCAATTGCTTTGGCACATTTCATGTAACATTCACATCATAAAAGCATTTCTCAAAACAGTTCATGCATGTAGCGCAGTTATACGTTTTAGCTGTAAAAACCTGTCACCCAAAACAATCAACGCATGTATGATGTGTGGCAGATAATTCCACCAATCAGTCAGTGCCACTAAAATGAAAAGTACAATCAGCATCGTTTTAACCACGAGACTCAAAATGCTTAGATATACAATCAGTAATTCAGCATAATTATGTTCCTGATCGCCACGATTCTTAATGAAAGTCGTGTCTCACGTTCTCATTGTCACTGACTGATATGATACTTATTCATATGAAAGACACCAGTTTCAACACTGAAAGGTCCTACATTACAGTATGTAGTATCTTCTAGAATGTGCATTTTGAATGAGTTATTAACCCTAACCCTAAACCACAGTGTATGTATGCAACCCTAAACCACTGTATGCATGAACTGTTTGAAGAAATGTCATGAGAATGTTATGTTTGCTTTATGACATGTGCCAAAGCTATTGAGAAAAACTGTAAACCATTTTTGAAAGCTTGGTTAACTTTTTCATATGGTGACTAACATGATGATCACATGTATGTACAGTTTTGGGTGTAAAATTATTGCAATGGGAAACTACTTAATCTAATTTGGAGCAGAACACTAAAGTAAGTAAAAACTCTGCCAAACTATGAAAATCGTAAAAAATATTAAGAAAAACTGTAATAGTAACAATAACTAATTGTAAATGTATATGTAGCAACAAGGTGAAATATACTTTCACTGAATATTTTTAAAAATGACACATTTTGAAAGGAAAAATCTAAATTATCCTTGATTTTTAATCCTTTAAATGGCCTTTTTAGGGGGCAGCATGGTGGTGCGGTGGTTAGCACTGTTGCCTCACACCTCTGGGACCCGGGTTCCGGTCTCCGCCTGGGTCTCATGTGTGTGGAGTTTGCATGTTCTCCCCGTGTCGTCGTGGGGTTTCCTCCGGGTACTCCGG
>JABFEA020000110.1:13057324-13087365 GCA_019775915.2 Cyphomyrus plagiostoma | reverse complement strand
AGGAATGGGGTGGCCTCTCACCTACAGGAATGGGGTGGCCTCTCACCTACAGGAATGGGGTGGCCTCTCACCTACAGGAATGGGGTGGCCTCTCACCTACAGTACTGGGATGGTACGGCAAAGGGTGAGAAGTTTATCGTACCATGACGACATACATAAGAGTAACGGGACAGGCCAAAGATCAAAGAGGTCCGGATGCACTCACAGTGGGTTCTGATATTGCCGCGTGAACCAGCCATAAATGACAAGTAAAACAGGTCAAAAATGCTTGTGGTCAATCGTTTTACCCAGAAAGGCTAAGAGCAGGAGGCAGACAAACAAAGGGGTGACGACTGCGTCATGCTCCACGGTCCCTTGGCCGCCTGTCAGTGGCCGTTGACAATGGGGTTGCTGCATGCCCTGAAGAAGTTGTCCTGCTTTAACTTCTGGTGATCTGGCAGGTCCAGCCTCCGCTCAGCCTCCTCAATGTCACTTTTGATTGCTGCTATCAGTGCATCTGGGAAGCAGGGGGAAGAGGAAGCCTGTTCAAAGCTGACAGCTCAAGCAAAGGTAAGAAGCACCAACCCTTTATATGGCTGAGTGGCAGCGCGACTGAATGACGCAACATCTACAAGGAAGTCCCTGAAGTCAGCTCTGATGACCAGCTGTCTTTTCTTAATACTAGTTCGGAAATGAGTAAACAAGGGAATGATTAGGGTCACTACTGCAGGCAGAACAAAGGACATGTTTTGTTACAAAGGGCAGCTGAAACTATTCACTCAGATCAGCAATAGAGTGTAAAATTATCGTAATTCCATTGCTTTATTTTAAACGTGACTCTCTGAGACAGACTCACACCAGGGGCACAGCAGAATTTTAGCCATGAAGGTGCTGCTCTGCAAGTGATTAAGGAACCAGATTTCGTTTATTGTTAAATATCTAAGCCAGTTGGGCCAGCAGGATGTAAATAATGTAATGCAGTATGATGCAAGCTAGACCCATCACACACGGAAAAGCATTGTTTTGTTTCTGCGGAACATGTCACTTATTTTCTCTTAAAATATCATCCAGACAACTTACACTACAAAACCAACGCCATACACGCTAAACCCAGTTGCCTTACTTCTGATTTTAAGAGTGAGAACCGACACCACATCACATGCACGTTTTTTTTATCCTTACCCAGGGACTGATAATTCTTCTCTGGACGAATGTAGCCAAGTAAAACAACGCTCAGGGTGGCTCCATAGAAATCCTCTTTAAATCTGTGAATCACATGCGTTTCCTTCCAAAACAAACAAATATGGAGACAACAGTGACATAAGATTGAAGGTAAAATTAGTGTATAAACATTGAGATGTGAAAATGAATAGATATTTAACAAATATCAGTATGTCCATTGGCAACTCTCAAAGCTTACTATTGGTATATATTAATTAAACTTTATATACATTGGTATTGGACACAAATGCAAACAAATTAGACAATCAAATTACTATTATTTCTAAATTTGGTGAAAAGTGCCATGTTAAACAGTTTGCTAAGGCTTCAGTGTTATCTTGCTAAGTGTTATCTGACCCAGTCTGGTCAAACATCTCTTCCCCCCCCCCCCACTGGATTAATAAGAAAGCAATAAGCTATAGTAAGTGGAGCGAATTGCCTGATGACTAAAGATGGCTTCTACATGTCCAATGTTGTGTCTACAGGAAGTACCCGTGTTACTGTGAGCCAGCAAAAAAACAACACAATTTAAAAGTCTGGGAAAGAAATGTCGTGCATGAATAATACTACTTCAAAAACTGATGAGAGATCAAAAAATTCAAGTTGTCAAAAGCAAATTAAACTGCTTTCAGCCTGCAGGCCACAACAGCTGAACCATGTTGCACATTAACCTAGATCATCCACATTGTGTCAGCTGAGGAATATCACTATTTTTTGTAGCATTAACATATGGTACAAAGAATTATAAAATACAGTTACAATGTTACTAGCATGATGCAATAGTGTTTGTTTTTTTTTCTGTGTGGACTTACCAAAGTACAACAACTTAAGGAAATTTTTTAAGTTCTATGTAAACAGTGGAATGTGGGGGTTGGGGGGCTTTTCTGGGCAGTTTGTACCAGGATTTAATGTGTACAAATCAGGTGACGAGGTAAGTCTCTCAGAAGTGAGGAGGACACATTTTACTTGTCTTTTTGACCATCACTGACTTAAACTGAACTTTCCAAACAGAAGCTGAGGTTTGATCTGAGCAGCTCTGCTCTTCCTTCGGTTGACTTTTTGAACGTATTACGCCAAGCCGTGAGATGACTCACCTCAAGATGAACAGCTCATGGCATTAAACTTGATTGTCTTTGTCCAAATTGAATGCATGTACTGCATATGCAGTAGATGGTTAAAATCTTCCAAAACTAATTCCCATGTCGTTTCAAGAGTTAACTGTCACAGACAGGATCCTTTGTGTTTGTCAGTTTAATCACGACTAAGTTTCATAAAATCATCAAACAATGACTGTAACTCATCAAGTAGGCTAATGAACACACCTACATGCCACAATAGGTGCAGCCAAAACCGAAGGTGATTTCTCCTTCAACTGCATTTAGCAACATTCCATAGCAAAAATAGCACACCTTTTAATGTAAACACCTGCTCTACGTAATGTCATTACATTTGATCTTAAAGCCCTGGATAAGCATTCAAAGGACAATTAGATAAGACTGACACCATTCAGACATGCAGATGTCACTTAGACACTTGACTTGAGTAGCTTGTGCGATTAGATGGGAAAAGGTAAACCAGTATAAAAGTGCTAGTCATCACTTATCCAGTAAAAATGCAGAATAAGACACTGAGGTCAGACCAAACTGGACCTCACGCCCTGTCTGCAGGTCCCAAAAAAACTTGGATACACTTGTGTTCCTGTCCAAAAATCTACAGCTGACAAAACACTAAAGACTGTACAGAAACAGACAAACTTTAACAGACCCGAATGAAGACTATAGAGTTGAGACTATAGTTTTGAAAGGCCAGAAGCTGAGGTTTGATCTGAGGCCTGAATAATAATGCGCACATAAAACAATATTTTATGTTTATTAATCTCATCAGTTTATGCAAATATTTAAATTTGCCACACTGATATCAGCTTGGACTGCATGACACTCGTTAGTTTATCGTTATGGAAGACTGAGTGGAACTGAACATTTGTTATCTATACCATGTTGTTGTTACCTGATATGCTAACAGGTTTTCCTACATGAAAGGAGGTCACACTGGGAGAGACTCACTTCAAGCAACAAACCCCCTAACTTAGACTGAGCCACATACACAGTCAGGCTGTTGATACGCTGTTGAGTGAAGCACTGGAGATGGGCAAACTTGACACTTTTCAGAACTCGTTTAATATAGCAACTGCTAAAGAAACACGGTAATAACCGTCAAATAAAAAATAACTAGCCTAATTAATTCATATAGTTAGTATGTGTTTGTTTACCTCCACTGACAGGAAATATGCCATCACTAAACAATAATATGTACAATATGATCTTATGATCTAACGCCTGCATGTTTTTCAGTAGCAACCCCCCCCCCCCCCCAATGCCAAACCTCTTAATCTACAGGAAACACTGCACATATTCATTATAATTTAGGCCCAAAGACTGATCCTTCATTTCCATAGAATAAAAACCCTGCAATGTCATTCTGCTAATCTGTGCCAGCAAGCTGGGTCCGTTTCACTGCAGGCAGCTTTCTTTGCATTTCATTTTTTAGTGTGGAATTTAGTTCTTATGGAAATATTCATGATTTTTTTTTCAATGAAGTTAAAAAAAAATCAAACAGAAACAATGATTTCTCATGCATCGAATTGTTCCTTCACTAATTGCAAATCGAACCAAAGATTTACTCCTGACTGAACAGTGATCCGTCATTAAATGTGAGAATATCAGCCTGTTAAAGGGACTACCAACTGTATCCATCTACGCCTCCACGTGACACAATGCTTTATTGCTCTCCTGTTTAGGTTTGATGCGCAGAAAATTCTGCCCAAAGCTTGTTCATATGTTCAATAGCCCAAAACATTATCATTAGAAATAAAATAGCCTGTACCATATATGTTCCGCTCCTGTTTCATCTAAGAAGAATTGCACCAATACAACTGGCAATGAGAGTGCTTGACCACCATGAAACCTGCTGTTTTATCCTTTTTTAAGAATAATAAATACCGCTATAACATTATTGATCTTAAGGACAAATTACCTAAAACCAGTCTGACAACTGAATCCTGGTCATTTATGTTTCAAAAAGACAGTTTAAACGGGTAAGTTATTTAATACCTCACCACACAATTATAGGGCTTTTCATACATAAAGGATAAAAGGTCAAAAGGTAAGGAAAAAACATTCTTAAAATTAATCTTGCCCAACTGCTATAAGAAAAACGAAAAGAAATTATATTACAGCTATTTCTATACTGCGTAAATGAATGCATATTTTCCCAATCCCCAGTCCCTTATTGATTCTCTGTGTATGTACATGCATGTATATAATTAACTACATAAAAGGGTGATTTACCCTTTCACCCAGAAGGCAGATGGGTGTGTGTGTGTGTGTGTGATTATTATTGATGTCCTGGTGTATAAGAGGTTTCAGGGTGTGTGTTGGACTATCCAGTTACCATGGATTTTTTGGTGTTCTTGAAGTAAGGGTTCCAGCCAATGCTCATGACCATCTTATGGACGTCCCCATTCCCGAGGCTGGCCCAGCCATAGTAGATACCAGTGCTGATGTCTGCTGGGAGGTGTTCCACCACAGAAGGAGGGAAATTTGCTGTGGGATAGGACAGAGACAAACTGTAAATCACACGGTCATGAAAACAGCTTGGGGACTCACACTAATAGGACAGCAGCGTGCAGCCTGTGGGAATATCAAAGTGGATCATAATGAGCAGTCACCTTTCCCAGTCCCACTATTACAGTCAGTACATGTATGTACAGATGCACTTTAACTTGTTACACTGTTACATCACATTTTTTGTTTGAAGTTAAATACATAAATACAGCATAATTTTTATGTAAATTTGTAAATAAATTTTACGCAAGTTATTTTGCAATAATCAATGTATAACAAAAAAACAAAACCCTGTATTACACAACTGACCAGAAAAAAAACAAAAACATCGCAGAAATTTTCTGTTTTTAGGAAAAGCTCGAGTACTGCCAACAGCACTGGGTTCATGACCAATCTTAAATCCCGGTGTTGACCATTTCCATTTCTTATTACGACTACGCCGCCCTTATAAATACATGTAGGCCTATCGTTTAAGTTTTATGTCAAAGGTCAGACATGTTAATTTTAAACACTTATTTATTGCTGTAAATCAGTGGCTGTCAGATGTGAATGCGATGTGTTCGGGTTCTGGGATCCAAGCTTGGTGGCGGAGCAGCCCCGATATCGGATCCATAAATAAAAAATCCAAGCAATCTAGGCAATTTCTCCAGTCAACCAACGAGCCAGCTATCTAGAGAAATTTATAGTTGAACTCACTGGCCAGTAAAATACGGGTTAGTCAAATCGCTGCTTACCTGTGGGTATTCCCAGCTCCTTGCTCCCTCGTCCAAACCCTCGAACAACTTCGCCACGACAGAAATATGGGAGACTCCTCATCATAATCACCTTCTGGGACTTAACTCAAAAGTCGATCTCTAACTACTATGCACTAACCTGACATGCGCCTATTGCTTGACATCTACTTCCGGTTGCGCTACTACAGAGTTCAACATACAATCATAGCATATTCTCTGTTCCTACAGCGCCGCACAGCGATGAGGAAGTAAACTGCACACTTGCATAATCTCCAAGAAATCTGATTGAGGGGGGGTTCATTAAGCAGACGATCCGTAGACACGCCCCTGGGAGAGATAGGGCTTAATTGTTTTAAGACGAACGGCCTTATTAAAACATTAAATTAAATTAAATTAAATTAAACATGGTGTCTTTGGAGGGTGGCTTTCATGGAGGGTGGGCACAATGGTTCAATGGGGTGGGGGGTTCATGGCCATGAATTCTCCCCTGGATGCCAACTCTGACTGACACAGGTTGCTATGTCATTTTTTTCATAACTGTGTGCTGTATATACTCACTGGCCACTTTATTGGGTACACCTTGCTAATACCGGGTTGAACCCCCTTCGCCTTCAGAACTGCCTTCATTCTTTAGGTTAGATTCAACAAGGTGCTTGAAACATTTCTCAGAGACTTTGGCCCATGTTGACATGATAGCATCATGCAGTTGTTGTAGATTTGTCAGTTGCACCTTCATGAAGCAAATCTCCCGTTCCACCACATTCTATAAGTACTCTATTGGGTTGAGATCTGGTGATTGTGGAGACCATTTGAGTACACTGAACTCTTTGCAATGTTAGAGATACCAATATGAAATGATATGCGCTTTCTGACATCGTGTGTTATCCTGCTGGGAGTAGTCAATAGAAGTTGGGTACACTTTGGTTATAAAGCGATGTACATGGTCCCCAGTATTACTTAAGTAGGATGTGGCAATTAGACAAATCTCGTTTGGTACTAAGGGGCACAAAGTGTGCCGAGAAAATATCCACCATTGAACCAGCAGCCTGAATTGATGATAGAATGGCAGGATGGATCCAGGCTTTGATGCTGTTTACACCAAATTCTGATCCTACAATCTGAATGTCGCAGCAGAAATTGAGACTATTGTGACCTGTCAGCATTTGTCCAATCTTTCATTGTCAAATTTTGGTGAGCCTGAGTCCACGGTAGCCTCATCTCCCTGTTCTTAACTGACAGGAGTGGCACTCAGTCTGGTTTCCCATCTGCTTCAAGATTCAACATGTTGTGCATTCAGAGAATCTCTTCTGTATACACTGTAAAAAAAAAAAAGATAATTTTACAGAAAATAACCATAATTTTTTACAGTAGTTTCTCTTTTTAAAAAGATGTCTGTAAAATTACAGAAATTATACCTGAATTAATAAACCAACATTTATTTTATGCATAAGACCAGTAATGAAAAATTACACGTATTTCACATTTTTTAAAGGAAAGATACTGTTTAATTTATACTGTATGTTTACCATTTTCTCAAATTACGTACAAATTTATGTAAAATCACAACATTCAACTGTAATTTAAAAAATAATTCATAATTTAAAGATTTATGACCATACTAAAATTTAGCATTTTTCTTTGTAATTTTGAGGTAAATCCTATTAGTTATACATTACTTTGACATTTAACTTCTAAGTCCAATGTTTTTTTAATTACTTTTAAAAAGATTATCCAGAATGAAATTTCACAGGTAAGGCAGCAGCAGCCCCTCACTTTTACGTAGACTATCAGCTCCATGTCTTCCAAAAGCATGAATTAGTAAATATAGAGGACTGATATACGAAGCATCCATGCATGTGTTAGTCCCACACATCTCAAAAAATGAGACCACATCATCATCATGTGTCTATGTAAAATGTATAGGTTGCTATTGTTTATGTGCACTAAAGAAAGGTATTACATAATATTGCCATAAAAAGCCAACTTTCTTCATGTTTACTTTATTGTTTTGCAGTGCAAAGGGAAAATGTCACTGTTGTATTGTCATTGTTCATTGTGAAGGTATTATGTGGAAGACAAACGTTTCTAGCCATCAAGGATATGCACATAGTCAGATTGTGTTGAGAAATTCATTTTTCTATGAACTGTAAGCTGAACCACATTTACTGAAGAACTTGAACTGGTTAGGATTTTTGTGGCATTGTGAATCACTGTTTAGGTCCAGATAAATTCTTAGTAATACAGGATTTGCCTCAGTTGTGATGAATGAAACCAACAAAAAAGTTCTCACTTAAAATGGGTAAGTATAAACATAAGTTTATTGTTTTTTTTTCTGGATGAACTTTTAACTAGTTAACATGAAGTGTGAACTTGCACTGATTATTGCTTAAAACACTATCAGGCTATCCAGGATGTCATAGCTCTGGGTCAGTGCTTTGAAATCTAAGCCATGCGCACAGCTGCCAAACCGCTTCTAGCTCAGTGTACAGCCCACAGCTTTGGCACACTTTTCAAATCGCGCCACTGATCTTCATTTTGAACAGCTGCTCCTCTTAAACATTTGACGGCGAGTAACGTGCGCTGCACAAACTGGACCAACAGCATTTCCATGGTAAGAACTTCAATGCCTTTTAAAGAAAACTGAAAACGTCAAATTTATCTATCACTAATACGTTGTGTATTGTTAGATAAATGCACAAACTGCACTAAAATGTTCACATTTTATAAATGCCCGAAAATATTCACAATATTCTGTTACCTCACGCAGCAGAGAAAATGTGGTGGCTCTGACTTCTTTCCCTTTGCATGTTCACAATTGTATTCAGGTGAGTATCTCACTTATACGATCACAGGATATTATAATTTTTAAAAATCTATTTATTGTTGTTTTTATTGTATAAGATTGTACTGAACACACTGGAGAACCTAAATATGCTCAGTATGGAGAACTGAAGCACTGACTGCCATATATTTGTTTAGCTATTTTAATGTCATGTTGAATGTCTATACTGATAGATGCATATTTGCACTCTGAAGGTGATGTGATGCCTCTGACTGTATCCCCTTTGCATGTTCACAACTGTATACAGCCAGAATAAAGCAGTGGATTGAGAGGGTGGACCAAAGGCAGATTCCTGTGTGCTTAATTTTCATATATATACTGCTCAAAAAATTTAAAGGAACGCTTTGAAAACACATCAGATCTTAATGGGGGAAAAAAATCATACTGTATATCTATACTGATATGGACTGGGTAATGTGCTAGGAACAAAATGATGCCACATCGTTTGATGGAAATGAAAATGATCAACCTACAGAGGGCTGAATTCAGCGACATCCTTAAAATCAAAGTGAAAAAATGGCTGGTCCATTTTGCCGAAATTTCATTGCAGCAATTCAAAATCGTACTCAGTAGTTTGTATGGCCCCCACGTGCCTGTAGGCATGCCTGATAATGTCGGGGCTGCTCCTAATGAGACGACGGATGGTGTCCTGGCGGATCTCCTCACAGATCTGAACCATGGCATCACTGAGCTCCTGGACAGTCTGAGGTGCAACCTGGTGGCATCAGATGGACTGAAACATAATGTCCCAGAGGTGTTCCATTGGATTTAGGACAGGCGAGCATGGGGGGCAGTCAACAGTATCTATTCCTTCATCCAGGAACTGCCTGTATACTCTCGCCACATGAGGCTGGGCATTATCGTGCACCTGGAGGAACCCAGGACCCACTGCACCAGCGTAGGGTCTGACAAGGATTTCATCCTGATACCCAATAAAGTCAAGGTGTTGTTGTCTAGCCTGTAGAGGTCTGTGTGTCCCTCCATGGATATGCCTCCCCAGACCATCACTGACCCACCACCAAAATGGTCTTACTGAACAATAACACAGGCAGCATAATGTTCTCCGCAGCTTCTCCAGACCCTTTCACTTCTGTCACATGTGCTCTGGGTGAACCTGCTCTCATTTGTGAAAAGCACAGGGCACCAGTGGCGGACCTGGCAATTCTGGTATTCTATGGCAAATGCCCATCAAGCTCCACGGTCCTGGGAAGTGAGAACAAGGCCCACTAGAGGATGTCGGGCCCTCTCATGAAGTCTGTTTCTCATTGTTTGCTCAGAGACATTCACACCAGTGGTCTGCTGGAGGTCATTCTGTAGGGCTCTGGCAGTGTTCTTCCTGTTCCTCCTTGCACAAAGAAGCAGGTATTGATCCTACAAATGTGGTAAGGACCTTCACTGTCCATCTCTCCTAGAGTAACTGCCTATATCCTGGAATGTCCTCCATGGCCTTGAGACTGGGCTGGGAGACACAGTAAACCTTCTGGCAATGGCACATATTGATGCACCATCCTGGAGCATGAGGTATCGCCTCATGCTACCAGTAGTGACACTGACTGTAGCCAAATGCAAAGCTAGTGAAGGAAGAGTCTGAAAAAATGAGGAGGGAAAGATGTCAGTGGCCTCCACCTGCTAAACCATTCCTGTTTTGGGGGTCGTCTCATTGTTGCCCCTCTAGTGCACCTGTTGTTAATTTCATTGACACCAAAGCAGCTGAAATTGATTAACAACCCCCTCTGCTACTTAACTGACCACGTCAATATCCAAGAAGTTTAATTGACTTGATGCTATACTCTGATTAAAAAGTGTTCCTTTAATTTTTTTGAGCAGTGTACTTAACATTCTAATAAGTGCATTTTTAAAAACAATTCATGCATGTAGCACAACAGTGTGATTAAGCTGCAAAAGGCCATAACTTACTCAAAAACAAAGAATTTCAGCAATCTGCCAGGGCCCCTAAAATCAGCATCGATTTAACCACGAAAGTTAAAATGTTCAGATATCCTATCAAAATGTCAGTGTAAGTATGTTCCTGAGCGCCACAATTAGGAATGAGCCATTACCCTTTTCTCACTGTTACTTCAGCAGACTGATTTTTATTCATGTCAAAGGTACCAGTCTCAACACTGCATTGCAGTATCTAAAGTTCACTGGCAAGTGAAAGCACTTGCATGCACATGCAACTTCTTCAGATCTCAAGACGCAGTACAACAGCAAACAAAAATGTCACCCGGTTGAATAATATCAAAACAGCAAAATGGCAATGTAAGGACAACAAAATGACAATCAAAATTATTTGAATCATTCTGAAAATTTGGTGAGCAATTTTGCATATGATGATCACTTGCACATATAGAATTACGTGTGATTTATAACAATCGGAAATTAAATAATCCATTTTGGCCAACATGACTAAAGCAACTGAAAATTATGCCAAATGATGACAATTGAACAAGGCTATTTGCATGCAGGTACTAAAACATATGTATATTTGTGGAAAACAATAAGAAATTATTTTTGTGGTGTACAGGTCATGGTGTGGGGACTACATTAGTTGTTTGGTGAATGTTAATTGTCATTTGGGAAATGTGCCAAAGCAACTGAGAATAACTGTAATAGCCCAGGTCTTCACAGGCAGGAGGCAATAACATTTATTTGATTCACATAAAAAATAATCTAAAGACTACCCCAGCATTCAATATACTTCAGTTTATGCAGTGCGGACTAAATAATCACTCTCTAAATGCAAAGTAAATACCAAAATGATTGCCTTTTGGATAATCTTAAATTAATAGATTTTATGCGCATTCTACTCGGGTGCTTTATCCAAATGACGTAACAGCGCCCTCTGTCGTATATGAATGAAAATTGACAAGTGAATAGATTAACTGATGGAGAAAGGACGCCCCATAAATAAAGAATGGTCCAGTGGCACGACGAGGCCGCCCTGCAACTATAAATAAGGAGAGGTTGCGTATCGCCACATAGTTTCTAAACGAGTCTGAAGAGGTAAATCTTAGGTGGTCAACGGGCAGAAAGAACTTCGGGTCTATCAGAAGAATATTATCTCATCCGAAGGAAGAGAACTGAGGAAAAAGTTGGTCATCTTTTAAACTGAGCCACTTAGCTGAGCCACGGTGAACTGAATGATTTAACATAGGTAAGTTTCATTAAAAAAAGTTATTAATTTCATGACTTTATATGCCATCTATGCCTATACAGGTGGGTTTTTAAATTGAAAACCTTTATTTCAGTTTAGGGAGAAAGTTTACATGACGATTTTAAATCACTGGTACTGTAACTTAAACTGCACTACAAAATTATCGCGTTTAGCATAAATGTCGGCCTATACGGAGAAACGAAAGTTGGAAATAGATTTTAATAGTCCATGTATATTTCTGTATGTTAACAATGGATATATTTTACGAATATTTTCTAGGCTTCTAGCTGCAGTGTACGCGCTCCGCCATGAAGTCCGCTTTTCTGATCCTTCTCGCATTCGCGGTATGCAACCTGAACGTGAATCTCTGCCAGAACATCCCCGATGAGGAAGATGAGGGGGCTCTGCAGAGAGCAGAGACTCTCCTACTTAGATCTATCCTGAAGAAGATAGAGGACGACAGTAGTGACAACGGTATGTACCATTATCATATTCGTTGTGCTCCATTTTTAGTTTTAGATTAGTCTGAGTTGTGATATTTCGATAATCTTGCCTGCTGTTTTTTTCTTCCGAAGATCATTGAAAATCGGGGCTTGGTGCACTACATTTCTTTATATTTCAGACAGTCAAAGTAAATACGAAATAGTTATAGGCCTAAATAACTTGAGAAACTATTTACTCTTGAAAACGTCATTAATGTTTGTTGTTGAGCAATTTTTTGTTTTGCACTGTTAATTGTTTGTGTATGTATGTATGTATGTATACACACACACACACATTTCAAATACCTTAATTAAGAGTATACCTCAACTAACTGCAACGATTTTATTCACTACAGGAAAAGTACAATAATACTAATAGGTTTAGGCGATTTTCTTTAAATGGATTAGTGAGAAAACACACTCATTTCCACGTTCTACATATGCGGCGTTTTAAAGGATGCCTGATGAGTTGTCCGTAAAAGCATGTTACTGAAAACATCATTAGACACTCTGAACAGCACCAGCTTTCACATTTAATACTTTTCGGTAATGGCAATGTATTTGGATATTTGTTGGAGCATTCGGACTTAATCAAGCGCCGTGATTATACGTATCTTACTACATGAAGTACCTCCAACTTGAACTGAACCCGCAACTTTTCCTTTACCATAAGGCAACACGCTTCCATCCCATACATATACATGTGCATACTGACGTCTTCATCATTCTCTTATACAGAACAAGTCTCCTCTCTGCAAGAGTGGGTCTCCAAGAGGCAACACCCGGGCAAAAGATACGAAGAAGATCTTGAAAAACGGCAACATCCAGGAAAACGAGAAGAGGAGGAGGAAGGAGATTATTCAGATCTCCAAAAAAGACAACATCCTGGAAAGAGAGAGGTTGAGATAGAACTGGAGAGGAGGCAGCATCCGGGTAAGCGCTCGATGCTGGACCGGTTAACAGACACTTACGGCTCCCCAGCGACTTACCTGAACGGGTTTTCTAAACGACAGCATCCAGGTAAACGCTACCTGGTGTACAATAAGCGCCAGCATCCGGGTAGGCGAGAACTTGAGGACGAAATGAACGCCGACGATCAAGACCTGGAGAAACGCCAGCACCCCGGGAAAAGATTTTGGGATAACACGAGTCCTGATTTCGTGGCCAGCGATCCTTGCGATACCCCGGATCCAGCGAAAGGCTGCAGCAAAGCCGTATTATTACTCGAGCTGCTGGACAACGTGACCAAGAGCCGAGCCGAAGAGAAAAGGCAACATCCCGGCAAAAGGTTCGCCCTTGAAGATGTGACAGAACAGTAGTGAAACAGGGAATATGGTTTGCAGCCATGCAAAGAACAAATACATCAATTAAATTTAATAAATACAATTCCGTTACAGTTATTGTAGGATGTTAATTACCCTTTATTTTGGGCCACTTGAGTAAGGCTTGGTTCCTGTGGCAAAATGCCCAACCATTTAGAGTTGTTCCGCCACTAGTACGTACTTAGACCTAGTACGCGTCGCTTGCTGCGCATTTACAGAATAATAATAAGCTTTTAGGTGAGCAGCTTTTTGTTACCCTTAAAGTTATTTAATTTGTCGTTGACTTGTTTAATTGCACATATCTATAATATAATAAACAGCCATGATCGTGCCCTCTCGGTACAGTGTAATTATGTGTAATTTTGGTAATCATCAATAAATTACACATCTGTATCTGACCCGGAAAATCGCCATATTATGGAGTTACAATCGTCGATATGGCTCGCAAAAGATCGTGTATTATTCTTGAAAATGTGAATGGATGAAATTAAAAAGTGGGTATACAGAAAATAAAAGCAATTAGAAAGGCGGGTTTGATTGAGCACGTAGCCAAGAAGATTGGGAAAATCCTGGTGACATTCAAAGAAGGTGATCTGGCTGGCAGGATCCCCCACGGCAGAAACGTGCAATGACCGTGTGGGCAATGTTTTACCCAATTCCTTATTAGGTCTTAAATCTATAATGGAATCATATTTGTACTGCCTGGATGTAAAGCGCTATATTTTAGTTTTCTGTAGACAGGCAGTTATATCTGGTGTCCCATAATAATTTGACGATTGTCAAATATTTCCAGTACCCAATATATTTCCTAAATGTCTACGTACTTTGTTACAGACAAATGTGATTTTTCTCTTTAAAAGTCTGGATGCGGGCTCTTGCCAGAGAAACGACATTTCACACGTGGCCTTGGTCTTAAATTCAGATGTGCAAGAAATAAAAGAATATATCTGTTGTCAAACCACTTTAACAGCCCACTCCCATGTAAAATACAAATGAACAATATTCTCCAGCAAAAAGAAAATGGGTCTTCGAATTATTTTTTTACACCAATGCTATAACATGATATACAGGCATATTTACTGTGTAAAACATTATAGTTTATTAAAGATAAATATTGCTGTGTAAATGAAAAACCTTTGAAATTATGTACAATAAAGTTAAATGCAGATTGAAAAATGTCCATGTCCAGTTAACAGCATGGAAATCCAGTCCTGCCTTGCATTCTGCTGTGGTTTTGGTGCTTTTCCAAAGATGTTCTGGATGGTGCCATAATAATATTGTAACTTCATGCAGAAAACACTGTGTATCTCATTTGGGCAAAGTTAATGAAAGCAACACTTTCACCACACAAATTGTGGGAACTTCTTACTTCATAATTACTTAGGGATTTCAACCGTCAGTTTTATAGCAAGAAATATGCATCCATAGCTTTGCATCAATGCAGTTCTGGGCAGTACTTTTATTTGGGGAAAAATAAATCGGACAAATTAACAAATAAATTAAACATTATACAAACAGTATAAGCACTGAAAATGAGAAATGTAACTGTGACACATCACCAAGTCCTGTAAATATATACCTGCTGTAGGCTGAATATTGTACAGTCATGTGAAAAAATTAGGACACCCATTAAATACTTAGTACTTGATTAAGAAATATCAACATATCAATATTGAATCTTGTTTCAAATTATATTTGTAGATAAAGGTGATTTAATTGCATGACCGATGAAAAAACAAGAAACACATGAACTTGTTTCACAAAAGAAATTAACTAAGATGCCAATTCCTACTGAGGAAAAAGTTAGGACACCCTGTGCCCTAATATCTAGTATTTCCCCCTTTAGCTGAAATAACTTCAATGAGATGTTTCCTAAAGCCATCTATCAATCTCTGGCATCGACTGGCAGAAAGTTTTCCCCACTCTCCAATGCAGAATTCCTTAAGCTTTGTGATGTTCGAAGGGTGTCTTGCATGTACTTCCTCTCCAAATCACCACACAACATCTCAATAAGATTCAGATCCAGGCTTTGACTTCACTATTCCAGAACTCTTTCTTGTAAGCCATTCCTTGGTAGATTTACTGGAACGTTTTGAATCATTGTCATTTGCATGATCCACCCCTATTTCAGATTCAACTTTTGGACAGATAATCTCACATTGTCCTCAAGCACCCTCTGATATGATGTAGAATTCATAGTAGGTTCTATGGTGGTGAGCTGGCCAGCTTCTGCTGCAGCAAAGCAGCCCCAAACCATGACATTTCCACCATCCTTGCTTCACAGCTGGCATGAGGTTCTTTTGCTCAAAATATGTCTTTGGTTTACACCAAACTGTCCTCTGTTACTATGTCCAAACTATTCAATTTCAGACTCATCTATCTAAAGTATATTGGGCCTCATTCACCAACCGTTCTTACTAACAAATTTGTTCTTAAACCCCATGTACGCACATTTTTTTTATCTGAATTTGTTCTTAGCTAAGAACAAAATCTAAGCACACTCAAGACCATTTGTACGCACATTTGAGTAATGATAGTTTGTTCAAAATAATTGGTTATAGCAATAGTTTTGTTCATTTTACAGTTCATAAAATGATAGTGTTTTAACAATTTATAAAAGTAAAATATAAAAAATAATTTTAAAGTGTAAAAATTATTTTCATGATAGTAACAGCGATCATGTGGATTATAAATAGGTTAGAATCTACATAAAGAAGTGCGTACGTGGGGTTTAAGAAAAAATTTGTTCATAAGAACAGTTTGGTGAATGAGGCCCATTGTTCCAAATGTCCCAGTCTTTGTCTAGGTGGATCTCTGGCAAACTTCAGTCTTGCCCTTGTATTTTTTTGACAGCAAGGGTTTCCTCCTCGCATATCTAAATCAAACTTGCACAGTCTCTTTCTGATGGTAGATGCGTGTGCCTTGACATCAATTGTGGCAAGACCTTCCTGTATGACCCGTGATGACATATTAGGATTTTTGGAGACTCATTTCAGCATCTTGCGGTCAGTTCTTTGCCTGAACTTACATGGACAGCCTGTTCTGGCCATGCTGGCAGTTGTTTTAAATGTTCTCCACTTGTGAATTATTCTCTGGACAGTAGAATGGCTGATTCCAAACTGTCTTGAGATCATTTTATATCCTTCCCAGACTCACATGCCTCTACAATCTTCTTTCTGAAGGCCTCAGACAGCTCTTTGGATCTCACCATGGTGATCCACTCATTTCAACAATCAAGAGCAAACCAAACTAAATGTCTATGGTTTAAATAAGACAGACTCCCCCAAAAAGCGCTGTAATAATGTTCTAATCATTTTCCCCTGATGTGGTGCCACCTGAATCTAACTCTAGGTATTTTAAATAATAATGGATGTGAGGGTGGTCTAACTTTTTCCTAAGTGGAGACTGGCATCATAGTTAATTTCTTCTGTTAAATAATTGAATTTGTTTCTTTTTTTTCCTCAATATGTGTAATTGTGTGCACTACTTTTATTATTTATTGTGTTTGTTACAGTATTTTTTTCCGTCTGTTTCTTTTCTATTGTTTTTTTATTTACTGGCTATACGTAAATTTCCCCAGTGTGGGATCAATAAAGTCTTATCATCAAACTAAATTTCTGGAGAACTAATAATCTTAATGTGATTGCTTAAATTATGAGTACAAAGTCATTGCACTATAAGTGCTATAGTCTATTATCAATCGATTATTTATTCTTAACTGACTGGATAGATAATCAATCCTTTTATACATCATTTATGTGTTGATGCCCTGTAGTGGAAATATTATTTTTTTCATCCAGAGGCTGTCTTGAGCACACATTGCGTTTGATCATTTCTGAGCCGTGAAGCAGCTGTGCTATCCAGTGCACCACCTCAATGCAGAGAAAGAACCAACTGATCATGGCAATATCACATACATTTCTGCTGATGTTAGAGTATCTTACTGAGTTTGTAAGGTCATCATGCTCTAAAAAGGTGGGCAGGGAGTTTTTTCCCCTATCTTCTACTGTCTTCTGGCATTTTCTGCTTGTACAGTGTGCAGTATGTGTTTAGATATGCACATTTTAAATGCTCTAGGGCAGTGTCTCCCAACCAAGTCCCCAAAGATCCCCAGACAGTTTACATTTTTGCTGCCTCCCAGCCCCAAACACCCGTACCAGCTATTTGGTGTTCATAATTGGCTGCAAGCTGAGAAGGAGCAAAAATGTGGACTGTCTGAGGGTCCCAGGGAATCGGGCTGAGACACACTGCTCTATAGGGCTAATATGTCGGGAAGGGCATGCAATAGGCATGCAATTCTTCTTTTGACATCCCCCTCAATGGCACACACTGCTTGCAAATGTAAATGTATCACACTAATTCTTAGTTACAGCACTGGTGAAAACCATTCAAGTATCTTCATTTTGCTTGTCTTCAAAGGTTGAGATGCTCAAAAGAAGCTGACAATACACAACATCACCTGGACAAACTTCTCATAACCATTTATCTAGTACAGCAGTGTGTCAAAGCCGAGTCCTTGGGGACCCCAGGCAGTCCACTATTTTGCTCCCTAAGGGATCTTAATGTGAACTGTCTGGCAGGGAGCAAAAACATGAACCATCAGGGAATCCCCAAGGACCAGGTTGGGAAACACTGCTAAACAGGGCAACAGGGAGCCTGGAGCCCATCTTAAGCACAGGGCACAAGGCAACACCCTGGATGGTATGCCAGTCCATCACAGGATACACATACTAACACCCATACATAGTATACTCAGTTTACCTATGATGGTTCTTGGTGGGTAAGAATTTTGAGTCTATCCAGCATCACATCAATGTTTTCTAACAACTGTAAAGTGAAGTCCGCAGACTTTAGTTACTTGTGGAAATTTTATGCTATTGATGCTTAAGTCGCTTTCACAAGAAAATGACCTCAGAGCCTTAACTTTTGAAAATGAACAGCTATCATATGAGGAGGTTTTCTCATGATGCTACTTGATATCGACTCACATTGAGTGAAGTGAGCATAATGCAGCTACTATGATTGTGACTGAACATGGGAAATATAGTCATGTGAAAAAATTAGGACACCCAATGAAATATTTACTTCTTTATTAAGAAATATCAACATATTAGTATTAAATCTTCTTTCAAATTACATCTGTAGATAAAGATTATGTAATTGCATCATCTATGCAAAAGAAAGAAAGAAATTCACTTATTTATAAAAAGGAATTAACTAAGATGCTAATTTCCACTGAGGAAAAAGTTAAGACACCCTCACATTCATCACTATTTAAAATTGCTATAATTACATTCAGATGCACATATCAGGGGAAAATGATCAGAACATTATTACAAAGCTTTTTGGTGGAGTCTGTCTTATTTAAACTACAGTTTGGTTTGCTCTTGATTGTTGAAATGAGTGGTATCACTATGATGAGATCCAAAGAGCTGTATATGAGGCTTTCAGAAAGAAGAATGTAGATGCATATGAGTCTGGGAAGAGAGTTTGGAATCAGCCATTCCACTGTCCAGAAAATAATTTACTAGAGGAGAACAGTTAAAGGAACTGCCAGCATGGCCAGGACAGGCTGTCCTAGCAAGTTCAGCCCAACAGCAGATCGCAAGAGGAAACCCTTGCTGTCAGAAAAACATCTGGGCAACACTGAAGTTTTCCAGAGAACAACCTAGAAAAAGACCAGGACTTTAGGAACAACATGCTTTGGACTGATAAATCTGAAATGGAATTATCTGGGTGCAGTATCAGAGGACATGTCTGGCGTAAACAGCTATAGAGCAAAAAAAACCTCATACCACCTGTAAAGCTGGTATGACGTTCCAGTAAATGTTCCAGTAAATCTACCAAGGAACGGCTTACAAGAAAGAGTTCTGGAATAGTCAAGTCAAAGCCTGGATCTGAATCCTATTTAAATGCCGTGGGGTGATTTGCAGTGGAAGTGCATTAAGGCACCCTTCAAAGTTCAAACATTACACAGCTTAAGGAATTCTGCACTGGGGAGTGGGGAAAACTTTCTGCCAGTCGATGTCAGAGATTGATAGATGGGGAACCAAAGCACCAAAGGGGGAAATGCTAGCTATTAGGGCACAGGGTGTCCTATTTTAATTTAATCTTTGTTAAGTGAATTTGTTTTGTTTTTTTGCATAGGTGATGCAATTACATCACCATTATATAGATATATAATTTGAAAGATTATTTAATATTGATATTTTGATATTTCTTAATAAAGAATTAAAAATTTAATATGGTGTCCTAATCTTTCACACAACTGTATATTAGTGACGGATGTTTGATAATTGTTAATTTATTTTACTTGAAGCACAGTACATCCTTGAGCAAGTCTATTTAAGCCTCATCTACTGAAAATGGCTATTTAAAAAAAACTACACTGTTTTTTATATAGATTTGACAGAGTATATTTTGCATGTTCCAGAATCCCATGCTAGTCCAAAGCAGACCTGAGCTAAAGCCTTTGCGATCATTAAAATTAAAAGTTTTCGTAATCTCCCAAGTTAAGTTGAACATGAAAAGTGCACAGTTCTTTTGAATCCCGCAAGTATTTTCAAAAAAGGAAAAAATAAAATCTAACAAGTCTTTTATTGCAGCTTTCATAGGACACAAAAATAATCATTAAAAACCAGCCCCTGCTGACATAGTGAAGCTTGGATTTGGACGTCCACAGAAAATAATTGCCCAGGTCTGGTCTAAAGGGTGCCTAACACAAATCAGTTATAGCTGAATCAAACAATTTCTTTAAAATAAAGCTTCCCAGTCTTGATGCCAGTAAATCGGATAAATGAAAAATTACGTTGTTTTGTTTTGTTGGAACGGTTAAAAATGTCCACCAATTCAGCCATATTCTTATTACTTACCCTCGTTAGGGTTGCAGGAGCCAATGTTCATAAATACTATTTTCAATAACACGCTTACAAAATCTCTTTCAAATATTTTTAAAGATCACCTTCTTGCAGTGTGATTTTTTTCTTGCACACAAAAACTAGAAAATATACTTTTTAAGTGCAATCTAAACCTTCGTATAGTACACGGGCCCTAATACCTTAATGTTCTAAGGCGAACAATGAAACAAGATTGAGTTCGATATCCGTTTCGTTCGGTGTGTCCTACATGAAATATCGTACATAGACGTGAGGATACAGTCATGTGACTTATCATGTGACTGGGAAGGGCTGTAACCGTTTTATCAGTCTGTGGGGCTGGGACTGCATTGTTGAAGATATTCAGCTGATATTCAGCTATCTAGAAAGAATTGTTAATCTTTGTATTGTAATCTGTAAGTACATGTTAACTGTTTTTTTTCTTGCTTTTCAAATGGTTGTTCTTCAATGATGAAAGTGGCAAGGAGTTTATCCCGTTGGCTTACATTACTGTTTTGTGTCGTTTATGAGCCAGTTAGCCACTTTGCTGTGTTTTATAAGCAGTTGAGTATGCTTGGACTGGTTTGTCATCAAGTGTGTCTCATAACAGTCTGATAGTTTTGGTTTATGTCGTTGCCGTGTATAAATAAGTAATCTTCTTGAAACTTAAGACAGTTGTTCTCCTTTCACAAATTATATCTGTAGACTGCAGTAGTCATTCTGTTTCACAGACGGCAATAAATACAACACCTGACTTTATTATGAATTATGTAGTCTGCAGAGTAGAATATTAAGTAGTGACCACTATTTACGCTTTCATTTCTGGCAGTTATATCGGTTACATAATAAAGCTACTGTTAAAAAAAATCGTTCTTAAAATGGATTAGACTTGTTAGCAGTCTAGAACCAGAAATCAAATAATGTTCCTAAATTTCCTTGCTGACATATTTGACATTCACTTCACAAAACATTCACTTGGGTGCGTTAGTTTTTGTTTAATGTGTGTGCATTGTTTTTTAAAAAATAAGATTTCTTTTTTTCTTCCAACAGCAACAATAATGCAAATGATATTATTGTTAATAGTATTCTTATTAAAATTCTGATTATTATTTAGCTTTAGGTGAGTGGTTGTGTGTGCATTTATAATATTATGACACTTAGTGTTGCACATAGGGTAACATAAATTTTTGCTTAAGCCATGAAGGCATTTGGCATTGTTTTGCAATTCTGTTACTGTGCCTTATTGACTTTCTGGTAGTGATATGACAGCTCAGTCCCAATTCATTAAAAAACAATGAGTTACGTAGACTATAATGATGCATGTTGTGTGAACAGCACAGACTGGACAGCACCTTTGATTACTATTTTCCTGTTCTTGTCTGCTGCCAAGGACCTGTATTCCAAAAGACTATAATTCCATTTCAATAAAGCTATTAATACTAGTGATGTCTCAGTCAAGACTTTTTGCTTCTCATCCAGTTCTGTTTTGACATTTTTGTGAAGCTGCCTTTACAGTTTATAACTACATTAACATTAGCAAAACAGTAACTTTTAAGTAATTTTCTGAACCGCAGCTTACTTTTAATAATTTATTTTTAACGCATATGAAAATATACAAACCATACTTTAAATAAAAATCTCTTGTAAATAGTAACTCTGACCAAAGGGATATAACTGTCCAAATAATTATAGTTTTACTTAGAAGTGATGTATGCAGCAGCTTTGACATTCACTAACCCTAATATGAATAGGTACCAAAAGTCACATGAGCTGGAGGAAGCCTACATTATTATCTCATACTGAGCTGGGCTGGTTATCTAGTGGAATGATTTTATTTACGTCGCTGTCTCAAAGAAGTTCTCCTTTTCTTTTCAGAGTACTCTGGTTTCTGATTCTTTCTCTTTGCCTGATAGAACTGTTTAAAATCGCCATTTTGCACTAAATGCTTTCCTTTTGCTTTAACAAATTAATCTTTTTAAAAGCAGTTCTACTGCTGCTGTCTCCCGAATCACCGGCACTGCAGATGTTGCAAGTCACTGCAGGGCAGCTTTCATTTGGCACTTGAGAATATTTCCACACTGGTCACATTGAAATCAGCATTATTCTTTGAACTGAATGGCAGTTTCATAAATTTGATGGGCATTCTGGGAAGTCATTCAAGAAAAGTTCAGATTTTTTTTTCAACTGAGTGTCAATTGAAGATCATACATGTCTAAAAATGTATCTGTACAGATATATCATTATAATTGGCCAGCTGTGGCATGTCATCTTTTTAGTGCTAGTTTTTTTTTTCTCAGCTCTTATTCACTATGTTCCATTCATATTTCCATAAAGCTTGTCCAGCACAGGGTCTTGGTGAGTCTGTATGTCACAAATCACAGGGTGCCAGGTAGGGGAGATGGGATCCCAGGTCCATTACATGATTTTATCACCTCTGTCCCTCCACTGTGTGTTGCAGGGTTGGGGAGCAGTGGCCTGGAGCATGTGAGAAGTGTGCACTGCTCCCAGATGGACGCAGCATGAGAGAGAGCTGTGGCCTGGCTGTTTGCCACCGGGACCTGCGCTTACTGCTCCATTTGGACCTGACGGCGCCTCCTGCATGGCGTCGGGATATGCAGCGTCCTTCGAGGGCCAGGGGGAGGTGAAGGAGGGCTTCTTGTGCCCCTTGTGTCTGAAGGACCTGCAGTCCTTCTACCAGCTACAGGATCATTACGAGGGGGAGCATTCTGGCGAGGAGCGTGACGTCAAGGGCCAGCTGAAGAGTGAGCTGCGGCACGGCGCCCCCTTCAGGCATTGGGCAGCATCGACGACGTAGCCAGGGCTCATGCAGTGTGTTTCTGTTGTGTACCAGGCTTGGTGCAGAAGGCAAAAAAGGCCACAGACAAGCTGCTGAGGCGGGATGGGGATGAGCGGGCTGATGCTGGGGGCGGCGAGTCCTTCTACTGTGGGGGAGTGGACCCCTTCATGTGGGAGCCTCAGGAGCTGGGTGAGGCGACGGCAGGGTGGTACTTTAGGGCATGAGGTTCATGCTGACCGACAGAATATGTACAACATTAACTGACAGCCTAAGGAGACCGAATTAGAGGTTTTGGGTATGAGGGTGACGGTACTTCGGGCTTTTCAAAGACGTAATGTCATCCCTTCTGGCTTTTTACAGGTTCTTATTTGCACAGAGAGAACTTTTCAGCTCATTTTGTTTGTATACCACATTTTCACAGCATTACACTGTCTCAGAGTGCTTTACATTATCCCTGCCCAAAGCCCCCAATGAGCAGCCAGAGGCGACAGTGGCAAGGAAAAACTCCTTATTAGCAAGAAACCTTGGGAGGAACCAGACTCATGCTCCAGGGGCCGGCAGAGGAAGTCAAACGGACAAGATAGCCGAAACCTAATTTATATAGTCCAAATAACACCCTTATTTCAAGAGTGTGGATGATGTTTCTAAATGAGCTTTCATCATCGTATGTCTAGGAGCAACAAGGAGCCACCTCGACAACTTCAAGAAGTACAGGGCGGCGAGGATAGACCACTATGTCATTGAGGTCAACAAGCTAGTCATCAGATTAGAAAAAGTGAGTCGATGTCATTCACCTCAGTATTGTTCTGCACTTTGATCTGAGGGAAATATGATTATTTGTGCATACCTGCATTTATGTACACCAGGGCTTTTCAAATCTGGCCCTCCATTCCAAATCCAGGCCTTGTTTTCAGTTTTCCCAGGTAGTTAGCTTAATAATTACTGGTTCTTATTGACCACAGAGGCTTCACACCTGGCATGGGGTGAGGGAAGGCAGGAAAATCAGCAGGGCTCGGACCTTGAGGCCTGTAATTTGAATAACCCTGATGTTCACCAACGAGTCCATACATTAAGACCAGCCCCACACGAAGCAAGTAACATCCACACCTACCCAGCCCAACATACAGCATTACTGCCATAATTATTAATATTTTCTGCAATTTTTGCCACAGTATTTCTTCTCTTGGTTCATACCAGACGGATAAACACAATTTACATTTCGTATCGATAAATCTTGGTCACCGAAGACCCTGTTAGCAGATTGTGGTTCTTCCCTCCTTGGACTGCTGTCAGCGGATACTCATCACCGCTGATCCCAACAAGATTTGCTGTGGATCCTTTACCCCAGTCGTCTGGCCATATCAATGTGGCTCTTGTCAAAGTCACTCAGAACTTTATCCCTGCCCATTTCTTCTGCATTCAACACGTCAACTACAAGTACTGAGTGTTAACTTACCATCTGGTATATCCCAGACTTTGACACCCACTCTTATTACTATATAATTGACATTATTTGTTTCATGTGGTGGTCATAAACTTTTCCATTGAGCAGGATTAAAAAATGCCACATATTTGAATTGTTTAACCTGACTAATTGTACTGTGTTTTAATTTCCCAGCTGACATCATTTGACCGAACAAGTGCCGACGCTGCCAAAATTAGAGGTGAATCGTGCTTTTGGAGGTTCTGTGAGACTGAGAAATGCTGCCAGCCTGTCCCTGTCCCTAACCTGTCCCCAGCCTGTCCCTAACCTGTCCCGTTGCCCTGAATCACCGGCACGTGTTTTCCCACCACGCAGCTATCGAGAAGTCAGTGGTTTCCTGGGTGAACGACTCCGACGTGCCACTTTGCCCAGACTGTGGGAACAGGTTCAACATGCGCAACCGACGGCACCACTGCCGCCTCTGTGGCTCCATCATGTGCAAGAAATGCATGGAGTTCGTGCCCCTGCCCCTGGCATGTGAGTCAGCAGACATGCTCGCACACGGCCGCACAGCTCACAGTGCTACACTGGAATGCTTCCCGCAGCTTAACACAGAATCCTGCACATCTTCCGCATGGTGGGTCCCCCCCCCCCAGTCCACTGTCTGTTACAAACCATCCCATGTATTATGACATTCTACTGCAATTAAAAAGAAATTTCTGTATTTTTATAAATATTTTATCATATTTTGCCGTGGGGGATATTCCCACTGGTTTTACCGATCTTTGCAATTCTTGTATGGAGTAAAATGGTCCGCAGACATCAAAAGGTAGTACTTGATGGTAAATTGCCTTGTATATACTGAGGCATGGACATATTGGAGGTTTGTATAACAGGTTAGTTATATAAGGGCACGAATATCTACACGGAACCCCATGTCACACTTTAAGCTGCACATTCCATGGCTGAAGTTTAATGCAGAGCGCGTGTGACGAGTCAAACGCGCTCAATACCTCTATGCTCTGTGTCGGCTGGGAGCAGACAAGCTGACCAGCGGCACCCGGGAGGCTCTGTGCGCCTCGGGCAGCCCGGGCAAGTCCCAGTGGCCTCCAGCAGGTGGCGGCGCGCAGGGCTCGCGGCGCGGTAGCGTCAGCAGCCTGAGCAGCGTGAGCTCCGTGCTGGAGGAGAAGGATGAGGAGCGCGTGCGCTGCTGCCGGCACTGCGTGGAGGCCCTGCTGAGGAGACAGGAGAGGCTGGAGGAGAAGGAGCATGTGCCCGACATCGTCCGGCTCTACCAGGTTCGCGGCCTCGCCCTGAAATCGCTCGCCGTCTTCGGCACATTCCGCAGCATGCCAACGTCTCCTTTTCCATCGTCCTCCATCAGAAGCTGAGGCTGTGCATAGATAAGGTGGAGCAGAAAGCCCCGGAGTATATACAGATCGCACAGTCCCTGAAGTGAGACGCTCCTCTTCTGTAATTTTTATCCTCCTTTTATTTGATTTGCCTTTGCTAACCCATGTCCTTGTATTTACTGGCAGTTCTGGGGAGACGACGTATAACCTAGAACACGCCAACGGCCTACGAATGGAGGTCCAGAAGTACTACGAATTGATCGATGCTCTAAGGTACAGATGTTAGATTGGTAATGAATCGTTTAAGTACAGAAACGTGAAGGGAATAGTTGCTACTTTAAAATGCTCAAATTTCCTCCCCTGCAGCAAGAAGATACTCATCCTTGGAGTGAACGATGAACCCCCACCCCACCCAAAGAGCCAGCAGTTGCAGAGGATGGTCCGCTACTCAGCTACACTTTTCATACAGGTGAGCTTCATGCAGGCAAGGCCACGCAGAACGGGCCCGTTTACGGTGAGACTCGGACGGCTCTTTGCAGGCCCGAGCTGCATGCGACACAGGTTCCTGTTTGCATTTCAGGAGAAACTGCTAGGATTAATGTCTCTCCCAACAAAAGAGAAATATGAAGAGCTAAAGGCAAAAAGGAAACAAGAGCTTGAGAAGAAGCTTCAGCAGGAGAAACAGGTGAGAGGAATGTTTTTTTTTTTTTTTTTTTAAGCGATCTGAAATTAAACAGGATGATCATGATCACAGGGCTGCCCAAAATCGATCGGCAGGAATTCAAGATTTTTCTTGTACCATTAGGCTGCCCTAGAGTCACAAAAACGGAGGTCAGAGTTGGAAAAGACGAGGCCGGTGCCCAGTACCAACGGAGAGACTCCCCAGCCGGTCAAGCCCACCATGACCAAGGCTGGGGGCTGGCTGCCGTCCTCCAGCACGCTGCACACTAAGAACATCCAGGACCCCCTGCTGCAGCAGATCGACAACATACAGTCCTTCATCAAGCAGGCCCGGGCCGCCCAGCGCGTGGATGAGGTGGCTACGCTGGAGGAGAACCTGCGGCAGCTGCAGGACGAGTACGACCAGCAGCAGACCAAACTGGCCATCGAGCTGTCCAGGAGCCTGGCCGAGCAGGAGAGCCTGGAGGAGGCACAACCTGCATGGGGCTGGCAGGAGGAAGCAGAGGAGGACACCGAAACGTACATGGAAACCAGCAAGACCAAGATCAGCCCTCCTTCCAAAACCCAATCCAGGATGGGCTCCCGTCAACTCCCTGGTCAGGAGCAGGCACCTCCCCAGTCGTCGCACTGGGAGGAGGAGCCGCCGGCCCAAACCGTGAAACCGAGCAGCGTGTCTGGGGCCTCCCTCAACCCCTTCGAGGACGACGATTCCAGCCCCCTGGCGGAGGACCGGTCCAACCCATTCGCCGTGGAAATCCTGAAAGAAAAGGCTCAGAAGGACGTGCCCAATGGCAAGAAAGAGTACAATCCCTTCGATGAAGATGAAGAAGAGGAACAGCCACCGGACCCAGGTGACCCAGGAGGGGGGCTAAACCCCTTTGACGATGAGGATGATGAAGGTAGTGAGACCAAGGATAGACCTTCAGCTGTCCATGCAGGGGCCTCCACAAACCCCTTTGACACGCCAGACGAGGACGTCATCGAAGAGGAGCTTCTGCTCCAGCAGATCGACAACATCCGCGCGTATATTTTCGACGCCAAGCAGAGTGGCCGGGTGGATGAGGTGGAGCTACTCTCAGAAAATCTGCGAGAACTGCAGCACACTCTGAAGGAGCAGAGGAGGAAGACACACTGAATCAAGTCCCTCTACCACAGTCGGCATGTAGGCATTCATACGCCTTATTACCTGTGGTGGAGTATCATGAACAGCATGCCACAGTTGTCATGAAGGATGTTGCTATTGTATCAAGATTTGAATGTGGAGAAGCAAATTGCTGGTTGAGTTAAGTGATGTTTGTCTTGACGACCAGCCAGAAGACAGGGTAATATAGCAAACATTTCTCCTATTGTGTGTGTTCAAATGCCTCTGAATGCCCAAATTCCACAAATATTCATTTGATTTAAAATCTCGATTTCCATTTGATTATATCAGCAAAATTTCTCTTCTTTTAGGGCCCAGTCAAAACTTTAGATCATCTCAGTCTGTAAATGATATGACGTGTACAGTTTGAGTGACAGTATTGGACTCTGCACTTTCAGGTTTATTCATCAGCATTTAACACTAATTTGATACAGAGTAGCAGTATTACACCGTTTGCAATACCCAGTGTTTTTTCTGACCTTGTTAAACGTCCTACTAAACTACATATGTTGACTACCCACAATGCACCACTAAAACACACTACTGCATTTTGAATAAACCATGAACTGTACGTTTATGTAAATTTGTTAACTGCACATGGATAAACTAGTAACTTTCTTGACAGTGACCTGTGTTACCTTTTGCATTCTTCAGAAGTTGCATTCTGCGGTAATAAAACTCACCAAAAAACAAACTTGTCATTTTTTAAATAATGACTACTGTAAGATGCTGCATTGGTGGCCTGTTTGTGCAACATTTCAGTGTGTACTGAATTTCCATTTCATGTGTTTTGACAATTCAACCTGTAACGTGAAATGCCTGATTAAAACCTTTGGAACATGGGGATCCTTTTACATATGCTACACATTGATGGTATGGTTGCAGACTGAAAATATTGCAACCTTTTACAAGTCCATTTTTTTTTATTGTGTATAAACAAAACGTATTCCACCAGAGTTCAATATTTACAAGGGATTTGCTGTCCCAACGTCACTCCTGGCCCGCCTTCATCTGGTTTCGGTACTTGCCCGTCATCTCCTTGGGCAGAGGCACTAGGCCGGGACACGGCACCTGCCCCTCCACCTCACACAGACACTCCCTCAGGCAGTACTTTCTGTGCCCAAAGTTGGCTGGGTTCGACGTCACCATGGCAGCCAGAGCCTCTGCCTGCAGGACCTCTCTAAAGAGACCAAGATGAAATAGAGGAGGAGACAATGACAAAAAAATTAGACACCTATCTAAAAACATGCAGAGGGGTACTAGGACATTTATTTTAAAAAAATCAAAGCTGCATACTGCGTCACTAGCCTCTGTTAATTTGAACCAATGATTGAATAAATAAGTCCAACGTCAGCCAAAAACCAACAGAGTTACAAATGACCAAAACTGTTTTTCCTAACACAACAAGCAGGTCATTGGAGACTCACAATCTAAGGTCCCAGCTTTAAAGGACTGCATGCTACTACTTGTACTTACTGTGTCTTGCCAACGATCTTATTGATGTGCTGGGTTATTTCATTGTGATTTTTTCCCTCTACATCCACCAAAACTTGCTCCCCATCATCTGGAACAGGAATTACTGTAATGAGACCTTAGGCATTTTCTATTTTATTTCTTTAACTGACTAGAAAAAGATGCTTACAAAATATTGGCGCTTTATTATCGCCAGATCTTAGGTAATTGATATGACTGCGATCTTCCTGAACAATCCCACAACATGCAATTTCATTAATTGACACGGCACAACAACCGCTATTTGCGTACATGTATACTTACGTACACACACATTGCACGTACATACATACATACATACATACATACCAAGGTAAAACTTTAGGAACGGCGATGGCGTCATATTCTTGAACATCAAGATTTGGACCCATGGGTTTTTGTATTGAATTTGAGGGATTTTAAAAAACACGAACTTCCTACAAAGGCAAAACACACATGAAATCAGTTAGCGCACAGTTCAAATAATGGTACTGCTGCAATCCAGAATAGCAAAATTCGGCGCATTCAGAAAACGTGCTAGTATTGTTGACCGTCATCCTTGCACGAATAACACTGACCTTGCCCCCTCACTCAACTCTCCGTGCGTGTTATAATTAACCGTCATGATTTTTACAAAATTCTTAAAGACAACATCTCCTTTTTGAAGGTACTCCAAGGTTCTCCGAATGGGGAACCGTCCTTTCATAGGCATGGCTAAAAAACACACTTATTCCCTCACTACCAGCTGCAGCATGAAGACCTAATGCACATTTCCCAAACCATTCTTCTTCGGTAGCACTACAAGACGTTATCAAACCTACAAAAAATACAATGCTGCCACCTATTGGACTGGAGGTGGAACTCGTGAGATCTGTCGTCCGAGTTAGAGACCTGCACTCCCGCGGGAGTACCGCGGGACCC
>JABFEA020000110.1:13031609-13051444 GCA_019775915.2 Cyphomyrus plagiostoma | reverse complement strand
TCTGTGTCTTGTTTTCTGCTTCCCTATACAGTTTACAAAACCAACCTGTGTTTTTAATATAAGATAAAACCAGTGAATTTACATGAAATGTTTTCATATTTTTTTCTATAATTTCAGATTTGCACAATAAATATTCTACGTTCATGACTACTTCAAAATGTGTTAAGGTTATTATACAACTTCCTGCTCCAATGCCTTTGCTATGGACATATGTTACCCTTTCAAAAACAGTTACACTGAAATTTACAGATCAAATCATATACCACAATATATACCATCTACTGTCTATGGTTCAATATTAATTTTATGCCATATCACACAGCCCTAGCTCACGGCCATTATACAGAGAGCATCATGGAAAATAGTGAAAATCCTATCAAATGCATCCAGGAAACTCACTTCTGCAACATGTATGATCTGCAGTTAAAATTCAAGCCTCTGATCTGATGGGAAAACAGACCTTAAAACTGACATGTGTGTCAGTGAGCAGCGGCCCCTCCACCTCCATGATGGGCGTGGCCTGGTCCCTGCTGATCACCTGGATGGCCGCCCCGCCAGACCCGTCCATGTTTTCTACCAGGTTCCGCCCTTCGCTGCCATCCGTGGGGTTCAGGGCTTTGGCCAGGGTGTCGAAGGCACTGGTGAGAGGGCCGCACACGTCACATGGGCATTGCGATGCACACTATGCCACAAGCATGCAGCACAAAGGAGGGCTTGGAAGATCCCATCCACTGCCACATTCGAAAGGTCTCTCCCTGCTACCAAGTGAATGGATTTTCCGTGGGTTTCAGAAGGACCAAGGACAACCATACTTATTGACAATAAACTGGCACTGTTTGATGTGAAGGGCCACCGTACAGGCAGGAGAAAGAGTACCGAGTGATTTCGCTGGCTGATTGCTCTTCCTGCTGGACATCCACGGTATCTCCATTATTCAGAGATTCATTTAAGTTGGCAAGAGAGGTCACCACGTTGGCTAGTGTTCCCAGGTCCCCTTGGCTGGACTCGGCCTATTAGAAACCAGATGCATGAATATGGAAGCTGCTAAGCTAACAGGGGGATAACAGAACATCAATAAGATACTCAGCACAAACCTTTGCATCTGTGGCTAAAAGTAACGTCCCATCTGCCTGCATTAGGGGCTGCTGAATGTTCACTAACATCCCTGGGTCGAGCAGGCTGGACCTGGTGAGGATTCAAAAACAGATCCGAGATCAGCACATTAAATTATGAGAAAGGACATGAAGCAGAGCAAACAGAGAGCTGGCACAGTAGCAGCAGACAGAGGTCATAGGTCAGGGGGCGGGGGCTTCACCTGGAGCCATCCTTGTCTGTGATGAAGGTGGGCGTGGCTATAAGGGGGCTACGCAGGTCTTTCCTGATGTAAATCTTTTCGGTGGATGCAGCACAGTTTGCTGGCTTCTCCCGCGGCAAGTCAATCGGCTTACGCTCACTCTGCACGGCTAAGTGAGAAGGCAAGAAAAATCGTGTGTATTCATCAAGGCACTAAAAGGCATAAATTCACAGCAGTGCTGCTAGGCAGCGGCATCTGTTAAGAGATGAATAGGTGAATTGTGATTTGCAGCTGAATGAAAACTGTGAGCCTTGTACTACTTGGGAACCTAAATAAATTCCTATTTCACAATGACATAATAAATCGAATTACTCTTCTTGTACACACGTACCTTTATTTTTCGAGGATATGTATACTGTGCATGCATATTTGTATGTAAGCATGCGAAGGGTCTGTATGCATTAATGTAAACGTTGGTTCAGGCTGTGCGTTTGAGCTCTAAGCCAGACAGACTCACATTCCATTTTCATGCCCATCTCCAAGCACTTCCTCAAACGGCAGAACTGGCAGCGGTTGCGGTGGTGCTTGTTGACGACGCAGTCCTGGTTGCTGCGGCAACTGTAGGTCAAGTTCTTCCTCACGCTCCTTTTGAAGAAGCCCTTGCAGCCCTCGCAGCTGACGGCACCATAGTGACGACCTGGCAGGCAGAGACACCAGCCTGAGACAGACAAAATGAGCACCCCCCCACCCCCAAAGCAGCGGGGAGAGGGGTGCATCCTCCCCAACCCTCACTCACAGGTGAGCAGAAATGTACCGCAATTCATGCGGTCTCCTCCTGGACAGGGCCCAGGCCCATACCTGAGGCTTTGTCGCCACACACCACGCAGTACTCCACTGGCTGCGGGCGGCCCGCATCGCCCACCTTCCCAAGGAGACGCTCCACCGACGCAGCGTCCGTCACGATCTGACACGACACACCCAAGTTGCGAGAGGAGCTCGGACGTGCATACAAGCACTCTTTGTTTTAAAAAACGTTTGATTTCATATTACTGCTACAAGCACTGCTACTGCTTCTATTAGTGCTACTAATAAATGTGCAGTCTTCCTGTTGCCAGGGGAGGTTACGGGCCCCGTCTGCATACCTGTATGCGGCCAGGCATGATATTGTCGGCTGTGGTGAAGATGAGCTGCTTGGTGTTCTGTGTCTCTGGCGAGGCCAGGATGACCTTGCCGGCGCTCGAGCCATCGGGAGCTGCTAGGATAAACTGCTGCTTGGAAGTGCTTGAAGGGTCCACTGCTGTGACGATCTGGATCTTCTGCCCTGTCTGCTGGTCAGTGACGATCTGAGGGGACAAGCATGTGCTGTCAGTGAGCTGCCAAAAGAGGGATTTTAAGCAGTCCTGGACTTCCACATCGTAGACAGTTGATGAAGCAGAGTTTAAAAATGGCCCTTTTAGGCTTTATTAGCAGTAAAAATGCTGGAAAGTACCTGGAGGCAATGTGGAAAAGCAGGGTGAGACAAGCCAGAGGCCCTTTGGCACAGGTTATATGAGCCTTTTACGGAGGGAAAACTTAGCTCACCAGTCTTGTTTAAACAGGCCTCATTTTTAAAGCATTACATGCAGCTGTGACTGTATAACTGCATGAGGTACAGCATGTGAAGCAAAGTTGTGTAGGGGTGGTTCTGCATGGGGGGAGCGCCTAGGTCTGCTGTCACGCATATACACATGTCCTCACACTGGCACGGTACCTGTATGTGCTGTGCTGTGGAGACAGCAGAATCAGCAGAGATGATCTGGATGCGCTGTGGAGAGCCGCTCATTACTGACCAGTCTGGGAGGTCTGCACCGTCCGGACCTGAAAAATACAGTGATACCAATTCACACATTCACAATTCATTCCCCAAACCCGTCCCTGTGAATCATTTTTAAAGCGCCTTTCACAGACAATCACAAAGCGTCATAAAGAAACATTACAACAGACACAGCAATGAGAAAATAAAAAAAGCACTACAACAACAAACGAAAGGGAACGTGGCTATCCATAGGCTAGACTAAACAAATACATCATCAGCTGTTTTTTTAAGTGTCAATAATATTCTCTTATATCAACAAATCTGGTTTGATCACATGTAGCTTATGATGTTCCTTATCCATAATATGCTTTGTTGTTTTGTTATCTGTTTACTTTAATCTATGTAAGCGTCTTTCAGATCCTGAGAAGCGCTGTATAAACAAAATGCATTATTATTATTACTATTATAAATCATTTATATTTTATATTAATATATTTGGCACTTCTGCACATGTAGGCTATATACTACACCAGTAGATGGTGTATTTTGGTCACGACCGAGGTATGGCTGTCTCCTTCAGTAGCCTGAGTCTCTCTTTCACAGACTGGCTCACCAACTCGTTCCCCTCTTCGGGTCTCCCATTATTGTTCCGAATGAGGAGAGACACAAAGGAGTGGAGAGACTCTCTCATTCATCAAATCATGCGCCAACCAGTCGTTCCTCAACTGTAGGCATATATGTTCAGTCCCAGGTTTAGTTTCCAGCCAATCATAAGCTTGTTTACATCACCGCCTTACTTAGCTTTTGCTGTGGTATCGTTTTAGTATCGGTATCGAAATATTTAAGGCAGGTATCATACAAAAGTTATAATTGTGGTATTGTGACAACACTAGCGTTTAGTGCAAAATCCCACTAAACAAAGCGAACGCAATAGTGACAACACGAGTAATATGGGGGGGAAAAACAGTTGATGATTTTGGAGTGGCTAGCTTGGGTTGTTTGGGCACTCGCTGTAACTTGTGATGCATAGGCTGCTATCACAATGAAGTGTAAGTGACACTGATGCCAGTGGGAGAAAAGCTGTGGGGCATTTTAAGCATTTGTCACTTGTGTATACTGACTTGGAAAATATTCTAATTGAACTGCAAATGCCTCAAAAACACTTAAAACAAGATGTACAAATGAGGTTGAACAGTACATTGTGTATGTTTCTAGTGGCCTACTTAAAGAATTTTTGGGATAGAAGTTTTTCATTTGTATTTACTCGTTTAAAAAAATGCGTAGAGTGTAAATATATATATTATATATACAACCCCAATTCCAAAAAAGTTGGGATGTTGTGCAAATTGTAAATAACAACAGAATGCAATGATATAGAAATCTCATAAACTCATATTTTATTCACAACAAAACATATAAAACATATCAAATGTTTAAAGTGAGACATTTTGCTATTTCATGAAAAATATTGGCTCGTTTTGAATTTTATGACAGAAACACGTCTGAAAAAAGTTGGGAGCAATAGGAGGCTGGATAAGTTAGTGGTACAAAAACCCAACAGCTGGAGGAAGAATTTGCAAATAATTAGGTCAATTGGCAACAGGTCAGTAACATGAATAAGTACAAAAAGAGCATCTTAAAAGTGCACTCTCTCGGAAGTAAAGATGGGCAGAGGATCATCAATCCCCCTAATACTGCACTGACAGAAAAAAGTTCCTCAGTATAAAATTGCAAAGAGGTTGAAAATATCATCTACAGTACATAATATAATGAGAAGATTCAGATAATCTGGAGAATCTGTGCATAAGGTCAAAAAACCATACTGGCTGCCCGTGATCTTCGGAACCTCACAAACAGGCATGATTCTGCAATGGAAATCACTAAATGGGCTCAGAAACATTTCCAGAAAACATTGTCAGTGAACACAATTCGCCCTGCCATCCGTAGATCTCACTTACAACTGCATCAAAGAAGAAGCCATATTTGAAGATGATCCAGAATCACTAACATCTTCTCTGGGCCAAAGCTCATTTAAAATGGATTGTGGCCAAGTGGAAAACTGTTCTGTGGTCAGATGAATCTAAATTTGAAATTCTTTTTTGCTAATACTGGCAAAAAATGCTGGATCAGATATCAGGGGCAGGGGAGTAAGAAGTCATGAGTTTCCCTCAGATATACATATAGTCTCAAAAAATCTTGTAGCTTTGTGCCATTAATTTCTAATAATAAGTCCAAAATGTATTGCTCCCAGTGTGTAGAGTAGTAACTTTGTACATAAAGGAGCATAATGTACATGGTTTGTATATTATATAAAAAGATCTTGACCGGAAATTACAAAGTAATTCTACATGCAAAGTATACAGTACAGTACTGTTTGTTTAGAAGTTGGAAATAAAGACTTTATGTTGTCATTCAGGCTAGTACACTGTTATGAGGTTACGGTTGGTTACGGTACGGTCCAAGTATTACTTGTGAATTTTCTCATTTCTGCCCCTAACCCTCGCAAACGAGAAGGGGTTACTGTACTTTACGCCAAAGGAAGAAAAAGCAAAACTACAATGCATGCATGGATAATTTCTTAAAAACTTGTATTCTTTCTAAAGTTTGGTTAATTACTACATAAAAGTTTTATCTGTGCTCCATTGTATACTTTTACTACATATTTATGTGTACTATTTGACTAGAAATGGTTAGTTGGGGTATAGACTGATATTTTTATGATTCATTTCTTTAACATGTTTAATTTGGCAACATTACACAATTTGCACTTTGAGCAATATTTCTGTTCGTTTTTGTGAAAATTGTTACTGAATAAAACACAGATTTCTGTGCTGATCATGTTGGCCCTGGATTTCATCCGCAGGTAGCATAGTGGCATAGCTTTTGTTTGAGAAAAATGACCATTAAATTTTCCTGTTAGCATACTCAAACAATACCACTACAGCACTAAATGGAGATGGCTTGCCAAGTTAAGTATTGATACAAATATCTCATTATGTGCTTATTCAGCCTGCTAAAGGGGAAATAATATCAGACTGCTATCGTATTGGCAGTTACTCAACATGTTTATTATTGATATCAGACCCGAAAAAATATTATGCCATCTTTAGGCTATATAAACATATTCTCATAATAGATATAATAGACAGATATTATCAATACTTTTTTCTGACAATAATCAATAATACTATTTCAGATATCGGGCCAACCCTCCTGGTGAATTCGAATGACTGAACCTACAGAATAAGAATTACATAAACTGAGGTTCAAAGCTTGCAGCTGGCACCCCATACCCCATATTCATGGCCACTATTAGTTAATTTTACTACCGGGAAAAAAAATATATCCAGTTCCCAGAAAAATTCTGCTTCACTAATGCAGTCTAATGGCATCACAGTCTCATTGTCCACTGTGTACTAATCATTTAATTGAAGAAGTGGCATCGAATGCAAGTAACTGGGAAATGATTCTCTCTTTCCCATCAGGTCAGGTCCAGAGCTCTGCCTTCAATGGATGTTTTGTCAGCAGGATGATATGGATACTTCCACCTAAGACCAAACGTGCAAAGAGAAATTTCAGTCCTTTTAGTTCTACTGGAATAGAGCCCCTTGGACATCTTCCACTCATCTAAAGGCCCAGAGAGATGTCAGCAACTGGCTTTTTTTCAAGCCATTCGTATCCTGAACGAGGACTAAATTCCCATAGCTAACAAACCACTTTACACACTTTTACTACTGCCATTGCTCTCCATTTTTGTCTACTTTGCTGGCAGTTTATCTTCATTATTGTTTATTATATTTTAGGCAGCAAAACCAAAGGTATTTATTTTCAAAAGTTACAGTGCCTCACAGAGCTGTGGCAATTAATCATCTGTGTTCATCATAGCATTGGCAGAAGGACTGAAACACAACACCTACTGTACTAAATATTAGCTAGGACAGAAAGGCTTTCGAACTGTGACACCAATGGCCAGGTAACAATAATGCTTGCTTTGTTTATGCTTCGTGAACCCAAATAAGAAGTGATGCAAACTCTTCTGTGGAGGCGTTGAAAAATTAACATACAAAATTGCATTGCAAATAACTAAGTGTCACACCAAACATGAGTGAAACCAGCGGTCGAGGCCCAGATTAAACTGTGTTTCCACCTGGAGTCTGCCCATTGAATACATCTAATATGATTGGTTGATTTACCATTTGTCGAGTGACAATTACACAGAACAATTTAGGGGAATGATGGGGGCGTTGGTATATTTTCAAAGGGGATGGATTTTGCCATTTTTCCCCATGAGGGGGTGGCATCGACACGCATCTCATGACAACTCGAGCCCCGTGTGAAACATCTATTTAAACAGTGACTCCTATTTTTAGCCCTCAGATAAAAATCATAAACAACTTACTAAACTGCCCTTACTAAATGAAGAACTGATTCCATTAAAAAATGGATTTGTCACATGACTGTTTCACATGAAGTAAACAGGGAGGACATTTGTATTATCCAATATAGACATGAAGTGGAAAACCTAAAGTTTTAAATCTAACAGTCCATCACACAACAGCATCACCTGCTCTGTATCCACTGCTTGATGAATTAACACCTCCGTAATGGTTGTCATGGTAATATAAATCATTAATGAAATAAAACACAAGATTCTATCAGTCACTGCATAAATGCTATTCACATTTTAGCCGACCAGTATCATTGTAATGATCATTGTCTTTAAAGATAACACTAACGTCGGAGGAGGAGAAACGACGTAGCTGAATTGCTTTAAAAACAGACTGTAATACAATTTATGCAATTCATGACCAAAAATACTGACTGTTATATCCCTGCTGCTAACTGTTAGGAAAAACAGTCAATTAAGTTGATGGTTTTAAGTGATCCCATCATCTGATTATCCAAAGTCAGAGGGCGCCACTGTGCTCCCCACTACGATGACACTTGTATAATAACATTAAGTGTTTCATACAGGGAGAAGCTTAAACGGCTCTAAGAATATTCAAACTACACTACTGTGGTTGAGATGCATATTCATTTTTTAATTTATACGAACGCATTCTTCCCTGTAATTCTCCCTTTAAGACAACTTTACAAATACTGAGAATTTTCTCTGACAAATTATTTAAGATACTGGTTGCTCCAAAATTGCACCAACACGACGATCAATAAAATAACTCCGAGTAACACAACAAACACATAAGCACAAGCTTTAATACTTTACAGGGTCCGTTCGGGCCAAACCTACGATCACTAGCAAAGGAGAGTTGTCACAAACAACACACTGATTAGTAAACTAAGCAGTTAACTTAACTGTACATCCCATCTGGGTACTAAGGACACAAAAGGGAAAAACCGAGGGAAGGCACACCCAGGAAAATAGATAGTGATCCAAAGAAACCCTTAACGTATATGTTAAGTCCAGTGCCAGTCTTAATGTTGCATATATTTAGGTGTTAAATATTAAATTATGTAAAATTTGTACATATTTGACCACCCAGTGACCTTTATTTCCAGATCAACCGTACACTCCTTAAATACGCAAACTTCAGGCTCCTGTTATCCTGACACTCAAACGTTTACGGGGGCATTTCTACCAGCAAAAGGTTCTTTAGTGTCTGCTACTGATCCTCCGGACACTCAAAAAGCCGGTGTCAGTTTAGCCAACTCGAATAAAATATTCCAGGATACAACTGCAATTAAAATGTATTCATTTTATCTGTACGCTCTGCAGCCAAAAACATCTATTCTTTTTTCAGCTGGCATTTAAAATTAGTTTAATGATTTTCTGATGCGTTCGCTGATTATTTTGTGTAAAAGTCGATATCTACATAAAAACATGTCGCGGCAGCTTTTCAATTTCAAAGCGCAGCTTCAGACTTCGGGCCACAAGCTGTTGGGAGCACTCTGATTGGATAACAATACCAATAAGCACCGCCCAAGTGCTTCCTTATTTGTTGCCCGGTCGGTCATTCAACAGCAAATTCCTGCCGACATTAAAAGCATTCAAAGAGAAAAAAAGGAACAAAATGGAGAATCTGGCGTAACGCCAAGATATGCTGAATACCCATTTAAGTGTGCGATTTAAAAACGTCTAGCATCACAAGAAGGCCGTGATTTGCCATGCTATTTCAAGCGTAAAACTTGAGAGCTAATCACACTCACGTAACCGTATGAATTTGCATGCCTAGGTACAAGACTGCAAACCAACCCCTGTCCCCGGGATGGCAAAGGTAAAAGGGTCGGGTTCAGCTGCGCAATAGCCAGCAAGCTAGCCTAGCTAGCAAGCTAAACACTAGCTGCTGTAAGGCGCACGTCTTTGTCTTCGTGTGTACGTTACCATTCGATGTTACACATTAGATTTCTTGCATTTATAAATGGAAAATGCATGTCATTTGTAACTTGCATACGAAGGCACGCCGATGGTAACCCAAATTAACGATGCCTTATTTAAGTTTGACGGGAAAGCCTCAACAGGGTTTGTAAAGTAAACCTGGCCCGAACTTGCCGAGGCTCGCTGGATAGTTGCAGTGAAATTAGCCTCCTTTTGTCGCTGTCAGCTTTCAATATTAAAGGGCTTCGCCTCGCCTCGAAAATGAAATTAAGGCTTACCTCTTGGAATAAACAACACAGTTTTCGGATCTCAGATTTTTCGAAAAATATTTGTTATTGTTTTTCTTCTGTGAAAGGTCATAGTTCGTGACCCCGTTCCACCAGCGTGCTGGGAGTTTTTTCTTCTTCCTCCTCCAGCGCCCTTCTCCTTCCTAGCGCACCGAGCTGCGCAAGCCAGACAGCACAACGTCATCCCGTCTGCTGCTAAACGGCCGGCGCCGATTGGACAGCGTCTATGTCAATGTCTCTTTCTCGCTACTTTTTTCTGTAATGCATTTTTTGAAATTATGTCTCTGTGATCGGGACAGTAATTTGATTCATGCATATTAGATTGCGAAGCATAAAATGTACGCTTAACAGAAAGGAAGAAGAAGTTTTAAAAGATGAGTAACAATTATTGTGCTTATATAAACTATATTACAATAGAATACCAGAAATCTAACAGCTAATTAACTTGGTGAGGCATGTGAGCATACTAAAATCCCAAATCTCAGTTTTAGCAAGACTCAAAAGGCATACTTTTTTCAGTGACAGTCTTCATCATGGTTCAATTGGCTTGGCTGTGATAGATATGATTTCCAAAGTTATTTCCTAAATGGTATTTGTCAACCAAACACAACAACAACAAACAGTTATTAGTCTATTAACTTTATAACTATTACCCAGACAAGCCATACATATGGTTTTGGGACCAACCCAATGCCACAGACATTTTGTTACCCTGATAACTCAAAAAGTATTTGACAGATCTTTCTCAGACTTTACAGATACTTTGTACAGGTGAAGATCTAGAACTGATAGAATTCTGATACAGACGGCACCAAAATTGAAGCAACGCTGCATAGTGATAAGAAAAAAAAGGATAGTTTTGACTCTTGAGTGTGAAACTCAAAAAGTCACCTTGTATGGGAGAAGATCTAGAAGTTATCAAATATTGAGATGGATTACACAAAAATTTTAAAATCTTACAAGTGAAAAACTGTTTGGCAAATCAATTGCAGCCTTTGTAGGCACATTGCCAGGGAGAAGATGGTCACATATTAAGAGAAATTAGACCAAAATTAAAGCGATGCTGCGTAGTGGCAGCAAAGGGAAGGGTGACTGCCACAGACGCTTGACTTTATGAACCTTGGACACCCTCTTTGGTCCGCAATCCAACCCTGTATGTGGTTCTCCAATGGCAAAATGAGCTGCTGACCCACTTGCAAACATCAGATTCCCACGCCTCAAGACCTGTCTGTACTGGGGAAAAAACTATTAGCCTAATACCACTCTGTGTTCCCTGAATGCTCATAATGTTTAACTTTCTACTGACTGAATAGTAGTTTTATTAGGTTCTTCTTTTGTTTGATAGATGCTGTGTAGCTTTTGCTACAATATTACTTACACTTGTAACTGGGCATTCATTGGAAGCTCAGTCTAGCTGCAGTTATGCCTAGTCAACTCCTGGACAGTACATATGAAATATGCTGTTTGTCTTATTTGTATGTTGCGTCAAACAAAAGTGTCTGATAAATAAAACAGACGTAAATGTACATGTTCTGGACAAAACCACAGTATACAAGTAGGGGAAATATGCAAGGGAAAACTGGTGCAAAAGCAGGAATACACACAAATACACACAGAGCTGGAGGTGTAATCAGAAGTATAACTGCAATTTTATAGTGTTTTAATGATTCTATTTATAGCATCTGAGAATTGAACCTTACGTGCCGAAAATAATTTTCTTACTTATTTCCAGATGGATGACTTTTGTACTTTAGAGCTTTTGCTTTTTCTCATTCATCTACACTTTGTCATAATCATTATTCAAAATCATCCTGACCAGCTGAAGCAGGTGAATCTTGAAAGTGCATTTTAAATGGCATCTGGTCTGAGTGGCTCTGTAACGTGCTGTACTTGTACTAATCAATTCCAATTGGCAAGTTCGTCAGCAGTATCATTAGTACATTTTTCTTAAATACAGATATTAAAGTTACAGTAAATAAATTTGAACAGAGAATGTCCATGACTTAAAAATTGCATTACATTCATTTACTCATCAGGTGGTTTTGTCCAGTTTAAGGTTCAAGCAAGAGATAGTAGACTGAATGTTGACTTTTTAACTTTCCGCCGGTGTAACTGAAAAATGTTATGACTTAGCAACTCTTTCTAGGGTCATAAGGATCATTCTGATATTAAAAATTAGGTTTTCCTGCAGTTGTATCTTTAACTGTGCATGCATAACAACATAACATGGAGGCTTTGTTTGTTTTTATTTATTTGGTGTTACGTGATGGTAACAAAATGGATTCATCATTACTTCAGTTTAGATAAGGTAAAGCATAAGAGATAATACATTTAAAATACCAGAATAGGAAAATAAAAAAAAAAATACATGAAAAACAAAAGGTTATAAATTGAAAACAAGATAAGAGAAAAACATGAAAAGACATGTTATACACAGTACTGCTGCACATTAAAGGTCTTATGACAACAGTTCAGAGGTGTGACTGTTTCAATTCTCAATTTTTCTTTATCCAGTACTCAATTTGTATAGTTAGACATGTAACTCAGAAAAATGTAAAACTTTAACCCAGATCAGATGGAACACTCCAAACCAGGTACCCACTCACATTTCCAGTTTCTGCATGTCAGACTTCTTTAGTTGACATGCTTCTGAGTACATGTGCTGACAGGACTTGGGCCATTTACTGCAGGGCATGTATTTGAGACAGCTAAGTAGGACTGAGTTCCAGTGGGTACCACAAGGGATAGTGCTGAAAGACTAAACAGGGTCAAGTGAAACAGGATCCAAGGCACAGAGCTAACCCAGAAACTAGACAATAAGCCAAAAGTCAAAATATATAACAGAACTAAAGAATGTTACAGCGAAACAGAATGCAAAACCAAAAGACCATACCACCAAGACTGAGTCGGTAGAACCCAATCTCGAGACCAAGCAATGAGGCTTTTTTGAGAAGGACCAAATGCACTCTGGACAGGTGTGGCCGATTAACTATTGTGCTAATTTGGAGTTTGGCATAGCCGTAAGTTACAACCGTGCCAGTGAACTTGATGTGACAGAATCACTCCCAGGCTTGAATGTCCTGTGTACTCCATCAGTTCTGGGTAGAGACCCAAATTAGGATTGAACAGATGAGAGCCTGGCCGATGTGACATGGTGGACTTGAGTGTGAGTTTCTTCTGAGATGTGGTATGACACAGCTGGGGTGGTTCTGATGGAACTCCAAAATGAAGTTTAGGTCAAGGATGCAATTTGCAGTAACCCAGGCCTGCAATCTTCACAGTCAACTAAGGATTCAAGTCACTCTCATTAACAGTTTGAGTCCAGGAGTTCCTTGACTGCCTGTGTATAATTCAATGGATAATTTCTAAGAATGAAATACCCATTGAAAATCTTTCAGTAAGACATCTTTTTAGCCAATTCACTTTAAATGTTTTGATGGCATCAACAAAATGTAATACTTTACACCCACCATCACATATTTTATGTACACGGACAGATTATTTTCAATTTATGAGACTTATTTCTCCAGATGAAGTCAAGGAAATTCCTATTGATTTATTCCATTGACATCAACCTGCAAGAACTGAAATATGAATCCAGTTATACCTTCTGTTTTAGATAATACCATTCCTATACATAGACATTTCTTTGAAGTAGGCCATTAAATACACTTTTAGTTTTATCCAGTTGAATTCAAATGTTGTCTAATCATGTACTTTGATATGTGTATTCTTCAAATATTTCACAAAGTTGTTTTTATGTTTTCAATGAACAGCCTCTGTGGTTCATACAGACATAATAGCACACCTTCCAAGATGTTATGCTTAAGAGGCGTAGCCTGTGAAAAGATACTAATAGTGATATTCAAGATTTAAGACCTTTATTGGCCATGAGCAATGGATGCATTGGAAAGCCTTTTCATTCATGAGCATGGCAAACTTAGTGTTTCTTCTTTAAGAACAGTTTCGTGTGCCCATTAATTATTGTTTTTTTTGTCCCCTACAAATATTTCTACCAGTAAGTTGTGCTGGGCGATCAAATAATCTCAATTTTTTATCGATAAAAATGACAACTATCACAATGATACACACAGACTATAAAACTTGACCAACCAAGTTTGCTCCATTTTAGATAGTGGCGTATATTTTAGTAGTAACGAGTAAGTAAATAACGAATACCAGGCTGTAACGAATCGTTACGAGTATTCAGCCTTTCAAGGATTTGTTGCTGACAGTAACGAAATGACTGAACAATCGGCACTCGCCATGCAGATTGTTATTTGCGGCAGTTCTGGCTGGCATGCAGTTGCAGCTGGTTTCCATTATCTGAAGCCTGCGCTCATTGCCTGCATATTGTATGGCAGACATACGAGTCTGATGGGGGGGCTGGGTCACTGCACTGACTGGCCGGAGTAATTAGTCGCCCGTCACCGTTCTAACGACATAAGATAAGTCTTAAGTTCATTGTAGTAACGAGGACTGGATAACGAGTATTAAGTAACTAATACTGGACTACTGAGTACTTGGTAGTAACGATTACTCAAAATGAACAGATAATCACATCACTAGTTTTAGAGAATGTGCTGAGATAGACATCTCGATGGCCTATCAAGCAGAGGTTTACTGAACGGCAGCACAACAGCCAATAATGAATAACTGACGACGGTGTTATTTCGCCCATCCTCCCTTAAAGAAGCAATGGGTGCGTTCGACTAGGGCTTTGGTCTGTCTGCAGCAGCGCAGCTGACGCGGCATATAGCGCGATCTGGCTGCGGCTGCAGGGGTGGAGTATAAACTGACTGCAGCCAAGTCTGAAAACTTTTACTCCTTGTAGTATGCGAGACCTGACTACAATGGCAGCACTGCTAGAATGGTGTAGATAAATCTATACAAATATCACCTGCATGCACATTAATCTTTTACAATAACCAACTCCTGATACAAACTGTTAGCAGTGAAAAAAACTATTGTGTTTAGTGGCTCTGTGTAAAAAGATAACTGCCAGGAAAAAGGTCAAATACATGTATTTCAAGGATAGGGAAACAGGATGTGTAATGAGCAAACGTGTAGCCTAGTAGAATAACAGCTATTGTATCTACTAATTCACAAATTCTAATTTGTGCTGCACAGTCTGTCTCAAGTCGTCTTGCTCTCGCGAGGATTTTGTACCATATGACATGGTGACGGGTGGTAACGTTTTGCAACGCCGGACAAAAGAATCTAACCAAGATTTGGCATTTTTTTGATTAAGAGTTTTTTGTTTGCTTTAGATATTTTTCTATCTCAGGATTTTAAAACGTTTTTAAGAGACCAAGAACAGAGGAAGATACTTGTTGCAGTCAGTTCTGTCCTGCTTTATTTTATGTTTGCTCTTTTACCTATTTGCAATATCAGACAGTTTTGCACGTTTTTACATTATTATATGGTTTTGTTCATTTGAGCCATGTTTCTTTGAATACTTAAAAATCAATAATCTTTTATCATTTTAAGGGAATTTTGTATGTAAACAGTAAAATTTGTTGGAAAATAAATATTTGTTTACTAATATTGTTTATTTTAATGTATTAATTCTATTTGTCGGAATAGGGTTGTCACCATGCGTCAGCGGGCGAGCCAAGTAGGCGAGTCCAGCTGGAAAGTCGGGTAAGACTGGAGTTTATTGTCACACACAGGGCTAACAAAGACTAAACAACAAGCGACGTTAATGACCGATCTACCAGAGTAACTCAGACGCGGACTAAATACACAGCTAGGACAAGCTGATAGAAACAGGAAACAGTTGAGAACAATCAGGAATAAAGACAAGGTAACGAGGTGGGCGTGGCACACACGAGGATCGGACGGAGCTGGGCGTGACATGGGTTATTTTTATTATTATTTTGATTATTACATGGAACAGCATTGTGAAACTATAATATTGATAATTATCGATATCGGTCAATACAGGAAAAAATATTGTGATTTTTTTTTTGCCATATCGCCCAGCTCTAGAACTAAGGTTCTTAGTATGTCTTTTATGGATAGACTGCAACAACAGGCAGAAATAGGGACTTCTAGGACATCCATGAAAAAAATTGTTATCGGATAGGAAGCCTTTGTGAAGATTCAGGATAATAGTTATTAGGTGCTAATATGAAGTTTAATGCTTTCTGCTAATGTGCAATATCAGTATTGACAGGATTGTTACACAAGCCTTTATTATAATGTGCAGTGGTGCAAATCAAGCATGCTCCACTGAACATTAGTTGTCATTTTTAAACTAATGTGCATGTTTAATTTTAAATACTTCTCAATGAATGCACCCATTGTAATGTTCAGTGAAATATCATCATGATACATTTGAATCATCGACTGTAAAAATGAGATTCATGGGAAACTAAATCACTGAATCACTATCCAGTTCTTACACTATAACAAAACTGTTTCGACTTTAAAAAGTTAGTATTCAGGCTGCCTTTAAATTTAAAGTGAAGTGAATTTGAGACGACAAGTTGTTTACACCAAACCTAAATAAAAACTTACTAAAAATAATTTATTGCACGAACATTTCTTTTTTCAAGTTAACTTGCATTCACACTTCGTAGTAGTGAAACTTCATGGCACAGGGTTACATTAAGTAAAGAAATTTGGCTAATTGCAGGTTTTAGTGAAGTTAAAACTTTAAATAACTCTGAGAAATTGGACATCTTCATAAAGGTAATTGTATCAAAACATTTTAAATTCATTTGGGTATTTTTCAAAGAACGTGCTACAATAAAACTCCAACTACAGAAAAATGTGAACTTGACCCTCAAGAGCAGTTTTGAACAACGTGACAGTGTCCAATGACCCCTGTTGGGGGTAGTGTGTTACAATGTAATGTGATTCTGTAATCTAATTTCATTGTTGCAAAGTAGTGTAAGAGTGTGACTATTTACATTTTAAAAAACACATTACAGTTACTACTTTGTAATTATGTTCCATACATTATATCACGTACATTTCAAAAATAAGTATGTATTGTCATGAGACAAGGGATGAAGAACTCAGGAACAAAAATGGTGGTGAAACAAACGGGGTTTCATTAAACTGGAGAACAATGGCTGAAAACAAACAGGATCACAGGGGATTGAAACAGGAGCACAGGAGCATGGGAAGGCACAAGCAACACAAGGGTTAAAGTATCCAATGACATAGTGTGCTACAATGTAAAAAATGTCTGCTGAATATCTGCATTTTACAGAAATGGTATATTTATTATTTGTTACACTATTACGCTCTCCCAAGAATGTGGATTTTCATAAATGTTCAAAAACTGAACTTCAAATCAAAGGTTAAGAATTTTTTCATTATATTTTGCATTTCGCCCTTTTGGAAAAGTGGTCAATTAATATTAAAGTACAGAAAAGACAAGATGTTAAATCGGCATTTTCCATTTTCTGGGCTCATGGGGGCTTTAGAAAGTATAGTCTAAAAGAACAGTAATTAGTGATATCACTGCGTTTTCCCCAGAAAGTACTCAGTAAAGTAATTTAATGACAAATTGAGAGAGTATAGTAATCTGTAGTGGATTACCTCGCTCACACTGCCAATGACCGTGGCAATTTTCACAAAAATCCAGGCTCAGAAAGTCTTTTGCCTAAAGTTTCGCAAAGCAACATATTTTGTGATTCAGGAACTGTGGCATAATGTTCGTCACTATTAAGTGATAACAGCCGCCAAATGTCTAGGTACCACGTGTGGGAATATAACTGACGGTACAAAACAGTTGAAGAATTAACGTATGCCTACATTTTTCAGTAAAATTGAAAGGTTTAAAAACATGTAATCTGGTTTTGTGTTAGGCCTATTCGATCTTAAAACTGCAACGGTAATGCTTATTTTGGGAAAATGGTTGAGGGATCATTAAATCAGAGCTATAAATTACTTCTATTATTTTAATATAGCCAATATGTTCCAGTAATGTCAATTGTTCTGCACAAAACAGAAACAATGTATTTCACTGTAACATTTCGTTTTTCGTCGAAGGATTTTCATGTTCCTGAGAAGGACCAAATTAAAAGTATAGCAGGTACCACCATACTTTCAATAAAAGGGTTTCTGCAAATTTTAGTTCGGTTCACAATGTAGGGGAAAATGGTCTTAAATTCAAACTCTCACTCTCTCTCTCTCTCTCTCTCTCTCACACACACACACACACACCGGAACTATATGGAAACCCATTTCCGCCACCGGGAAAAAAATGATATAAAATTTAAGTCGAAATTTCGACTTAGTTATATGTCTCGTTATTTCGAGATATCTCGAAATTTCGACATCTTAACTCGAAATTACGAGATAACTATCGAAACTTCTACTTGGTAGCTCGAAATAACGAGATACTATTTCGAAATTTCGAGTTAGTATCTCGAAACAAGTTTCTAGCTTTAATAACTTTTCACGAAGTAAGGTGGGGCATGTTTAATGACAGAATCGTGTTGTCTAGTACACAGACAACGATGAACACTGATTATTTTTACGCTTCAAACCATTTCGTGATTTGTGCAGAATAATTGTGCAGAATTAATAGTTAATATTATAGGTGCGGTCAGCTGTAATGACATGGTGATTTAGCATTTTGGGCTCATGGCGACTGATGCACACCCCTTTGTTTCCCATGCAGAAATGCTTTATGTGCGAATTTTAATTAATTTTTGAATGTTCTAATGTATCCGTGTAATGTGCAATGGGACAATACATGAATGGGTTAATAACTTTAAAACTAGACAAGACAGGCACTTCACTTCTAGTGAAGTATGCTTTGATCAGTGGACTACAGGGAACAATGCACACCCCTTGGATTTTCAGAATAACTTTTTTTCTCTATCAGTTATTAATTAATACATTGTATCAATATTACATGGCATAGGGGTAATGCACTAAAGGGTTAATAGCTCTGAAACAAAATGAGACAGTCATGTCCTATGAAGTGTGCCTTGATCAGTGGAGTCTGGAGGACAATGCACACCCCTTGGATTTTCAAGATCACTTTCTGTCTAACAGTTGTTAATTACATCGTATCCATATTACATGCATTGCTACATTTCATACATATTGACAGTTAATTGATAACACAAATTACGTTGTAAAATGTGATTTAGGCAGTGGAAAGTGGGACAAAGCAAATGTATTACGGCTGAACTACTTGATTGCGTGTTTCGTAATCGTTGTGTTGTCTGTCTACTGGACAACACGATTCTGTCATTAAAAACGCCCAACCTTACTTCCGTGAGTTATTAAAGTTAGAAACTTGTTTCGAGATACTAAGTCGAAATGTCTAGACATTATCTCGAAGCAACGAGATAATATCTCAAAATTTAGACTTGGTTATCTCGAAATAACGAGATAATTAAGTCGAAATTTCGACTTAAATTTTATATTATTTTTTCCCCGGTGGCCGAAACGGGCTTGCATAGGGAACACTAAGAGAAGGTTTGAACTATTTAAATATTTTCCTACTCCTCCCACTGGTTGCGCCCCTCGTGTCGTGCGCATTGATTTCCAGTAGCTCACTGCAGCTGCACTTTCATTAAATCTATTAAACATCTACGCCGAAGAAGCAGCCGAAAATTTCTCCTACAGGTTCGTTTAAATACGGATGTTTCCGTTTGCCTACGTTACTCGCTTTAGCCGCATAGAAATGTTAGGCTAAATGAAGCACTTGATGAAATTAACCTACCAAAATCATGAACGTGGGTCCAACAAAAACAGTAATGTTATCAAAGAAATTACAAGGTTACAGTCATGGTCTTTGGAGAGCACAAACGCACAATTCCATAGTTTGTCTTAGACACGATTGTGTGGCTGAAGCAGGCTGCGTTTTCAGTAACACTAACAGGGGTCGTTTGTCGTCCACCTAGATTAAGATCCGGGTATTTACGTTACAGAACCGGTGTTAATGACTGCGGTTAAAATATTCCTGTTCTTATTTACGCGTTGAAAACATGGATAGGGAAAGAGGATGTGTAATGAGCAAACGTGTAGTCTAGTAGAATAACAGCTATTGTATCTACTAATTCACAAATTCTAATTTTGCGAAGTTCTTTTTACTCGCAACAAAAACCACCTCAAAAAACATGAAAACATTTTACTGCTATGTTTGAGTTT
>JABFEA020000110.1:13003131-13016967 GCA_019775915.2 Cyphomyrus plagiostoma | reverse complement strand
TTCAATGCATTAAAAGCTATATGTAGATTACTTAGCCAGTTGGTTAGTTACTGCAGGTAATACTAATCTACCCCATATAGCCCTCCTTCAACCATTTCAGATTACACAGCATTTAAATCCTCCCTGGGCCATTCGTGTTTCGCATGTTAAGATTGGGTACTTGTAGACTGCAGGCGATGACGACCGTGGATGTGCGTAGTCCTTTAAGGGTTGGTTTATAAAGGTGCCCTAAGGAGATCGGCTGACCTGGGACGATCATGCTGCTGAAGCCCTCTGAGTGACCGATGCCCAGAACATCCTCAAAGGGGCAGAACTGCGCCCCCCACACTGACCCATGCACGCGGTGAGCCATGTAGGGCTTTTTCACAGGTGTTCCCCACACGTCCTTGTAGACCTGTGACCATGAAGGAGGGGGTCATCCAAGAGTCTGAGGGACTTTCATGTCAATTACATAAGACTGGAAGAGGTACCACTTTACAATAAGGCTCCCTTTTCCCTCTTGTAAATGGTAGTAACTTATTAATAAAAAGAAAACAGTGTTATAATTTGTTTAAAATCGTCTTAATAATTTACAAAGTGTTACAACCTAATTAATAGCCAGATTATAAACCATTCATAAACCCTTTACATGGGAAGCCTTATTGTAAAGTGGCACCCAGGAAGATATACAGCTCTGGAAAAAATTGAGTCCACTCCTTATTTAAGAATCTGAAATGTTAAATCCTGGTTCTGCTGGCAGAGCGGTAGGAGCTTCCAGGCTCAAAATTATTAAGACTGCAGTACAGAAGAATAAGGTGAAGCAGGAGACACTGAGAGTGACTAGTAACCAGTCAGGTGAAGGGCGGAAGCGACTCTGTAATGCCAGAGACAGTTTCTCGGAGGATGGCATAACGTGACCTTCAAAAGGATTGGGAAACAATAACCGCAGCTGTGAAGTTCACTGCCAAGACAAGTTCATAACAGGCTCTTAGAAACAGGACTGAAGTTCCATAAAGCAGGGAAGAAGCCCTTCATTAATGAGGAACAGAAGAGCCAGGTTGGAGTTTGCAAAAATAAAAATGTATATTTTACAGAGACCCATAAAATGAGAAATGAGGGAAACTAAAGGTTTTGCTGTGGCCTCAATTTTTTTCAGAGCTGTATAAGATGAGCATATCCTACATAAAGTGTTGTTTTTCCAGATATATTTGCATGTATAATTTTGGGGGGGATTAAGTGGAGAGTGCCAACCTGAACAGTGTCTCCAGTAGAAGCAGACAGCAGCCCCCTCTGACTCAGAGACAGGCACGACGCCCCTGCTGGCAAACTGTAGGACTGCAAGGGCCGGAACGCTCTGATGTCAAACACTTTTAACCTTCTATCGAGCCCCGAGGTCACCATGTACCTGAAGAACAGATACGTCACCGTTACTCGAGGGCCGACGGCGGAGGAGGAGAGTGTGAGATGCGGGAAGCTGTTGGCAGATGAAAGTGCGACTTACGTTCCGGTCTTATCCACGGTGAGCGAACGCACGCCCCCGTGGTGGCATAACATCTTCACCAACGGCTCCCTCTGGTTCGGGGACCACAAGGTGACTGTGCCAGTGGGGTGGCCCAGATGAATGATGGCGTTGTAGGGATTCTGTGCCATCACATCCAGGCGGCCCGCCTTAGTAGATATAGCAGCTACCTCTTTCCCCACAGACACGTCCAGGTACTGCAAGAACCCTGTGGAACTCTGCAATTTCAAAAAAAACTGCCATGATGACCAAAATATGCAGTGTACTGTCTTATTGTCAACACAAGCCGCAAGAAATTTCTTAAGACACATATTTAGCAAGAGCTTTTTGAACAAGAGCTGAAGAGTCTTGTTCAAGGTTGCAGTGTTACGATAACTCTGCTAGCCACAGGCTTTGAACATGCAATCTTCCAAGCAGAGCCATACACTAGCCAATAACTATAAAGACAGACAAATTAATGAACAAAACAAAGCGACCACATTAAAAAAATCTAATTTAGGCACAATGGCAGCAAAAAATCAGTTTCATACTAGCGATTTTGTTTGCCTTGGATTAAGTCCTTCATTTGTTTGCTTTATGAATAAAATCACTATTCTATATCTGCCACCATTTCCCACCCTTGGCAAACTATGATGCATAAAACACACAGTGCCCCCGCTGCCCTCAACACCCCACCCATTCTCTCCGTCACACCACAAGCCCCCGCATGAAGTAGAAAAGTTCCCGAGACGCACTGCTGTGGCGAGCAGGAAGTGGTAAGGAAGGAACTGCATGCGGAGCACGTCATTGAATCTGCGGATGCAGTGCAGCTCGATCCCAGCGGAGTCGTAGATATACAGCCACTTCTTCTGAGCAACTGCAAACATGGTCTCAGTGTGGAGCCACCTAGAGGCCAAGACAAGAGAGACCGACTGCAAATGGGCAATGAAAAAGAACAAAAAAGGACACTGGTGCAGTTGATGACAGAGCCAGGAACAGCAATGATTTTCCACCTTAAGAACATTTACCAAGCTCCCAAATCCTACAATATAGCATTAATAGCACAATTAGCAACAGTAACACACTGTACCTGGCGGTAGAGGAAACTAGATGTTAAAGGAGCGGATACGGCCATGCCCAAAAATTTGTGTCAGAAAACATACCACTTCTCCCAGAAAATTGTTGCAATTAGAAATGCTTTGGTATTATGTTTTTTTTTTTTTTGGCACTGGAAGAACCCAAAAAAGCAGAGGGAAAAAAATCTGAGACAATCCACACAAAACATAAAAAATGGCCTGGACAAAATTACTGGCATCAACTTAATACTTGGTAGCACACCCTTTGGAGATAAGAACTGATTTTAATCGCTTTCTGTTACAAACAATGAGTCTTTTACATCTCTCTACTGGAATTTTGGACCACTCTTCCTTTGCCAGTTGCTCCAGGTCTCTCAGATATGAAGGGTTCCTTCTCCCAACTGATGTCTTTAGATCTCTCCACAGGTGCTCTATGGGATTTAGGTATGGACTCATGGCTAGCCACTTCAGAACTCTCCAGTGTTTTGTTTTAAACCATTTCTGGGTGCCGTTTGAGGTTTGCTTTGGGTCATTGTCCTGCTGTAAGACTCATGGCCTCCATCTGACACCCAGCCCTACACTGCACCCTAGAATTCTTTGGCATTCTTCAGATTTCATAATACCAGTCAAGACTACCTTCTTTTTGTTTTGGGCAAATAGTACAATGATGTGCATTACTGAAAAGATCCATTTTTGCATCATGTTCCAGGGAACATTCTCCCAGAAGGATTGTGGCCTCCACAGGTAAATTAGCTAACTCCAATCTGGCTTTTTTATGTTTCTATGTCAGCAGTGAGGTCCTCCTGGGTCTCCTGCCATAACATCCCTTTTCATTCAGATGGCGACGGAGAGTGTGAGCTGACACTGTTTCACTCTGTGCCTGCAGGTCAGCTTGGAAATTGATTGAGGTTCTTTATCTACCAATTGAACAATTCTTTGCTGTAACATTTCATCAATCTTTCTCTTTCGTCCAGAGAGATTAGCTACAGTGCCATGGGCTGTAAACTTCTTTACGCTGTTGCACACAGTGGACACAGGAACTTTAAGATCTCTGGAGATGGACTTGTAGCCTTGGGATTGTCCATGCTTTTCTATCATTTTGGTTCTCAAATCCTCAGACAATTCTTTGCTGTTCTTTCTTTTCTCCATGCTCAGCGTGGTGCACACAGACACTCAAAAACAAGACTGAGTCAGCATTTCTCCACTTTAACTGGCTGCAACCTGAAATTACGTCATTGGCAGCACCTGTTAATGGCTACGGGTGAATGGAATTGCAAATTAAAGGAGCATCACATGCTTGAAATACAATTCTCTCTTACAGTTCTGATAAGGTGCCAATAATTTTGTCCAGGCCATTTTTGACGTTTTGACGTGTGGAATGCCTCAGATTTGTCTTCTCCTCTGCTTCTTTGTTCTTCCAGCGCCAACAAAAGAAATAAACATGGTAACACTGATGCATTTGTAATTGCAACAATTTTCTAGGAGAGTTTTCTGCATTTTCTGTGACATAAATGCAGGGGTGTCAATATTTCTGGCCATGACTGTATACAGAATACAGAAGTGGATTTTTCACGGGTACTAAAGCCAATCTAGGGACTTTCACCCACATTGTAAGCATCATTGTCATGATTTACTAAAGATGCATTCCTTATCTATCTGGTGGACAAAATGGCACAAGGTGATGACATGCTGCCCTCAGAATGCACTACAGCATAGTTTATCATTGTTCACAGTTTTATTACTAAGCGGTAAATGTACTGATGATTTAAATCAGCTGACACAGTCCTGACAGGTCAGTGTGTCTGTGTGCTCAGATATGAGCAATGGAAAAAGCAGCAGGAAACAAGCCAAGTGTGGAAACAAGTGTGTGGTAATGTCCGGATCGTGTGCCTATCACGGGGGATGCAGCACAGCCAGGCGTGCATCTACAAACTTCATTTTTTCCCCCAGACTTACCTGACATCGTTTACAGTTTCCATGACGTTAATCTCACACATCAGCTGTTTAGACTGCCAGTCGAAGCATGTCACGTGACCCCGTCGACCACCCAGCAAAAGGTGGCTGTAACACGTGGAAAGATATTTCAGGCAGAATGTGACAGTATCAGCAAAAACACCAAGAAACAATACTATCCCCTCATGTCGCATCGACACTTTAATCCATGTATTTTTTTTGAATATGAAATATATATATATATATATATAATTGTAGCCTATCTATTTTTAAAATATGTGTTTTAAAACACCATTTAGAACCATGGTCCACATGTACCCTCTTAATTTCCACCAGCACCCGCAAATTCAAATTTAGGATATTTTTCACCGGCTCCATCAAAACTTGCGGGAAAGAAAACTTACCGTCCATTTCGTGTGTAGTCCAGCCTATAAGGGCCAAACTGTGTGAGAGACAGATTGAAGTACTGTGGAGAGTAGGAAGTTAAAAAACAAAATCAGTGTACTACTTTCACTACCTGAGCAATAAGTCCATATTTTTGGCCTGAATGCAAAAAAAAGTACTTAACAAATAATGTGCTGTTAGCTTTACTGTAGTAGCCAAAATGCTGGTCAAGAACGTAACAGTTCACTTTCATTAGGGTAGCAAAATAAACCCAACTAGGATTTTGGACAGTGTAATAAGACTAACCATGTGTTAGTTCCATGAACTGTGCAGTGCAAACTGTCAGCAGAGCCCCAGTCTCACCTTTGTGGCAGAAGTGATGTCTACAGCTTCTGCAATATCTTCCTGTGCAATGGTGCACGTTTCCTCATCTTCGTCGGCTTCCAAAAACCTGGCGGCAGTTAAAAACAAGGAAAGCCCTCAGTCACACATCTCGGCTACGGTGATTCCCAAGCAGAGTAGTTCCTTCCCAGACTGGGAAATAATGAATTTCATTACCCAGCATCCTCAGGGAGCAGCAGGTCAAAGCGTGCAGCCTGTGTTTTGGCCAGGTCAGAAGCTCTCTCGGAATGCAGTAGAGTATGTTTCAGTTTTCCCCTGGTTTCTGAGGACTGTGCAAAGGCAAAAGTACAATTCACAGAAGATGTGAAGTAAAGGGGATGACAAATTGTAGGGGAGACAATTTAGTAGTAAGCACTTTATACATTAGTTTTCTAGTCTGCTAATTACATTGTTGGGTCATTCCATATCCAAATCTCCCAGAGGGTCCCAGGTCTCCCACTTAGATTTCCCTGAAAAAAAATCTAAGATTCTCCCATAGCAAACTTATGGAGAAATCCCAAATATTAGGTCTGTATGTCTAATAGTTTTAAAACTACAGCTCTTTAAAATTTTATTTTATGCATTTTGCTGAACAAACCTTTCAGTCCAACTTCTCACATTTACAGCTCCTTTCATAAGGCATGTACAGTTTTTTCCCTGCCAATTATGACATAGGAGGCTGTATGCAGTAATCATATGTATTTTTATGGAATGATTCTATTATAATATTTCAAGACATTCAAAAGAACCCACATTATTTATGGTTATCGGACCATTTTACCTGTATGTCTAAAAACACAAAAGTTCTGCTCAAGTGCTTTCCTAAGGTGATATTCTGCCAAAGTGTATTACAAGTTGTATTACTGACCAGTTTTGTTGCATCTCCTCTTTCAAATTTCTGAATGTTCTCCTTTGGGATTGGGGCAGGTCCAGGGAAAGGGTCATTGTTCTAGAAGATAAGTCATAGAAATTACATAAAGTTCCCTCAGGAAGCTTTAAGCCTGAGATAACTATTCATTGTAGTATCTTAAAGCACTTATGTAAGTCGCTCTGGCTAAGGGCGTCTGCCAAATGCTGTAAATGTAACTATTTTGAAAATGTACCTTCTTAAAAGGTGCTGCTTTAGAACAATGACTTGGTCTCACCCCAGATAGAGTCGTCTTTCCCTGAAGTGTTTTCTTCTCTTTCTGGCCTCCCTTCATTCCAGTTTTCCTCTTTTTCTCCTCCTTGCTTGGTTGAGTTCTGTTCTGTTCATCATTTTTTTCTTCTGTTTCATTCTCTTCTGTGGCTTCCCAATACCGTTTAACAGCCTGGAATAAGACACAGAAGAAAATGCTAGCATTAAGCAAAAAGCAATAGCAGCTGCACTCACACACGCAAACACTTAGTCACACAATCGGTTATGAGACTGAGCCACTTCTCCAGCCTGGATTGACCGTTTCATGACTCCCAAAATTAGCAATTAACCCAATTACTGATTACCAAATTGCAATTTTACTATTACTTGGTACCCAAATCCACAAGAGGCTGCACAAATCTAACTGACAGCACTCACGTGGTTCTTTCTTCACCTAACAGTTAAGTCTTCTAGAACGTTAAATAAGAGAATCATGATTGAGAACAACTGGATTAAATTGCAAGAATAATATAAACAAAAACTTAATTTTTAAACAGCACGGGTCTGACAGATAAAATATAATGACCAGATCATTAATGAACTAAAGCAGTGTTTTTCAAGTCAGTCTCTGGGACCAGCAGTCCATCCATATTTTTGCTCCCTCCCTGTTCCCAGCGCACAATCTGGAACGTATTGTGCACGTGTACTGGAAGCTGGGAAGGAGTAAAAATGTGGCTTTGAAGCAGCGAACCAAAGAACCAGCGCATGCACGCGCACACACACACACACACACACACACACACACACATACATACTGACGCACACACACATACGGCTAGAGATATCATGGGATGCACGTGGATGCCATCCCCACCCTGGAAGCAAATGAAAAACAATTCCCATTGAAAATTTACTCCCCCAGTAACCCCCTAAACTCTTGGCACTCCCGCAAACGAAAATCTATCGAGTGCATGAGGGGCACTCGACAGCAAACTATAGTCGAGGATGCGCGACCCCTTGAAAGATTTTTATATCTCGAGCCATGTATATATAACCCACTTAAAATGACTTGACCTGAATACATATAAAAGCATTGAGATATTAAAAACAACCGGCAATTCTACATAAATCATGATAACGCCATGGTATTACGTCTCAGAATGAAAATGAAAAAAGCAAATCAAGAGCTGAATTAAGACGTGAACTAATATGCCAGATAACACTGCATACGAAACCCACGCTAATAACTACAAAAACTATGTGGAACCGTGACAGTGTAAGTCTGTAAAACGTAATGCAAATTATAGGAATACTAACGTTTTTTTTCTTCTTCTTTGCCACGTGTGATTCAGTCAACGCTGCTTCTGTGGCCGCAGCCATTTTGTTTGTTTTTTTCTTGCCCTCCCCATTCCCCCTACAGCGGAAGTCGTCACGATATACGCCACACGGAACGCCCGGAGCCCAACCCCCCAAGTTCTCTCTCTCTCTCTCTCTCACACACACACACACACACACACACACACACAAATACAGGTTTGTAATTACTGTATATCTTTGTAGGGACTCTCAATTCATTTCTGTGTGGAAAATTCTAATCACAAGAAGACAACCGTAACCCCTACCCAGCCCTAACCTTAACTATAAGTAACCAAACTGAATATGAGACTTTTGGCATTTCTAGTTTTTTTGATTGCATTCATAGATCTTCGTGTGTACCTGAAAAATGGTCCTTGCAACTTAAAAATTACAGGTTTTTATTACATTGTGGGGAACATTTGGTCTTCACAATGTAATATAAACATAATCCATGCGCGCGCGCACACACACACACACACAAAAACATTATCGGTGCCAGACTACACAAACTGATAGAGACTAATGTGAAGGTCCTGCAGAGCCCCTGTGGGGACATGGAAGGAGATAAAAATTAATTGCCGGTGATTTTATTTTCTGCAATACATTTGCATTACATAAGAGGCAATTCACCTCAAGCCTGAAAATATGTTTTAGATGGGTTTTAGTGCAATCTATCCATCTAGGTTGTTCTACTGAGAGTTGCGTAGTTACAGAAATACCAGCCATTGAAATGTCTGGCTTCTCTTGAATATCGTCCTGAGATCCCACCCATTCATTTATGTCCATTGTAGTGGACATTTTATTTTTGCATTTATTTTTTCACTGATGCTAGGAATGTATTTATTCCTGTTGTGCACTAAAGAGGACATGCTGTGAAATTAAAAATAAAATTAAAAAAATCGAAATTGTAAAATGTCTTATTTCCTCCAAAGACAAATAACCTACAATTGAAGGACAATTTTTTCCTTGGGTCTCAGGAGGATATAATGGGAGTGGATGGCATTCTTTTTGTGGTGATTAAAGGGCCAGAAAAATAAATGTGAAAAATTAAACATCAATGTCTCTTACCAGAAATCATGACCCAGTTAGTGAAGATAATCTAAGACTTTGTAGTGAGCATTTTAATTTACAAACTATTTTATTCTACTGAACTTCACACACTAACTGCATCACTGTGCAGAAGATACGAGCACCTGGCGATATCTTTTTTTTCTCCAGTGTTTCTCCAGCTCTGGCTCAGTGGACAAGCTGAATGATAGTTTCACCTGGGTCAGCAGCTCAAGACCAAATGGCTGGGCGGCAGCTGGTACTTTCCTGTAACTCTGCGATAAGCCAACAGGACCAATGGCAGGTGTGCATCCCAGTCATGCTGGTGCTCAGCCACAAGGATTGCCAGTTGTGTAGTCGGGGAATGGTGAAACCGCTTCACCAGCTGGTTGCTCTGAAGATGAAGGGGGGTGGTGTGGGTCTTCGTGATCCCCAGCCACTGGCAGACCTCACCGAATACCTCCAACTTTCTCCCCTGGTCACTGTGCAGCTCCTCGGGGGCCCTGAACCTGCATAAGGACTCCTCCAGGAGCTCAGCCGCTGTGGTGGCGCTCAGGTCAGGAGCTGCATACGCTTTCACCCGCTTTGTGAAGTAGTCCATACTAGTTTTGCTGTTACTGGCCTCGGTTCAGGGAAAGGGGCCCATGATATCCTCCCCCACATGTTCCATGGGGCCACCCACCAGGAACAGCTCCAGGGTAGCCCAGGGACTGCCGGTTGGGACCCTTCCGAGCCATGCTCATATCACAGCAATGAACAAAGGAGTCCTGCTGGCAGCCGGGCCAGTAGAAATGCTGCCGCAGCTTGCCCAGCATCTTCTTCACCCCGAAGTGCCCGGTCCCAGTGGCTCCGTGCACCAACCTCAGCATGGCAGGGCGCAGGCTCCGGAGCACCAGTAGCTCCAGCGGCTCCCCTGCATCTGGCGATCACCAGCATTGGTGCAACAAGCTTTCATGTTCTTCAAGGGTGTCCCACTGGGAGTAGTAGACCTTGGGTTCTGGGCTAGCGGCGCCGATTGCCTCCCAGCCCGATGGCCAGCCCTTGCTCAGCCACACCCTTAACCTGGCCAGCACAGGGTCGCTGTGTGGCTCCGTGATGAGCTGCCTGCGATCATAGTCCCGGTGGGCATGGTCATCTGCCACCGTGCAGGCAGCGGCTGCCACCTCGGTGAGTTAGTCTTGCTCCTCTACCCGGCAGCAATGGCAGCACCTTTCAGTCCCACTCCCATGCAGCTTCCCAGGGCAATTCTAGACCTCAAAGTCAGACACTTCTAGCACCACCAACCAGCAGGCCAGCTGTCCCTCCAGGCTGCGAAAGTAAGACGCGCGGTTCATCCAGAATCGGAAACGCTGGTCCCAGAGGTTGTGATGGAAGTGTTTGCATTTCTGAACCGCAACCAGCAGTTCCCTTTATTTTGGTACTGTGGCCCACAATATTCTCTTGGGCCGGCTGGAATCTGTGGCTGGCATTATGGGGACAGCTCTCTCTTAGTTTCGCTGTTATTTATCTGCTCATTATCAGTTTGTCCATGGGAATGATGAATCTTCCAAGTCCACTAAGGTAAAATATGGTGTCCCTCATGGATCGGTGCTGGGTCCTCTACTGTTCACTTTATACATGCTACCACTTGGTAACATTATTAGAAATCACTGATGAAACACAATTATACACATCTGTTAAACCAGGTAATGCATCCCGGCTCGCTAGCTTAGAAAATTGTGTGCTAGACATATGGTGTTTAGAGAGAGAGAGGTAAGAAGCAGCACTGATTACAGTGCGCTGCTGGACCACATGACCACATGAACACATGACAAACCACCTCACAAATGTGAACCTGAGTCATGTGGCGGGTGATACCTCAGCAGCATGCTAGTCTGAATGGAATGGAATGGAACTGAATACGGTATTGGATGGCAAAAAAAATCCTTGTGTTGGACACTGAAAAAATTGAAATGCTACTAGTTGATCCTAAGCCAAATTGGTGAAACACACCTATTTCAACCAGTTCACACACTCACATGCCACACCTTATATCTCTTACGCTGCGAAGTAAGGGATAATCCCCACAAAGGTGTATCATTATATAGAATTAATGGACAAGTCACAAGCATACAGAGTGGAGATTTCCATTGAGTCCATAGCTGTCCCGAATTATAAAGTAAATAGCCACCTACCAGCCAGAAAATAGCATTTGTTTCTGGGCAAATTCCAAAATAAATTACACGTAATCCCGCTGCAAGAATGTTATTACATAGATGCACGCAAAAGGAGTGCAAACAAGGCTGAAGTGGGAGAGCAAGATCAGATGAACACAGTAGGCAGGGCAATCAAGTCTCACCCATTGCATTGACCATGAGACACGTGCTCTGACCCTAACAGATGTAATCTCACTGCAAACTTTTGAGGAAACTTGAGAGCCCTGGTCCTAAGTCTGCTCAAATCAGTTTGACAACCTCAACCGTGGGGCAGGGTCCCACGCTCATGGAAAACCTTTTTTCCCGGCCCTGGATAAGTTTTGGAATTGTTGGATACAGAGGAAAAGTTTTGGAAATTAGCCTTTTTTAATTCCGTAACGAAAATGTTTTATTTCATAACAGAAATGTACGAGCGGAAGTCATTAGTTAACTACCTTGGTAAACATCCTTTTCCGGCACTTTTACTGTACAGTATGTGAGATCGCTGCTTTTTTGCTCACTATACCAGTTTTTATTGTTTTACTTATTTAGTTTTTTTAATTGTATTGATCAGAGCTTCTTCATTTTGACTCTGTTTGCCTCTACCAATCATAAGGTATGTATAATTATTTTAATATTGGGATAAATTTTCTTAATAATTGAACACTATTTGCACATTGGCGAAAGTTGTCCACCGTCTGTGCCTATTTGGTAAGCAGATTACCTATTATCGTACTGAAAATTGTAGTATTACTATCTGAAACTGCATGATCATCAAATCAAAGCAAACTTGTGGGTTTTGGAAAATTTTCTTATAATACTGGAAAAGTTTTGGAAAAGTCATGGAAATTTACTCTACCAGAATTGGGGGAACCCTGTTGAATTTTCCTACTCAACTTAACACAGTCAGAGTTCTTGGTGTCCAGGTTGATTCAGATCTATGTTTCGATGCTTACATAAGAAGTATTAGAAGTATAAGAAGTATACTCTCCTTTCACGATTGAGAAAACAAATACGTACCTTTATAACTTCCAGGCTTAACTAATGTAATGCCCTCCTTTCTGCTTGTCCATTTGGATCCTTAAATAAACTTCAGCTGGTACAAAATCAGTTCTTACAACAACTAAAAACTGATCACATTAGCCATGTTCTATGCTCCTTTCACTGACTTCCATTAAGTCACTACAAAAAATACTATTACCTTAGCAAACACAGAATGACCTTGAACCAGAATACCTTACAGATCTACTGATCTCTTATAACCCTCTTTGCCTGCTTCATTCTCAAGGATATGTATTAGTACCTAGAGTAGAAATACCTACAGCAGTCTGCAGAGCATTCTCTTACAGAGCTCCATTTTAAAAGGTTTTGGAACATATCCAAGCTTAAGAGACAAGTTTAATGGGGTAGTGCTAATCAGTGGTGCAATCTCCTTAGTAGAAGATTTACAGGAAGAAATTACACAATTTGGTTTAATTTTTATTAAATTATTATGGTGGGGTGCAAGCAGAATCCAGGGACTGGAGAAAGTAATGGCAGGGTGCACAACACAAAGTTCTTTATTAGCTGTGTAACCACAGCCAGGCAGGGAGAAGTGAAGGCACAGTGAATCTGAGTCTAGCACACAGGTGTCAAACTGCAGTCCTGGAGGGCCAGAGCCCTGTGTAGCTTAGGTCTTTCCCTGTTCCACCACAAATGATTCAGCTCAAGAGTTAAGTGGTAATTAGCACAAGTAGTTGAATCTGGTGTGTCAAATGAGGGGAAACTCAATAATGTGCAGGGTTTCGGCCCCCCAGGACTGGAGTTTGACACCCGTGCGCTAGACTCAGATTCACTCTCAATACTCATGTCTAGACTAAAAAACACACTTGTGTAGTCTAGCTTATAGGGACTCTAGGTTTAGCTCTAGCTAAGTGCTTAGTGTCAGTTAGGCCTACAGTATGAGGTTTAGAGCTGGGTGGGGATTGGTGCTATTGGATTTGGATGAATTGAACTGTCAGTGCTGTCACTCTAGCTTCACACTACTTCGTGTGGAATTACTGTGCTGTTTGAAAGTTAGTGAACCCTTTTTATTACTATATAAATATGACAACATCATCAGATTTTACATAAGTTCTAAAAGTAGGTGATGAGAACACAATTGAACAAATGAGACAAAAGTATCATAGTTGGTCAATCATTTATTAAGGAAAATGATCCAATGTCACAAATCTGTGAGTGGCAAAACTATATCAACAGGTAATTTGAAAGTGAGATTAGAGTCTGGTGTTGATTATGTTTTACGTCATATTTATGCAGCAATATGAAAAGTTCTGAAGCGTTCACTAACTTTCAAGCACCACTGTAGAGTGTTGACATTCAAGGACTCCCCATGCCTATGTTCCCAATTGAAATGTTAATGTGCTATACAAATAAAAATTAATTGAATTGAATTAAATCATTTGCAATTCAAGAAAATCTCATCATTTTAAGGTGGGTACAATACTTTTGCAAGTCACTGATTTCTAATGTTATATTTTATTTTATTGAGAAAATATACATTATTACCCATATAAATACCTTTAAACGTTTTCTTTAAGTGAGAGAGACCTTCCTTTCAGAACATCTAAATCTGTGCTTCCCAACCCAGTCCTCAGGGAACCTTGGACAGTTCACATTTGTGCTTCCTCTCAGCTCCTAGTACCAGATATTCAGTGTTCCTGAATGGCTGGGAGCTGGGAGGGAGCAAAAACGTGGACTGGACGTTCTGGTATGGAGTTCCCCAAGGACTGGGTTGGGAAGCACTGATCAAGAGTGTTAAGTAATGCGCAAAATGTGTCCCCATGGACAGGAGCTGGACACTAAAGAGAAAAGGAAGCACAAAGGAAACAA
>JABFEA020000110.1:12957655-12986029 GCA_019775915.2 Cyphomyrus plagiostoma | reverse complement strand
CCCAGTGGTGTTTGGCTCATGGTACGACCATGTGAAAGGATGGTGGGAGAAAAAGCAGACATACGCCAACATCCACTACATGTTCTATGAAGACCTTGCTGAGGTGAGAACCTGGAAATAGCCACGGAAGTTACACTGTAATCCAGCAACAGACTAAAATAACGCAAATATCAGTAACAAAGGCAGGTGCAGTGAATATGAACCGCTAAGTAACACGGATTAGGTTGTTGTATTGCAGTGTCATTCTAAACTCAGACTGCTGTGTTTCTTAGGACACGCCCCGGGAGATAGAGAAGATCTGCTCCTTTCTGAACATCTCACCAACGCAGGAGGAGAAAGATCACGTCATAAAAGAGGTGGCATTCGACACCATGAAGAACAATAAAATGGCCAACTACTCCACCGACATTTTTATGGATTTCAAAATTTCATCATTCATGCGAAAAGGTGGGTGGTTGTTGACGATCCTGATGACAGGTATATGACAGGGGTGGGGCTTAGGCTCTGCTTCCTCTCTCTAATCCTATGTGGCCCCACCCACTGCCTATGCCAAAATAAATGTGCATGATGGGAGTAAAGAAATAATAGCTGCTTTGAAGGAAACACATAATTAAAAACATTTTTCAAGTAACATAACCGAAAAAAGATGTGGGAAAGGATACATTAAATAGCTCAGAAGATGGTTCCTCACATGACATATACCCCTTTTCCACTGCAAACAGACCCCCAATTTGGAACCAGTGCCACGTTTTTCCACAGAAAAACAATTGGTGCCGGTGCTGCAAAATCTGCTTCGAACCGGCACCAAAGCTTTGCTGGTCTGGATGAAGCACCACACCGTAGTGGGCATGGTTTTTGACGTGGGTACAGTGTCACCTGGTTCCCACTGGGCTCTCAAGTCCGTGGAAATGCAGGCCCACTCTTGCTGGTTCCCAACTTCAGCATCGGCCGAGCACCAGCCCCAGTGCCAGCACTGGCACCAGTGGAGTGGAAAAGGAGCTATAGATGCTCTGCACTGGCACCACAGAGTGTGTGAGTACTTCTAGGGGTGCGAACAAGCCAATTTCACTTTGTCTCTGATGGTCTGCGCCCTGCATCCGCCTGTATCTCCTAATGGGTTAACCAGCCCTGGATAGGAGATCAGGAAAAGAAGTCTGAGGTTTTCTGACTGAAATGCGTAACTGAGATATTCACTTAAATTATTCAGTACACTGAAACTCACTTTACCAGATACAGTGGTCTTTATCTCCATGTCTTCCTTCTCATTGAATGCATATTCTGTTCATATCTGTGACACCATCTGCTTTTCACACTTTAATAGTGTGTGATCGGTCAGCATCTGTTAGTATGTATGATTGCTGCCCAGAGGTGTATATTAGCAAGGTATAGTTTCATTTCTGGATTTGTACTTTTAGTTGAGTATTTTAATTTGTCGCAACTTTTTATTTTCACTTTCGCCTACATTTTTGAGGTAAAAACAGCCTCTTGTTCCAGTATCATCTGCACGAGACCATCGTTACCCAATTGGTAATTTTAAGGGCTCTCAAATTCCAGTGTATGACGTTTATAATTCATTATTAAATGTGGCCTATACATAGATCTTGATTTTCCACAGAATAAAAAACAATGCAATGTCATTCTGCTGATCTGCACTGGCAAGCACGCCATTTAAAAGCATATTTAGCTCTTTCTGAAGTGTACTTTTTACTTGGTGTACTTTAAAACTGGTATTTTTAACTTTAATAGTGTGGCACCAGATAACACTTACCTTTACTTACGTGACATTTTGGTGTGATGCCTGTACTTTTATTTAAGTATGAAAATTGAGTACTTTTTCCTCTACTGGTGCTGCCTTTGCCAGAAGATCACCAGTAATCAGTGGGTTTGTCCATTATTGGTGTTGCATGAAGCATTTTAATTGGGTTTATCCATACAACTGCCGGTTCAGGTGCATATTCTTCAGTTTATTATGGTCTGGTGTGAGCCTGTGGCACTCGCAGTCATTTTATTGGCTGGGTGGTCAGCTGACCTTAACAGCCGATTTGATGAATGTCTTGCAGAATTTACATGCAGAGATACCGCTACAGTTACCAAGAGAAATAACAGAAACAATCTGTTCATCTCAAGTGTTTATTTCTAGATTCTGATCAGAATGTGTCCTTTCTCTCCTTCTTTCTAGGAAAGGTTTCTGACTGGAAAAACCATTTCACTGTGGCTCAGAATGAGCAGTTTGATGAAGTCTATCAGAAAAAGATGGCAAACACCACCCTCAGGTTCAGGACAGAAATATAGTCTGACTGTAAGCATATAAGGCAATGGTCTTGCTGTCACGCAGAAGCTAATAGTAGCCTACAGGGATCCACTGGGTAGCCTGCATATTTCGTGTTTGAATATATTTGACTTGAATTGGGTTGTTAAAATTGGGTTGTGGTGCAAAAAAGGTTAAGAACCACTGGTATCAGGGATTCAGTAAGCATGCTCATGTATGCATGCTATTCAAAGGGCTTCCACCAGATGGAGCCAAAGCTTTTCAGATGTACCACCCCAGCTATTCAGCAGATATTTGGACCAGAAATTGTATGAAATAATTCAGTGCATCTTCATTACTTTTAAATACAACAGTGTTCTCTGAAGAAAGGAATGATGTAAGAATGTTATGCATTCTGACCTATGCCTACCTCATACATCCCAGTGCACTGTATGTAAACCTTTATATACTGCATGTAACCATATTCTTGATTAGTTGGTATAAACTATGTACTCAAAAAATGGACTCTCGGTGAATAAAGAGTATTGACTAACTTTAAATTTCATACATTTATTTAAAATTTGATATGAGGCTCTGACATAAAGATCAAACTGGGAAAAGAGAAGTCTGGAGTGAGAAGGATCAGAGTGCTGAAAATAACACGACCGGTACATGACCAGGCATGAGCAAACGAATACCAAACCAAGATCGCAGTACTGCACAACCAAAAGTTTCCTTTTGCTGGGAAGTTACTTGGACCTTCGGCCTGGGCGAAGACTGCAGGCAAGATGGGAAGGGTCGTTTGTACCAGGTGGTCGAGATTTGGGAATGCTGCACTAAAGAATATAACTGAAATGAATTTCACTGTATCAAAATCAAATTCATCCCACGGCCCGGCTTCCCTAGGCTGGTCTGCTGCTGACAAACACGTCACAAGAAGACTTGCTAACAGAACTGTGTTGTGTATGTATTTAAACCTGCCACCGCCTTCGAATGCAGACATATGTGACAATTTCCAAAACTGCAAGCATACATTCACTGTGATCATTATCAAGTGGATTTGCTGAACATGATGGAAGACAATGATGTGTGATGTTACTCTCCCTACTACAATGATAAGTATGGACACCCCAGGAGCAGACATCGAAAAGTGGTACTTTTCTGAGAGTGCTCCAATAAAGCGGTTTCAAACTGCAACTATGCCCCATGATGATGGCATCTGATCAGCATGGTAATGCAGCCATAATTTTAAGGCCTTTGTCTCTATGAAAACTGCGTTGCAGAACAACGGGCCATGTATCTATGGGATGGATCGTAAACTGAAAGAATCAATGTTTTGTATCATGAGATGAACCAATCTCTTCACACACTTTATGTACATATCCTATTCAGCGTTGAGCACTGCGATTTTCGTGGTACTATTTTTCTGTATGTAACAAAATTTAATGACAGTTTTAACTGGTAGTGCAAATTTTAAGGACTGCTTTACGTCACATCAGTCCACTATTCGAGTATGGTCTCTCGGTTTCTCTCAGATTGTCACACTGTCAAACGCCTGAAGGCACATTACTGCTATATGTTCCTGGGTTATTTGTACAAACCCATAATGAGCCCTGTTGCTCCCTTTGAAGGTGCCTTCAGTCATCTGTATTGAGCGGGGGTTTTGGTGCAAAGGGCGCACTCATGACTCATGTCCATCCCACAACATTACTTATGGCACATCTATACCACCAAAAATTCAGGAGGAAGAGTCTTGGGGGTTTGCAGACAGAGGGCTCTGACATGATATAGTCACTGCAGGCAGCCGTGTTCATAATATACAAAGATCTAACCTTGCAAATAATGAAAGCCGCCAATGACATGGATCTGTGTGATAATGCAGGTGAAAACAAATCCACTATTCAAGTGTTGGTATTGGTAATTAGTTGGTTGTAACCAGTTGTTATTCTCACTTAAGAAGGTCCACTTAAATGGCATATAGATGTACATTCTACCCTGTAATATAATGTAATTCACGATCATGATTCGGACTCAGATCAGTGCTGAGCGCGGATCCTCCTCAGATCGAGCACTGTGGCTGCTTCAGCCAGGTTGCCTCCAAAAGCCATTTACAAGCAGGTTAAAAGTCTGGGAGCCACCATGACGCTGTCCTTTTGGGTTTAGGCATGTAAACACGCCTCGGTATCATTCACTCTTTGGCCTGGTGCCTGTCATTCTGTCCATGGCAAAAAACCAAACTTAAACACTTAAACCCCTAAAAAGTCAGCATGGTGTTACACAGTGTGAAGTGTCTTCTGTCCATACCGGGGCAGTAGAGCTAGGTGTAGTGCATTGCAGCACAGCCCTCTCCATTCCCCACAACTGGCTGTCCACTGTTCACCCCTGACTTTACGACCCCCGTGGTGCCATAGCTCACTGGGTGACACACCTTTTCATGTCTCAAATGGGCCTGTTAAAATGCTTGGTCAGTACGTGTGCCGGCCAGCGATCCGCCGTCCCATGCTGTCTCCGCTCGGTGCGAAGATGCCGTCGGGGGTGTCACAGGTCGATGATCTCGCTGCTCATGCTGGTGGAGTCGTCCTGCCGGCTGACCTCCAGCAGGCCCCTGCTGGCCCCCTGGCTCATGCCAGCTGCCCCTCCTTCAGGCTCCGAGTCTGGCGTCACAAAGGGCTTGGTGTCGTCCCCCCCTGAGCCACGCAGCCGGCCTGGGCCTCTGTGGGGGCGGAAGGAGACGGGGCAGGACGCAGAGGCGGGGACCCTCTGGACGGCGTCCTTGTCCTGCCCTGGCGTGTAGCACTGCAGCGTGGGCGTGGATGGCGCAGCCGCCTGCCGTTCAGTCGCATCACCCCCATCCACTGACTGCTCTTCCCGGCTGCAGCTCTGCGACAGATTAATCTGGGGGTCGCTGCTGCGGCGGGGCCAGGAGGTCAGGGCGTGACGGCGGGGGCCCGGGGATGTGGGCGAGGGGGGCGATAGGCCCCGAAAGAAGCCGCCCCCCCGCAGCAGGTGCTCGCGGTGCAGGGCCTCGTCGATGCTGCGGCTCAGGTCGATGGGGGAGGGGGGGCGCAGGTCGAAGTCTGCCAGGGACAGGATGGATTCCTTCTCCTGGACCCAGTCCTTCTCCCGCTCCAGGCTGCCGCTGAGGGAGCGCCGGGGCGTGCGGCCCAGAGCCTGCAGCCGCAGCAGGGAGCCCGTGGAGCCGTCGACGGCGCCGCCCTTTTGGTTGCGCCCGCGGTTACTGTCCTTGACGCTGCGTGAGCCGGGAGCCTGGTCGCGGTCGCGGTTGCGGATCAGGCTCTTGCTGATGTCGGCGCCCGGCCGCTCCTGCCCCGCCCAGTTGTTGGGCACCTCGCCCGCCCCCCCACTGTCGGACTTCCTGCAGGGCCGGCCCCGGAGGCTCTGCACGATCTTGGCCCAGCACGGGTGCCTCTGCGTCGAGGAGGACGAGCACGAGGAAGATGGCGCCTCGACTCCCGCCGCCGCCTCGCCCGGGCACGCTTCTCGGTCCCGGGGCCTCCAGAAGACCCAGGAGGCCAGCAGCAGCATGAAGGCGGACCAGGCCAGCTCCAGGAGCCGGGCCCAGAACTGAACGAGCCACCAGGCCCAGCTGAAGGAGCGCCAGTGGCCCAGCCACCCGTAGAGCCAGAAGGTGGCGTAGGCATGCAGGCCGCAGCACAGAGCCCCCAAGCAAGTGCACACCACCATCACCCGGCCCAAGATGCGCAGCGACCACAGTCCCTCCGGCTGCCAGCCCGCCCGGGCCACAGGCTCATCCAGGGGAGGGGCCGGAGATCGCAGTAGCTGGGGGAAGGCGTATAGCAGGGAGCCCAGGCACAACAGCAGCCCCCAGGTGAGCGAGAGCAGCTGCAGCACTGCGGGCACTGCAGGCGACAGAGCCTCCGACAGCAGGTCGGCCGCCAGCAGCACGGTGCAGTGCAGCACGGCCAGCACCGCCGCCAGTGGGGGGCGCTGCAGGCCTAGTGGCACCAGCCCCATCTGCTCCGCTGCTCGCAGTGTCAGCAGGACCAGCGACGCCTGTGCCCAGATCAGCGGCGGCAGAGGCAGGTTGTAGAGCGCGGTGACGCCAGGGCGGGGCAGCACCTCACTGGCGCCGTACGGGTCCAGGAAAAAGAGGATGGCCCGCAGGATGCCCGCCAGCAGCAGCAGCGCATTGGCCAGGGCCAGGCAGCCCCGGTGGGGACAGTACAGGCCCGGTGACAGAAACAGGCCCACAAGCGCCCCCACTGCCAGCAGCAGGAATAGCACAGCCGTGCCGTAGATGTGCAGCTCCCAGGCGAAGGACAGTTTGCGCTGCAGGTCAGCCCAGAGCAGCAGTGTGCTGTTGTGGGGGGTCGGGGACAGGCAGGGGCCCCGCCCCGACACACACGGGTCCAGGGGGCTAGGGGAGGGGGCAGGGACTGTGGGGGCATGTCCGAGATGGACAGACGCGTTCTTCTCCAGCATGCGGCCTGCCTTCGGACCAGACCCTTGGCCGGTCGGGGATGGGGGAGTGGAACCTGTGCGGGTGGTCAGCTCTGTGACGACTGGGGGGTGGGGGGGGGAGGCAAACAGCCACAGGGTTAGTCTGCACTTTCGCTATTCTGTGCAGCAGAAAATGATAAAAGTGACCAACCAGCAAAGGAGGGAAGGTGGGAGGTGAGTCAGGGGAACAGAAAAAGCTATGAGGGGGATGGAGACTGTCCTGAGCTACTGGTACGCCCACAGGCACTGAGGATGTATCCATCCATCTACCCATCCATCCATCATCAAACTGCCTCTCGTGATCAAGGGTCTGACGGTGCCTGGATACTGGCAGTTCGCCCAGCTGGGGGGACACGCCCTTCACGCGGCACATACATACACACTATGAGCAATTTAAAGACGCTGGTTTTAACTTTAAAGAGCTGGAGGACTGTGGGTACAAAAAGGAAACATGCAAACTCCACACTCAAGGCAGAGGGTACAGAGCCTCCAAGTAACAAAATTAAAAAACCACATTTCGCTATGAGGGAGGAAGGATAACAGGCGCAAGTTAATACGCTTATGCTGCTAGTTGCTCTGGGAGTGGTGACATCTGGGGTTAATTAAAATGGAGATATTTATCTGAACGCTGTGCAGATACTCAGTCCACAGACATCACAGCATGCGACTGAAGCGATCCAGGCGGACAGCAGGACGCCGGGGGCCTGAAGCGGAAAGCCGGGGCCGTCAGTGCCGCTCGGAAGCAGCGGAGTGACGGGCAGCCGTGTCGAGGCACATCACACAAAAAACATGCTCACGGGCTGCCACTCTCTGTGAGTCAGAACCATGCCCTGGAGCCACTTTAAAAACACCGCAGTTTCATGAGATAAATAAGGAATTTTCAAGCCGACCCCTGACACCCATGATGGGGTCAAAGTTCAAGCCTCACTGACCAAAAGTGGCCCCCCAACCCTAACCCTCCCCTCCAAGAGTGCTCCACACATCTGATGTTTTTATGCCAATTAAAAAGTGAAAAATGAGGAATGATTTGAGGCAGGAGTGATATCAGGGTACAAGCCCCTCTAACTACCTGTAACTGATCTCAGGGAGAGGATGAAGTCGGTTTGCCAGCTGTGTCATGAAAGAGCCCCCGGCTCCTGCCCGTACTAATAAAACCTCCCCACGTCTGCTGAATCTGTTCACTGTCTCAAAGTAGGTTTCTGATGACTGTCAGATTGCACACGCATATTTAACAGATGCCAAAAAATACAGAAAGTGGAAAAAAGTACCAGTCTACACTGTCTTGTGAACAGCTTCCATGAAAAGCAGGAGGGGGGGGGGGGCATTATGATGGGGAGTGAAATGAAAGAAGTTGAACTTTTCCAGAAGCCCTTTTGAAATAAAATTAAAGCCCAGTGTGTAGGATGTGATGGGTGAGTCCAGGAAGAAGGGAAAATATGTGTGTGTGTGTTTTAGTTTGAGGATGGTGGTGGGAGGGGGGGCATGGGTGGATAGCACAGCTTCCTGCTGGGGGCTTGGATCAACAGTCCTATGAACAAAGGCCTCACAATGGCCCCTTCCTTATCCCGCAGGATTAGACACCCACAGTAGCAATTGCATGGAGACTGGGGTGCGGCGCTTAAAAAGCATCAATGAGCCGCCCCACTGCGGGCACCGGGCTCTCTCTCATCTGCTTTTTTTCATGGGCAACATCTGGTATCACTATTTCTTCAGAAAATCTTCATGCTATATCTAAGAAATTTAATTCTATTACTAATAGCCTCCAGCTGGAATTCTGATCTATTTTTGCTTTAAATCCTCTCACAGTATAACGCTGAAAGAGCTCACTTCGTGAAGGCATCTAATTACACACACACACATTATTTAGATAATACAAGACGGCGCTTTATTATTACTCTTATAACTCCTGCCTTGTTAGTGAAGCCCAATCATTACATGGCACCTGATCCTAAAACAGATAAAGTTCATCCATCAGTCTAAATATTAACCTCTTGAAACGGAGAGAAAGGTCTGAATGACAATGAAGGAGAGATGCCCAGGGCAACTCAGAATGACACTGTGACTCTGAGTACAGGCTGTGCTGCTGGTTTCCCTATAACTGACCTGCTGGCCTAGCAAACAGCCCCCTGTCCTGGGAGGGCAATGTGGCTGAATGGCTAGCCGTGTACGTACCCATTTCAGCACCCGAGGGCACCTGGCCCCTAAGCTCCCACTGCCTCTTTGCTTCGGTCAGTAATTGTTTAGGGCCCCAGTGACCATCTGTCCACCATACATTTTAGTGGAGAATTACAGTGAGGCTGGAGTCCATTACAGGGTGCAGGGGGCCCAGGGGGATGGTATGCCAGGCCGAGGCAGGGAGCCTGGGGGATGGGATGCCAGGCCGAGGCAGGGGGCCCGGGGGATGGTATGCCAGGCCGAGGCAGGGAGCCTGGGGGATGGGATGCCAGGCGGAGGCAGGGGACCCGGGGAATGGTATGCCAGGCCGAGGCAGGGGGCCCGGGGGATGGTATGCCAGGCTGAGGCAGGGGGCCTGGGGGATGGGATCTCAGGCCGAGGCAGGGGGCCCAGGGGGATGGTAGGACAGGCCGAGGCAGGGGGCCCGGGGGATGGGATGCCAGGCCGAGGCAGGGGGCCCGGGGGATGGGATGCCAGGCCGAGGTTAATTAAATTGTAATTAAATTGTAAAACACACTGAACAGAGTTGAATGAGGCCTAGAGACATGTAATGTGAATGTGGGTGGCATGGAAGAGAAATAGTGCCCCCCCCGTCTCTCTATGTGACTCAGGAGGGGCTCTGTGCCAATGATGAGGACATCAGAGTTAAGTAACTGCTCAGACGTGCCAAGTCCTCCCTGTGTGTAACAAGCTGTTGACCTCAATATGCATCATGTGGCAGCTGGAGGTGTGTCCCCCCCAGGACTAAAAAGAAACGCCTCTGATGATCCCATCATTCGCAAAGGGAATAAAACAGCACGAGAGCCCAAATGTGTATCTTACACCCACACACACACAGACACACACACACAGACAGACACACACAGACACACACACACACACATTCAGGGGTGACACACCATGATGCACACGGTGACACATAACACTGCGTGCAGTAAGCTGCCCCCCCATCTCTCTATGTAAGCTGCACATACCTCGAGGTACCAGGGATATAAAGGAAAAGGAAAAGGGAGAGTTGGGCATCAACGTAGCAGGAGGAGACGCCAACGACAACCCCAACTGGCACCCACTGAAACATCTTCTAGGCACCAACCCAGAAAAGGTGCTTTAAGCCTCTCTGGGTGAGTATGTACCCTCTTTGCAGAAAATCCAATCCACACTGAAGATGAAGGCGTTCCCTGTGCGGCGAGAGTCCTGGGTAGCTCCAGTCTGGTCCCAGATGGACCGTACTGCCCTCACAGTTTGACTCAGTTACCGTGACGACAGGCACACTCCCATAGACAGATAGTCGTTCTCATACAGACACACCCCAATCAGTCCCACTCAGACCCAAATCCTGCTAATACTTAGCTAGCACATGTCACAGGTGTGTCCCACCTCACACCAGCTCACACACAGGGCTGGCACACCCTCGCACAGCTACACACAACCACACAGCTACGCACAGCTACACACACCCACGCACAACCACACAGCCAAACACAGCCACGCACAGCTACACACAGCCACGTACAGCTACACACAGCCAAACACAGCCACGCACAGCTACACAAAGCCACACACAGCCAAACTCAGCCATGCACAGCTATGCACAGCCAAACACAGCCACGCACAGCTACACACAGCCAAAAACAGCCACGCACAGCTACACACAGCCACGTACAGCTACACAGCCACGCACAGCCATGCACATGTTCCTGTAATACTTTCACATGCATTCCACAGCCTCACTGGCCCCAAATATAGTGTCCAAAATAAATGTGGAAATAGCATTAAAAGTTACTGCCTGAATATATGGTCATTCCCTGCTAAAGGTATTCATTTTGGGGATGGGTGTATGGACCCAGACATTCACCCCATATATCACCATATCCATTCCTCCAATATCACCACCATCCAACGCTCTAAAACCACCATCCACATCCTCACCAGCCCATCTGCTCTCTGTTACTTATGTCATCACTCCTCAGTCTCTCCTCCACTCCCTCTCCAAGCTTTACCTTTGCTTCATCTTCTCCTCCCTTTCCTTACACACATTCTTTCTCTTCCCAAGAACGCCCCCCTCACACCCACCATCACATGGACGAAACATTTTTATCTTCCCAATTTGTTTCCTTTCTCCAAAAGGAGAATGTGTGATGAAATGTTTGGGGTTTTTTTGGTGGGGGGGTTACTTTGTTCAATTTCTTTCTTCGGTTTTTCTTACCTGTCTTTGTCGATTGATTAGTTGCACTCATCAAAGTTGTAGATTTACGATCTGGCAAGATGACACTGGTGGTGGTCTGCATCACTAATTTAGCTGCCATAGGTATGTGAAAAACAAATATACTTTTTCAAAATGTACCTAAAAGGAACTAATGTAATAAAATGAAAATCATTAAAAAAAATACACTTTTCTCACCTTTTTCTAACCCAACTTTGCTCACGATGAGTGGTTTTCGAGTCTCTCTTGAAGTTGATGTGGTGGTCTGAGGGTCAGCTGACCCTGTCCGAGACTCGGCCAGCGATACACTGGTGGGCCTCAGCTGTGCAACCTGGATGGCTGTGGAACTTGTGGGCACCTTAGTCACAGAGGTAAATCCAGCAGTAGCCTGGGCTTCTGGCTGAACGTTCGCTAGCGTGTCACTCTTGACTGAATGGGATGCAGAGGAAGTCTCCTCCCTGCCCATGGCTGAGGGCAGGTCACCTGACCCAGCAATCAGCCAATCATCCCCTCCAGTTATATACTCTAGTTCCCCCAGTCCCTTCCCAGTTCTCATCTGTTCTTCCCCTACCACAGCAGCAACTGGGAGTTTGGGGTGGTAGCTTTGGTCTGGACTATGGAAGGGGTTTAACGTGAGGACTTGCACCATTGCTGAAGTGTCCTGCTTGTGTTTCGGGGTTTTTGTGGCTCTAGGTGATGCATTGCTAGCAGGACTCGTCCGAACCTGGATTGTACCACTGTTGGAGCTTTTAGGGGTCAACACAGGAGAAGCTGGCGTGCTCAGTATGACACCCCATCTGTGCTTGCTATCCAAGTGGCTGCTGGGTAATGGAGAACCATGAGTCTCCACCAGAGGGTCCTTGTGTACTGCCACTGTAACGGCAGTCACCTCTTCAATCTGCTTCTGTTTAAAGGCTGCTGGGCCATCCAGGTTAGCCCTGTCAGGTCCGGCCACATAGACCAGCTTCCTCTCAGGCCCTGCAGAAGAGGCACCGTCAGGACGCCTTTTCCCAGACCCCAGGTTCCCCTCATGTACGCCCGGCCCTTCATCAGCACCCTGCTGGTGGACACCGGCCCCAGATGACCTTCCAGCTGGATCCTCGGAGGGTGACGATGCCAGCGCAGGCTGGGATGGCTCCAGGGATGACGGGAGTGACCCCGGTGGCGGACTCAAGCCGGCGTCGCGAGACGATGTGACCGTCACATGGCACAGAGTGTGCTGGGCCAAGGCGAGCAGCAGGAGCAGAGCCAGGGGTAGTGCCATCGCTGGGTGGGTGGTGCCACCACAGGCAGGCTTTCACTCGGCCTCCTCCTGTATCCCCCACAGCATGCTCACCCAGTGCCCTTATTACATAAACCTGTAACAACAAAACGGACAAGGCATCCATATTACAGCCACATGTCCAGTTAAGGGTCGCTGGTGGCCTGGACTCTAATCCAGGCAGCATAGGACACAAGGCAGGGGTGCACCCAGGATGGGATGCCAGTCCATCACAGGGCACACACAAATCTTACAGACGCCAAGACTTTATTTCACAGGCTTTATATCTCAGCCTGATCACTTTAATGCTATTGTCATGTGAAATACCTACTAAACATACAAATAAGAATAAATATTCTTAGAAATTATATGGAATCAATCCATTAAAGGCGATGCCAGGTTAGTTTGTTGTATTCAGTATGCAAATAAACACGACTTCTACATTAGTAAAAAAAAAAACCTCTTAAAATATACAACAATCAAACGATAAACCGGCAAACTGAATAACTCGAGTGATGCTGTTTTGCAAACCTCCTGTTGTGACCTGAGAGGGACACCGGCTCTAGCGAAGCATGTGAGGATAAGTCGGCCGGTCCGAGGGGCCAAAATGGACGGCTTGCTGGGCAGAGTCTGCAATGTGGCGGGCCGGCTGCACAGAGGGCGAGTCTGTACACACTCCCAGAGGGCCGTGCTGCAGAGCGGTGGCACGGGGGGGGCTCGGTCACACATCCATGCGCATATAGAAACGCGAGCACACACAGAGCCTTATTCACTCTAAGTGACTGTGTGTCTGCACATTCTCACAACGCCATGGCGAGGGTGCAGCCGCGGACTTACTGGAGAGGGCAAGTGCTGCGTTCAGATACCCCGGCCTCACGTGAATATGTACACAGCCATGTACATTGCAGGAAAGCAAATACATCATAAATAACAAAACCCTGCCTATATACAATGCAGATATAACAATACAGATATGCACAAGCGACCTCTGCAGAGAGACGATATATACAGGCAAGGCGGGGAAAAAAAATAGAAAAAGCAGGGTGACATTGAGAGTTTGACAACAGGGGAAAAAGAAAATAAAAGGGACAAGAATATGAGATTTAGACAGGTATGAGATTTGAATCCTGCCTCAAACGATCCCTTCAGGTACAAACATGTGCCTGTTCTCTTCTTCCCAAGACCAAAGCAATCGAGCCTATAGTGGCTGAGGCATCTCTGCTTGAACATTCGCTGACTCATTTAGAAATATGCTCACATTTACAGTCACATTTATTGGTCCTGCTGGTGCTTCTGGCACGAGTCAGTGTAAACGTTTGAGAGCATTAGACCACAAAGACGAGACTCTGGACACGAGCATGCAATCAGTGAGTGCAGTCAGTCTGCAGCTTTGCTTTGTACCAGACGGGCAGAATGTGCCAGTTTTAGGGAAGAGGGTCTAACAACACGCAACAGCACTGAATTTCCCCCAGGATAAAGAAGTATATCTTATCCTTAGTGGCCAAATATAGGCATATGTGTGCAAAATGAAACATCAAGACCAGTAAAATTAAAATAAAACCGAGTCCAATCTGATCTTTATCTGAAAGTATCAAAGTTCAGCATGGATTTTGTTATGACAAAGCACACAATGAATAGGTCAGCGATAGAGCAAGGTGTAAATGTATAGTACGCATCTACAACTCTGCTTCGTTTGATACAGAACTTAACATGGCGAGACAAGAACACGTACGAAGAAAGTCACAGCCATGACAGAGAAAGACTCTTCGCTCTTATTCACGGGTCAGCTGATGTTATCTAAGCGACCAAACCATCACTTCTGCATTAATTCCCTCATTATTTGCTCTTGCTGCTGGGTGTCCTATTTCATAATGACCTGCACGTTAAACTCAGTCATTTCTGGGAATGATTTGGTGGCCCTTAAAGATTAAGCGATTAGGAAGCGTGAGGGTGCATGTAATGGCAAGGGGGACACAGGCAGGGAATGAGAGGCAGGGAGATGAGGCATGGCACAGGGAGCAGGCTGACACTTGCCTGTGCCATGTGTGTGCTTATCTGCAGGAGGCTCAGGTTCACTTTATGGAGTGATGCCCCTATGAACGAACCCGGGAAAAACAGTCGAGGCCGGCTCAAGGCAGGGACACTCCCTCATGAACCTGTTTCAAAACCCACTCGATGAAGCAAACACCGTAAATCAAGATACCATATAAACTCCAGTTCCAGGATTTCTCAGTCGAGTCGAGTGTTTCTGCATGTGTGTGTGTGTGTGTGAACGTGATCTCGATGGTGTCTTTACGTGCACGGCTACTGAGAGTTTCCATTTTGTAATTACGTAGACATATTTATGCATGTGCATAGGTGTGTGAGAGACAGAGAGAGAGAGACAGAGAGAGAGAGAGAGAGAAGGAGAGCAACCTGATGCGTGATTATGCCCTGTAAGCACTTGAGTATGCAGTTGACAGGGGATATTTTTATCCTAGATCTACCCTGCGGGGGCCCAGGAAAATATCGGCTACCAAGGATGGGTCTCGCCACTGTTACTCTCCTCACAATCATGCCTTTATTCTCGAGCCAGGAATAGAGCCAGCCCGTGTTTCCAGTTACCGCACTGCATTTCACTGTCTAAGCTTATAGCCCCACGGCACGACACGTGTGGACCAGCATGTTACACACAGACCTCCTCCATCACATCACAGGAAGTGCATTAACCTGCAGAAGTAATATAGAAACTCAGCAGAGTGAAAAACCCATATGACTACAAGGGAAAATCTAACAGCTGAACATGGCAGCATGCAGGAAACAGTCTGGACGGAGTCTTAATGAACACTCAGGTCTGGGGAATGGGTCATAGGCTGCCCAAGAAGGGGGCCTTCCTCAACCCCTCTCAATAGGAGCTGGTCAAAATCCACATTTGCTCTGGGCATAAATACAGGCTGGCGCATGAAATTCAAACATACCCACATGTAACAGCTTCCCAAAAACTATCCCAATATTTGTGTTAAGTTCAATGTTTCCAAATGTTGACCAACATCTGTTATTTTCCTAGTCAGCAAGAGATGCAGGTGTACTACTGCACACTCCACTAAATTTGAGATGAGTGTAAATGTAGTGTAATGTAAATGTCATTTTCTATGCAATATTCACAAAAACTTGACAAGCTATACAACACAGTGAGCTCTGCTGTGCCCTTCCTTACACTTGGGGCCTGAGCAGGTGTGTTAGCAAATGCTGGAGGATACAACTGCACACCTCGATATCGGGAAACAAAAAAACTTTGTTCTAAATGCCCGATGATAGCAGGCTCCCATCCTGACCACATGGATGAGGCAGGACCCTGTGATAATTGGGATTAAACTGCCACAACACAGAGGAGTCCTTGTGAGACCTTTGTGATGAAGGGCAAGCAACGTGGCTCAAATGTGACCAAAACAGGAAGTGGAGGACGAAGTGCTGTTTATGACATTATATCTCCATGATGAATGAAAGAATGCCCTCCTCAATGAGCCACGTTATTTAGCTCTGATGTAATGAACAGAACAAGAGCAGCGGAAGTAGGTCTTTGGCACTATGAAATGACCCTGTCCTCATTTCCACAGTTCTCCTGCTTTAGTCATTATATTTATCATTTAATAATTTCCTTCTAATCTATTTTTATTGCTTGATGACAGATGGAGCACTTATGGGGTAAGAAATCTTGAATTAGTTCTTGAAACAAAAAAAATCTGAAGGTCATGCAGCAGGAAAAACAGTTTGAGAGTAAGAAGGCTTGAGGGAGAATATTAGAAAAGCAGACACGAAAAGCTAGACAGAGGAAAGGCACAGAAAGGACAAGAGGGGAACAAAAGGTCCCAAGGTGTCAAGCAGGAGGAGCAGAGCGCGAGAGCCAGAGCTGGCTGTTTTGACTGAGGATCCATGGGTAAGAATGTAAACATGCTGAGCTGTTGACTCACTATCAAGTCACACACGTATAGGCAGGCAATGAGATACTTCAACTGAGAAGAAAGAACTAAACAAATCAAGCTGGTCTGACACTCTCATGGGACACAAATATATATATATATATATAATAAACCTGTCAGTCTACATTCAGGAGGGAAGTCTAGATGAGCTCAGGCATTTTAGAAAGACTGGAGGTGAACTGCTGAGGCTATCGTCCCCATCTTGCTCCACAGGCAGGAATTCCACAGGCTTTTATTCCATGCTGTTTTTTCCATTCACATTGCCATGAAAACACCCTGGAGACTTAAGAGGTGTTTGGAGGCGCTAATGCTCCACGATCGGAGGCGAGCCGGCCGCGACTGCCCCCCCAGCACAGAAGCACCCGCAAGGCAGAGCGGCGCTCTGCATGTGATGCATAAAAAAACGGCCCCTGCCTCACAGACCAGCTAATGGACCGCCGCAAGGCGAGGCGTCGGACGATTCGGCCCCGAATGGCTCATTAGCTGAGGCTTGCCGAACGAATTTCGTCGAACATAGCATCTAAAAACGGTTTCGAAGTTATTTATGCACATTTGACCGAATATAGCGGAGGTAAACAGCTGCCATTCTGCTACAGACATGGATGTTACCTTGCTCAGCTTACCTAAAACGCATTCTATAGCATGTTCATATACAGGCAACATTTTTAAAACAATGTAGAATTCGAATGTTTGGTTTAATAATTAGGCCTAGTTAGACTTAATGAAAGTCGTATATTATAGGCTATACGGCAATAAAGTTTTTTATTATCATCTCGCATAACACGTTACAGTAAGTAAAAACCCACTGTAGTCTACGCGATAAAGAATTTCTTAAAATATTCCGCATTTGTGGTATTCTGCGGTCTCTGTATTAACTGTACAAGAACCACAAGGTTACAGAACATATTCATTTTCTTACCTTTAAAGTTTTCTTGATCCTTTATTCCACTCTCGTACAACACAGACGTATCTGCCTTGAGCTCACCATTAAGCCACTGAAAATGTTTACCGACGTGTTTGTATGACCTCGCAATTTCTTGCTGGTTCATTGATGGGGGGAATTTAATTTTTCAGTCATAATCATGATTGCAGCGGGAGTGTGGTCATTCTTTGACCGCTGAAATCGCCCACATCTTTATACTGCTGCCGCTGAGCCTTGGAGATGATGAAAAACAGGTGGATCCAGATCCTCTACAAGACTTTGTTGAGCAACGCACATGTGCCAGCGCTCGAGACTAAACCCCACCAATTTCACTAAAGATCTCGCCTCACACACACCCACCTACCAATACACTCCTCCGTGTTTATCCCGGGTATCTCCCTCCTATAATACAGTCCCGCAGCCAGTGCGCTGGCCCAGAAACCAATGTCATTAAGTCCAGAGTACAAAAATACACCCGAGCTGTTCACCTTAGATTAGCCTTTCCGCGATCCTCTTTGTTGTACGGGTATGGTTTAGTTTAATTTTGAAAACAGGTCTCCTTAGCGAAATAAAAGAGGCTGTAAGTGATATCCCTCATGGGCATGACGGAATATTGCCTTCTATGCAGAAAAATAACCGACAGTATCCTGTAATTTTTCAGTTCTTCTAGGTAATAGAAAAAAAGAAAACCACAATTATCAAATTGTCATTCTATCTTCTTGGTATCTAATTGCAGTCCGCTCCATTTCTTCGTATGTGTGAAGGCGCGCAGGTTTTTCTTTCGATGCCCGCAAAACCAATCTCTGTAAAGAAAAAGAAACAGTTATATTAACATATGTCAAATACATCATTTGTATATATAAACATAATCCTCAACCACGGTTACATTTGATATCTTAGAGCAAACTTGCCTATCCAGATTAACGCCTTTGCGCTCACAGGTATAACCTTCACATGCAATCGTGCTGCAATTATCCATCCGGGTTAGAAATCTTTCATACGATATTATATTAGGTGCCTGCGTCCTGCGATGTTTCCTGCGCGGTGTTATTTTCTTCTTATAGATACAAGATTGCCCGTCGGCTAGGTGAGTCCCCGCCTTCACGTCGCGACTGTCTGCTGGGCTCCGCACTTAGATCGGTGGGGTTACTTCAGCCCCAAAGCGACTCCCTTCCCATTCCTTTTGCTTGTCACACTCTTACAGTATTTCTTTCTCTCTCTCTCTCTCTCTCTCTCTCTCTCTCACACACACACACACACACACAGTATTAAGGTTACCGCTAACTGTGCGGCTTAACTGAAGCGCCTTTACATCGACAGGGAGCCGCAATGCCACGTTACGTAACAGCTAGGCGGCCCCGAAAAGGCGATAGAAGCGGATCAGTCCAGCTACACCGTGATGAATTACTCGTATATATTTTTGATTTTTGTGCCTACTAATTATTGTTAACACTGCACTTTGCGACCTTGGTTCAGGCAGTATCCCGTGTTCTTATGTTTCTATCTTTTGAATCATAGAATAAGAGATTAATGGAGTCCCTCACCCCCCCCTTTTTCATGTGCTGGCATGATGTCACCTAGCTGAAAAAAAAACTGAATTCTGCATTGTAGGCTTGAATAGCAACTGAAGAATGGCCAGGGCACTCCTGGGTGAAATTGTACACTGGTGCTCCCGGAAATATTGGACCAGCTGGTATTGCGCCAAGTCCCGTTCATCTTTCCCTCCCGCCTCCCTGCTCAGCAGCGTCCTCTCGGCGCACAAGCCCTCCCATATTCAGCGCTTGATAGGTGTGTCCAGGTGAATCGCTCTCAGGCGTCCTTTCCACTTAAAGAAACAGCGCTCTCTTTCGCACACATTTCATCACCGCATCCCGGCGCAATTCAGAAAGCGAAAATATTAATGCTGTGGTGAGATTTCGAACAAGCAGAGTCATTACACACTATTTTATAGACTTAGACTTGACTGTTGAGGAGGAGATTCGTTTTATCTAGTAGCAGATATACAGATATAAAGAGGATAAAACAGAAGTATAAAATGTATGAAATAATCAAAGTGCTCAAAATAGGCATGTACAATTACAATATTGAGCAATGATAATTGTAATCAATCAGGCTATACAGTGCTATATGACAGTGTAAATCTTACACTGCCCAATACTGACATTGGGCATTATAAATATTATGTAGATGTAGCACATTGGGTATATTCATATGTATATGTAGCAGGAGTGCATCATGGGTATGTTGTTTACCCAGACAGCCCAAAGAGGCTGTGTCAGTAAAATACAGCAATATACACCTAAGACCAACAGTTTCTGGTCAAAGTCCATTTCAGCACAGAAACACCACATACACTTCTGTGTCGGGTCCATAACAACAGGGACATTTCTATAAACAAGTCTCTACCTGGATTGTTTGTTATTTTAGATCTTCCATGCTATTGTCCCAGAGGGTTTCCTTCTCACACCAAACGTGCATTTTGCCATGAGAATAGATACCAGCAAAAGCCATGTTTAAATGTATGGTTTATGGGCGTTCTATGGACTGGAGGACTGGGGAAAATACAGCAGCTCCATTGTGCTTACATGGCTATAGGGAATGGAAAGGGCAGGGCTGTTCCTTAAAATGCTGCAGGCTGGTATTTTCCTCCCTTGTCGGCCCTCTTGCTGGCCTGCTCAAGTTCATCCAGCTGGCTGGAATCATACTGTAAATCCTGTATTCTGTCCATTGTACTGTCTAGAGACTGCACATTTTATCAAGGCCCTTTGCTTTATACTTGTCAAAGAATAAAGACAAATGTGTTACTATATGCAAGTGTTTCCCAACCCAGTGCTTGGGGAACCCTGGACTGTCCACATTTTTGCTCCCTCCCAGTTTCCAGCCAATCAGGAACACCGGATACCTGAGACAGGTGCGCTGGAAGCTGAGAGGAAGCACAACTGTGGACTGTCCAGAATCCCCTGAGGATTAGGTTGGGAAACACCGCTATATGCTATGACAGGTTCATCCAGACTTGTGTTCTTAAAAAGAACTTTTGTAAAAGTATCCCTAAGCAAGCAGAATGGAATGAAAAGTTAAGACAAACAAAGAGATGAATATACCTGTCCAGACAGAAGGCGAAAACAGATGAGGTCAACAATCCCAAAATAATTTATCAGCACAAAACAAATTGAAAATGCAGAAAAGTAATGGTTCCCAAGACAAGTCAGTGCCATTAGAACTTTTGAAGATTCTGAAAGCACTGAAGAAAACGCCATTACAACAAAGCATAACTACACCACTCCTTTTTTTTTCTCAAATGAAAAGACAAACAGTTTAGGAGAATTAGACTATAAATTGCTCATAAGATGTAATTGACCAGCAATTGCAATGTAACCCACAACCCCATGGGCACTGCTGCAGGTGGCTGCCCTTCGATGCCAACTTTGCTCCCAGCAACATTCACTATATGGACAGAAGTATTGGGACACTCCTGTTAACCACTGAATTCAGGTGCTTCTTTCAGACCCATTGTCACATGTGAATAGAATCAAGCACTATGCAGTTAGGTTTACAAATATTTGTGAGCGAATGGGTCATTCTGTAGAGCTCAGTTCAATTCAAGTATGGTGCTGTCATAGGATGCCACCATTACAAGAAGCCAGTTTGTGAAATTTCTTCCCTGCTAGATATTCCACATTCAACTGTAAGTGGTATTATTGCAAAATGGAAGCATTTAGGAACAACAAAGACTCAGCGACGAAGTGGCAGCCCACGGAAAGTAATTGAGCAAGGTTGCAGAGTGCTGAGATGCATAGTGTAGAAAAGTTGCCAACACTCTGTTGACTGAATAACTGCAGAGTTCCAAACTTCCTCTGCCATCAACCCCAGCACAGAAACTGTGTGCCGGGAGCATCGGAGAATGGGCTTCCATGGCTGAGCAGCTGATGGATGAGTCTGTGTTTGGCAGATGCCAGGAGAACGTTACCTGCCTGACTGCATTGTTCCAGCTGTAAAGTTTAGTGGAGGAGGGATAATGGTATGGGGTTGTTTTTCAAGGGATTGGGTTAGGTCCCTTAGTTCCAGTGAAGGGAAATCTTAAAGCTTCAGCATACCAAGACATTTTGGATAATTTTATGCTTCCAACTTTGTGGGAACAGTTTGGGGAAAGCGGTCCTTTCCTGTTTCAGCATGACGGTGCCCCAGTGTACAGAACAAGGTCCATAAAGATGGTTGGGTGAGTCTGGTGTGAAAGAACTTGACTGGCCAGCACAGAGCCCTGACCTCAACCCCATCAAACACCTTTTGGATGAACTAGAACGGAGGTTATGAGCCAGGCCTTCACGTCCAACAACAATGCCTGACCCCACAATTGCTCTTTAGGATAAATGGGCAAAATCAGAATCACTTTATTTCACTTATCACTTTTATTTAGAAAAAGAGGAATATGACTAATAAGAATTTCATGTATAAATCAAGTATGTGCACATGAACTTGCAAAGAAGACATAGATCAAATCTGTTATTTCCAATACAAAATTCCCACAGACACTCTGCAAAATATTGTGTAAAGCCTCCACAGAAGAGTGGCAGCTGTTACAGCTGCAAAGGGGGGACCAACTCCTGTTCTATACCTGTGCGTTTAGAATGGGATGTCATAAAGGTTGCTGTGGGTGCAATGGCCAGGTGTCCCGTACAGTGTATGTGTCTGTGTGTCATGTAGAGCAAGATGTGGCAGATGAAAACAGAATTTCCCCACAGGGATCAATAAGTGTCATTAAAAAGTTTGTAATGACAACTTAACAAGCCAATGTGAAATTGGATAAATTATGTACAGCAATGCAGTAAAATTAATAACTAAAAACATTTTTTAATTAATTTTAGGTACTTGGAGTAAGGCAGAATTCACAGAGAATGGAATGCTACTGGAAATAAACAGCGGTGATATGGCACTCAGTGGAGGTCTAGAGACTTACCCTTAAATATGATATTCCCTCATCTGTTTGCTTCCTGCACTACAGACCATTCTCCTTGCAGTCCAAAACCATGGATTTATGTAAATATCTAAATTTCACATTATATGTGAATATGTTCCCCCCATAACGGACTAGCACCCCTGTCTGTAATGTTCCCCCATGACCCACCACTTCCTTTGGTAGAAGGAAGGATTCAACCTGTATCCATTTCCTGCAAAGACATAACGGTGAAAGCCAATCATAGGAGGTCCAGGACATATGTCACATTGGGAGGCAATCGGGCCTCAGTCAGGCTCCCAGAATTTCGGCAGACTGTAAGCAACTGGCAGCTTCCATCTGTCATTGGGTATTAATACATTTAGGTAGGTAGGTTACGAATAACACTGCTAGTCTAGGGGAGGCTTGCATCACTCTCTTTAAAACCAGCAGTGGGTGAACTAAGTCTTTCCAGTTACACGGCTTTAGAATCATGTAACGTAAAAGAAAAAGTTCATTTGAAGGAAAATTCCAATCAAGCAAGTTGTTTGCATTTCACACTTCATCCAGCTGAGGCAAAACATACAGACTTACTACTGTCTATTCAAAAGGTGGATCTAACACAGATATAGACTTCAGAATGACAGGAAGCTGTGTCCTTTATACAATAGACGGGATGATGCGGAGTTTATTCTTCGGTCACCGTGACCAAAAACATACCAGGTAACAGAGGATGAATGGTGAGAAGATGAGGGACAGAGGAAGGAGAAACGCATAGACTTTGTGATCCACCCCCCCCTCCCCCAACCCCATCTCTCCTCTCACAGTCAGACACAATGTGACCTTGTTTGGGAAAATTAGATGCAATAACAAGCTGGACACTCGGTCACAACCCGGACTCGTGCAACCTCCCCGCCCCACCCCGTAAAACATGACATCTGGCATTAACAAGCCTGTTTTGTTGCTTTGTTTATCCTAAGGAGGGCAGAATGGAGAGATCTCACATGGTCACCTCTGGCAGCCCATTCACTATACTGTGTTATACTGAGGGAATTACACAGAACTGTTAATAGTTTAGATGAAAAGATTGGAGAATCTCTGTGTAAAGTAATGTGCTACTTCCACTGACCTCCACACCACTTTAGGTGACTGTGTAGTAATATCTGTACAAATCTGGCTCCAGCGTCAATACCCCCCCCTCCCCCCACGCACACACACCGAGCAGATTTGCCTCACAATCCTCACAAAAATAACTTTAGCCACAGCCGGCAGAAGTGACTCCTGAAGGATCTGGTATACGAGTACATGCCTGGGCACAGAGACATTCAATATGCATACAAAGACTCTTTATGTTTTATAGATCTTTATGATTTAGACACACGGTCATTGTAGAAATAGACAATCAAACTTCTCAGCTCTGTCATCCTCCCTGTACCCTGCACAAATCTGCCCATTAGTGCTGCCACAATGCAACATATCACACAATGTGCAGAGACCCAGTCTTAGGGGGAAAATGGCATGAACAGGCCATTGGAAAATATACTGGGAAAAAGACACACGCACACACACTCTTCAATGTGTCCAAATGACATATTTAATATCCTGTGATGCTCAAACATACTGTGTCTGTATGATGGACAGTCATGTACTTCAGACCATCAAAGATAATATTTTTTAAGAAATCTCAATCCACCTCCAAACATTTTTAGGTCAGGCATAGCATCACATAGATACAGACGGACAAAGGAGAGCAGTCAGCTATTTCAGGATCAGACAAAGGTGGATTGGCTGCCGGTGAAGGTTTTAGGTGAAGGAGTAATATTCAGAGTAATGGATACTTGCATAACACTCATGCAGTTCATGATTGCATTTCTCAAAGTGCCACCTAGTGGCCAGATAATGGTACTTACGTACTTTTCTAGTAATGTAATTTTAATTAATCTTGAGTGAGCATATGCATTTAACTGTAAAATCACATATTGGATATTCTTTGTTCAAAAGAGCCTTTTGTTAGAGTAATAAATATTTTATATGGGATTCTCAAACCTCACAGTACATTATCGTTTCAGACTTAACTTCTGCTACAGACCATCAGCAAATGTGCAAAAACCACATAATTAATGTTTGGCTGAACAACCAGTTCTGTGTCACAGGCCAGTTAGGCAAAGAAAATACATACAGTTTTTACAGTTGGAATCAGTTTAATTCAAGAGAATTACATATGTACATACATTAGTTTTTTTTTGTTTGTTTTAACAAACTTCAGTATCTAAAACTTTTGTATAAAAATTGCAAAAAAGAATTACATATAAAAAGGTATATATAAAAACATAACATATTATGTCACATACACATTACATATAAAAAGTACTTAACAAGAGTTCAGCGTTTCAAGGTCAGACTCATTCTCCTTTTTCACCGAAACGTCACGTTTTGCACACTTTAGCTCTCGTTTTCCATGTCTCTTTTCGGCCTTCATCTTTCCTATGCTCTGTTTCTCATCCCCCTCTCCCTCCATCTTTACTGGAGGCTCTTTTAGCTTCTGGAACTTCTTCAGGTCGGCACAGAACAGCACCTGAGAGGAGAGAGTCCCCTATAACAACGGTTTAACTCCGCCCCCTGGCTCTCTGCTCCATAAATCTCAAAGCGTTACTCACAGAGTGTGCCCAGCCAGCATAAGGACCCCACAGCTTTCTAAAAAAGTCTCCTACATAGAAATAAAACAGCAGTATTAATTGTCTGCATCAGAAAACCGGGGCCGTTACACATGCAACCTGTAAGACTGCCTCATAGAAGCCTGATTTAGGTTCCTCTTTGGATCCATTACTCATTGACAGATGGAGATGCAGGGCCCTCACCGATTTCTTGGTAGACCTTGTCTGTCAGAGTCTTGCGGCCCGTTGCCACGGCGCAGCGGTAGTCCCTCTGTGCAATCTGCCACATGTGCGTGTCCACAGGCAATGCACAAGACTTATCCAGGGACATCAGGCACACACAGTCTGCCACCTGCACAGCAAAATTTTGTTGGAGCAGGAGTCAGAACCATATATGGAATTTCAGTGAGCTCTAAGCAATGGGAAGTGGAATATTTCCATATGAGGTGATGCGAACAGGCGCGGCACAAAACCTATCGAGCAGGCGGGACACGAGGAATGAGCGGAACCGGGCAGAGACTCTGACACACTTTAAGGCTTTAGGCAGCAGCGCGGTACCTTGGAGCCCACCCCGGGAAGGGTGCGGAGGGCACTGCGGGCCTGTTCGTAGGGCACACTGCGCAGGTCACCCAGCCACTCGGCGCCGCACTGGTCCAGAATCTGCCTGGCGCTCTGCTGCAGAAAGCGAGCACGGTAACCGAAGCCCAGGTCTCTGAGACTTGCCTCCACGCTGCCATCTGTTGTTCGCAGGGTGGGAGATCGTCGGCATGCGTGCGCGATCATGGGAAGTTCACACAATGACCTATGACCACACTGTTATTCTGGGGTGTAAATAAAAGCTACAGAACACATGTATTCACTCACACTGCGTTGAACACTGCAAGCGATATAAAGGGGCAAGTATACAACATTCATCCAGCTTCCATACTGCTTATCTAACGGAGGGTTACAGTGAACCTGAAGCAGTGCCTCGGGATGTATAGAGCACAAGGCAGAGACCGCTGGACTGAATCTCAGTCTAGCACAGTGCACATTCATACATTATGAACCTAACCACATGATTTATGACTGCAGGAGTAAACTGGACAGTGCACTGGAAGCATGCAAACTCCAGAAACACAGCAGGGGGAGCCCTTGAGCTCCTAACCCTGAAGGTGAGACAGCGATGTTGCTCACTGCAATCCGCAAGAAAGCAAACAAGGAAAATAGATACAAATAAATGCTCTAGTACATTTCTATTAAAGTCACTGAAAATGAACCTATTGACTGTCATATAAAATAATGAGAGAATCCATGGATGAAAGGACAAACATCCGAGGAAATCAGGAGGTACCGGCCAGAGCGTTCAAAGTGGGAAAATCATGGTAGGGGGTGCCATCCAGCTGGCACAGGGGAGCTCCCAGTTTGGCACAGAGCCGCTCGATCATGCCCTCGATGCGGGAGATGTGGTTGTTGGAGGTGCAGATGAAGGAGAAGAGGCATTCGGTGGGATCCTGTCGCAGCATCCTCACGCCTGCAGGATATGACGCAACCGCATATCTGAGCTCCATCGTTATGCGCAAATGGAAAAACATACAAATTGCTAATGAACTTATGCTAATGGACAAAAGTATTGGGACACCTGCCTGTTACTCTTACAGGAACTTTTATGACGCCCCATTATAAATCCATCAATATGGAGTTGGTCCCCTCTTTGCAGCTATAACAGCTGTCACTCTTCTGGGAAGGTTTTCCACAATGGAATTGTCCAAATGTGGGTGTAATGGTCAGGTGCCCCAATACTTCTACACATATAGTGTAGCTACATGCCAACCCACTTCATATATCCAGCACAAATGCCAGACTTTCTGGATCATACAAACCAGGTGTTATTATGAAATGCCACAGAAGACATTATTCTGTGGGTTCCAGAGTGCTCTTACCTGTAAATATGTTGGCGATATCCTTAAAGTGATGGTCCACAGAGGCCCATTCTTTGTATAGCTCCCCCAGTGGCACCTTTAGCTGGAAGTAATCTCTCAGGGTCTCCTCTTCACCTCCGTCCCACTGATAGGCCACCTCCGCAAGCTCCAGTGTGCCAACCTCCGGCTCATCCTTCACAGCTGCTGCCCCTGTTTTTGGTTTCTTCGCGGTCTCGAGCCGCTCACCCTCCCCTGGCCATTTCCTGCCAGCCTGCCTTGCCGTGCTGACCTGGCAGCCATAAGTGTGGTACCAGAGCTTGTCCTCTGTCTGCATCAGTGTCCACACGCGGCCTCCCATCACCCCTGTCCAGTGCCCATCGGCTGTTTCACGCCACCTAGAGGAGATAGGGGGTACAGACACAGAAAAAATAAAAACCTCATTAACAGCAAAGCAACCCTACAGACTTGTTAGGAGATATTAGTTAATAGTGGTGCAATAAAGAAATCTTCAGTATAGCATTTTAAGTATGATAAATAGCTATCATACTTGTGCCAACTGTTTATTGCTTAAGGTACTAAGTTTTTCTAGGTTACTTTTCACACCTTTGACCATGCCAGTCATATGTCTCAGCAATTATATGACCTGTTTATTTATTTAAATAGCACAAAAAAAAGAAATAATTCGAAAATGTAATAAACACCGGATGCTGATATATGCTCTCCTATATCCAGATGTGTGTTTACATGCTACCTTGATTTTTTTTGCCCCATTATATTTCTATAGCAGTGGTGTGAAGTTACCGGAAAGTCTGTCCACATCCTAGCGTCAAGTCCAGCCGCAGTTCTGACCGTGTACAGCAGATCGATCGCCACACATTGGCTCCAGAGGAGAACACAGCATGTTGGGTCATGGGGACTATTCTGCAGTCAGGACTCTCAAAGTGCTCTAACTCTTACAAACCTGCAATACAGTTGTCAAAATAAAATCCATTCATTCAGTTCCACCTTCAAATAAAGTAAGTATACTTTGTTTTATACCACATATTTGCAATCCAAAACAAAAGACTTGCTTCCAAAAGTTGAAAGTTTAACAAAAGAAAATCAGTTTTTGATTAGTGGTATACATTAGATACTAATATACATATATGTCTTAGCATATGCCTAGTAGTTCATACTTATGTGTATATATTCAATACTACTGCATATATCAATCATATAAATCATTAGTTCATTTTCTACAACGGGTTATTACATGCAGGGGTGCGGGTACCCGGAGTTTATCCCGGAAGCGAAGTTTTTATTGAAACCAATACACGATACAAAATAAATGTGACTGTAAAAATAGTGAACAAAACCATTCAAACTAGCGCACTAAACGCTTTTTTTCCGACGATCGTCGCAGCCTTATGGGTTGAATATAGCACGTCAGAAATAGATTTAATTAAACTATTACACCAAAGCCAAGAGTAGCAAAATTCTAATAGTCTTTTGGCAGCTTAGCATACGTACAACAAAACTAACGCGAGCTTCAGTCCTATACACCCGCCGCCCCCAATTTTTATACTACCTATTGCTGTTGGACTGCGGCCCTAACTGGCCATCGCTGTTGGACTGCGGCACTAACTGGCTTTCGCTGTTG
>JABFEA020000110.1:12927721-12957555 GCA_019775915.2 Cyphomyrus plagiostoma | reverse complement strand
ACGTCTAATAAAAGATATTATATAAGCTGACGTAACGATTGCACGCACTTGCATGGAATACTTCAGCACACAAGAACTCTATTACCTTACCTAGCTGTGTAACACATAGGAGTTTAAGCACCGCCCCATTTCTGTAGGCGGGCTCTGAATGGGGAGTAATGTCTGGGGAATAATGCCGGTTGCGTTTGATTTTCATGCACAGTTCCACTCGAATTATTAATTAATTTTAGTTTTGTATGCCGAATAATATTCGATATCTTAAATCAAGCTAGGGAAGTATATGTGAAAATCACCAATGTTATAAAAGACTACCTAGGAAATGCTTAGGCAGGAAGTTTGTATGACGCAATCCGTCTAAATCCCGCCCCCACGGACGGTAACCAATCGGGTACTAAGAAGTTGCTGATTCTGTTTCAGTCAGGAACAAAATTATTCTTAGGGTTAGTTTCCTTTTTCATCGGTATGCGGTGGTGTGACTGGGTTTTAGAAGAAGATGGCAGATACATTGACTCTTTTCGCCTCCATAGGACTAAGTGATCAGAAAGCCAAGGAAACTTTGAAAAATGAATCACTCAGCGTGGCGCTCAAGCAAGCAATTTCTCGGGTAAGGCATGCAGCAGAGTAAAGTCAAGTGCAAATCGGAAAGAAGAGGCAGCACTGCTGACGTTGGTCAGGAGTTGCAAGTTCCCCAGGCGTGCGTTTATAATATCGTATGTTTAACTTTAATCGGCTCTTCAGGTTTAAACCCAACTTTGTGTATTGGTTGCTATACATTTTCCGGTTTAATATCATGTTGCTGAGTTACAGTAAAACAGAAAATAAATCCGTGTTTGCTCAATTAGTAGATGAACTGAAAATAAGCAAGACGACGTGGAAGGCTTCTTTTTCATGAAGTATTATTATCTTTCAAAATATTATGAAGTCGGCTTTTTGCTTTTAAAGAATATTTCTAAAGCATATATAGATAAAATGAATTGTGATGGGGCCTGTGGAGCCTTTCTATTTTGATAGGAATGCTGATGGGATTGATGTCTGTGTACCCTGTAGGCTCAAGAGATCCTGGGGCCCGCAAGTGTGGACAAAGCCATGGGTACGCTGCTGTACAGCATGGCCTCTCGTCTGAAGGACGCCCATCGCCTTCGTTTCCTCACTGAACAAATCGTCCATCGCAGGATCACTACTGATTTGCAGCTGTCAGGTACACGTACCTGTGTATAAAGTAGTGCAGGCACATAAGTAAAGGTATGGGTGTGCTGATCTGGCACACAGTGCTCAGTGCATAAAGAGGCACAACAACATTCCTTGGCAATCACATGCCTTCCACATTTTGACATTTCTACATTGAAGGATAGTTTAATTCTGATGTGAGTGTAGGGCGAAAGCTTTGGCGCTCATAATGTGTGACCCTACACTTACTGATGAAATAGTTGATTTGTCTGTGGGAGTGGTCGCAAAATGCACATAGCCAGAAACAAATAAGACTGATAAGAGACATGATATTTAAGAACCTAAGGAATCACAGAGATATGAGTTCACATATTAATATGGAACAGGTTATTTGGATTTTTAATTTGTCAAAAAGAAGTTGTCAATAAGTTCTGTTCACTTCTGATTTGTTGGAATTAAGATTTCCTGTATTGAAAGACTGTCTACACATAATCTTTCAATCCCTGTTATATTTTAACGATTGTGCCACCATTTAGGAATAGCATCTTGCGTAAAATCATGAACTGGAGGATTGTGATACTAGACCATGCTCATCACCAGGTAAATTTACTTCCTGCAGCTGCTCTGGATTTTCTGAAGAATCATTCTCAGGGTGCCATCATTCAGGAAGATTTTGACGCCGTGTGTGGTGTTGGAGCTGTCATCACTCCAGAGCAGATTGAGGATGCGGTGAGGAATAACTGCAGAGAAATAGTGCGAATGTCTGGATTTTGTTAAGTAACGGTGTTGGTATTGCTATAATATGCACTGCTACATTCTTTCGTTGATGACTTGCCGCTTATGCGAATGAACTATTGACATACAGTACACTGCCATTTGCTATATGGGTTGCTCACTCTGCTGTGTGTTTTAGGTGGAGGTGGTGATCAAGAAACACAAAGATCAGCTTCTCAAAGAGAGATATCGCTTCAACATGGGACTGCTGATGGGTGAGGTCATGCACACAGCCTGTCTTAAAATGATGCCGGGTAGCACATGTTGAAATTAGCGGTGCTTGGGTACAGTCTGCATGTTATATACCAGGATGCAGTCTTCATGTTATATACCAGGGTGCAGTCTTCATGTTATATACCAGGGTGCAGTCTTCATGTTATATACCAGGGTGCAGTCTTCATGTTATATACTAGGGTGCAGTCTGCACATTGTATACCAGGACAGTAGTTTCTCTTTCTCTTCTTCAGGAGAAGCTAGAGCTGGACTGAAATGGGCTGATGGGAAAATGATAAAAAATGAGGTTGACATGCAGGTTAGTCTGGATCAGTCAGTCTAGACTACAGTTGACTGCATGTTTACAAAAATATGCCGTGCTTGTAAGTTCACTGGGTGTGATTCCTTCGATGTCCTGTCAGGTCCTCCACCTCTTGGGGCCAAAGTCGGAAGCTGACCTGGAGAAGAAGCCCAAGGTAAAAGGCGTGAGATAAATACCCGTCCAGCTGATTGCTGAACTGTCCCTGATACTCGAGTTATACTGTAGTAGCATTGTTTACATATGGGCTTAGCAGTGTTATTCAGTATTAATCAATAATTTGTAATATTCTGGGTTTTGTTGTAGTACTTCAGACCTTCTCTATGAGTAATATTATGAAATTCATTAAATCAGTTTACAGTAAATATAGTAGCTATAGCTGATAGCTAATATGCATTGCAATACCATTGCATATTGTTTTCTTCCAGGTTCCTAAACAAAAGCCCCAAGAGAATTTGAAGAAGGAAAAAGATGTAGTTGGTAAGAAGAGGGTGTGTTGTGGGTGAATGTATTTTTGGCCATCGGTTTGCCTGTTAATGTCTCTTATACATTAGAATCCTGTGTCATTGCAGTGTAATAGTCTGCGTTTCAGTGAGGTGACTGTTTGTAACCCAGTGTCACTGCTTGGCCTTTCATCTGTGCTAAAGGTGAACCTGAAGGCAAATCTTTAATGGAACAGCTCAGAGGAGAGGCCTTGAAGTTTCACAAACCCGGTGAGGGGAAACGTTTATTGTACCCAATTTACCCTGATTATTCTCGACTTTCATTTAGAAAAAGCTGTGAGCAAAAGCAGTATTGGGGATCAGTCACGCAAGTCTTTGCAAGCTTTTTGCTGAAACTTTTTTTTAATGTATTTACTATACTGTGACTTCATGCACAAACACAAGGGCAAAGCTTATTTTTTGTCCAGGGATTTTGAAAGAAGCTGGAGGTTATGATGTGCCGATGGATTTACCTGTACAACCCGGTCCTTCTGTCTAGGGGAGAACTATAAAACAGACGGCTACCTGATGACACCTAACACCATGAGCTTGCTGAAGAAACACCTGGAGATCACTGGAGGGCAGGTAGGCCTGAACCTGACCATGAGTGAGTGGTGCCAGCTGGAAATGCCTGTGGGACGGTCTTATCGAACACGTGAGACGCCCTCATCACTCGCGGTCCTGACCTCCATACGCAGGTGCGCACCAGGTTTCCCCCCGAGCCGAATGGAATCCTGCATATCGGTCACGCCAAAGCCATCAACTTCAACTTTGGATACGCCAAGGTACGTAAGGTTTAATCCCCTGCCTTTTGGATATAGGATCACAAAATAACTCGGTTAGGTCAATACTGTAAGCTTCCAATGCACATCGTAAGACTATTGCTGATTTTGATAATACCCTATATAGGGTCAATTTTTAGGCAAACGTGCCATATATTTTGCATCGTATCAGGAGAGTACTGGCTAGCAGTTACAAACCTGACTGCAGTATCCCATTCCATCCATCCATCCATCCATCCATATCTTCTGCTACTTATCGGTGTCTGGGTCGCGGGGGCAGCAGTATAAGCAGGGACGCCCACACCTCCCTCTCCCCAGCCCGCTCCTCCAGGGGAGTACGACATGCGTGAAGCACCTCCTCAAGGAGGAGTACAGGAGGGATCGGAGATAGAAGCCCAAACCTCCTCGGCTAACTCCTCTAAGCTGCAGTTGAATGCAATGTTTAAAATGGAATATATTTCCTATTCCCCAGTTTGACATCAAAGGCAGTTTGTGAGGCTCTCTTTTAGCAAGAGAAAATGCAAGCATCTCCCACTCCGTATTGCTACTGGTTTGTGTGAGTAGGTTTTAAAAATCCCCACCCTAAAATTCATTAGGAACCCCAGTAATGTTAGACCTGTGTCTGTACTGGGCCATTTAGGCCAATGGCGGAATCTGCTACCTGCGTTATGATGATACCAATCCAGAGAAGGAGGAGGAGAAGTACTTCACAGGCATCCGCGACATGGTCGAGTGGCTTGGTGAGTCTGGATGGCCATTTAACAAGAAGACGTATCCCAAGGTGTTTTCAGAATGCATGGGTTTGGCGTGGTTCTGGAAACGTGACGGAGCACCTTCACTGTGTCTGTCAAACAGGGTACACGCCCTACGCAGTGACCCATGCGTCTGACCACTTCCAAAAGCTGTACGACCTTGCAGTGGATCTTATTCGCCGGTGAGTGCAAACAGACTCCTTTCTATCTAGGGCATTTCGACGCCTCTGTTTCCTACTCCTTCCTCGTGATCACACTGTATTGTATCGCGTGTGGCTGAACCGAATCACGGGTCATGTGGATGGTATGTCACTGTCTGCACTGTCCTGTATCCAGGGGCCTCGCCTATGTGTGTCACCAGCGTGGGGAGGAGCTGAAGGGCCACAACCCACCCCCGTCCCCTTGGAGGGATCGGCCGATTGAGGAGTCTCTGGTGCTCTTTGAGAGGATGAGGAAGGGGGTCTTCTCTGAGGGGGAGCTCACGCTGCGGATGAAGATGATCATGGAGGATGGAAAGCAGGACCCTGTGGCGTACCGCATCAAGTACACGCCACACCACTGCACGGGCGACAGCTGGTACGCTCCTGCACAGACCTCTCCATCCTGTACGCCGCTCCCCTTAGTCCTCGGGTGCAAATGTATCACAGGTTACTGCCGTAAATGTCCTACCGTGAAATATTGCGTTCGGAGGTTATAGATGGTCCTGATTTTATTTTGATTTAGGCTCCGGTCTTGTTGATGCTGCAGTCAGACATTGAGAAAAAGTATTAATCTGGTTCCTTCTCTTTTTAGGTGTATTTATCCAACCTATGATTACACGCACTGCCTGTGTGACTCATTCGAGAACATCACTCACTCCCTGTGTACCAAAGAGTTTCAGGCCAGGTGAGATAGCACCCACTCTGTGATGTTTTTTCATATATGTTAAACTGTAGGGATATTTTTGCCTCGGCAGTGAGAAATGGTGAGACCCCCATTCAAGACGGCACTCATGTTTTTGTTACTCTGTGTCACACAGGCGTTCCTCCTACTACTGGCTATGCAATGCCCTAGATATATATTGCCCTGTGCAGTGGGAATATGGCCGCCTCAACCTCACGTACACCGTTGTCTCCAAAAGGAAGATTATCAAGCTGGTGGAGACGGGGGCCGTCAGGTGCAGCAGATTCGCCTCTGCGCTGCTCTGCTGTGTGAAATCACTCTTCACTCCTTTGTCCATCACATATGTGTCACACTAGGTTTTATAACTTTGATATTACCAAAGCACCAAGTATGTATGAGATTCTGCACCTAAAACGGCCAGGACATTTTTAGTTCATATATTTAGTGAATATATTACTTACAGCTGGAAGGAAAGAAATTACTGCAACCAATTTGCAACATTTGAAATATGTTAAGTTCACGTACTTGTCTGGTCACAGTTGAATTTCAGTTTCTTAAGAACGTATGAGTGGTGATTGATATGAAAGATGGGAACCAGCCATTTTTCAAATGATCGCTACCACAGCCCAATCCTAAACACAATCTATTAGCTGTGTCCATTTCATTTACGGAAGTCGTGCAGACTGCAAGGCTCTGTCAGACACTGCAGTAAGCCTGCGGCACATGGCTACATACTATCAAGTTGTCAGCTGTCTGGAAATAACTCTGAGCTATTCATTAAGTTCTCCCCAAACGAGCTTGATGGGCCGAATGGCCTCCTCTCGTTTTGTAAATTTCTTGTGTTGTAATGTTTTTACTTTACATTGGAAACTAAAGGGAGCCCAACAGCTACCTGCAATATTTCGATTAGGAGGTGGCAGTGGAGTGTTGTTTAATACAATGGAGCTAATTAGACACTTGCATAAATATAAAAAGGAAGAACACAGATTTTGTAGAATGCACCGACGCCTGCTGTATCTATGTACATCTAAATATTTGTTAAAATATTGGATCAAATTCAGCAGATACTAGTATCAAATAGATTAGATCAGAGTACCTAAAGAGAGGATTGGGACATCTCTAGAGCGTATTAAATTTAAAATATGTTATAAACAACTAAGAAATTGAACTAGAAAACAATTCCACAAAGATTATTTGAAAAACATTGTATTTACAAGTGAACTCATTTTTTCCGTAACTTATTACTTATTATAACTATATTATAAAAATATTTTTAGACATGCACATATGAAACGTAACATCCCTGGTAATTTGCTATACCAGTGTCCAAGCAGCAGGCTGAATGTGAATGTGACATTGCTCTCTAGGGACTGGGATGACCCGCGTCTTTTCACACTGACTGCTTTGAGGAGGAGGGGCTTCCCTCCACAGGCCATCAACAACTTTTGTGCACGGGTGAGGGGTCGTCCTGTCGGCGTGGTGGAGGCCCAGAACAGCCCTGCAGAGTGCCGCTAGGGTGACACTGGTTTTCACCACACCAGGTTGGCGTGACCGTCGCCCAGACGACAATGGAACCTCACATGTTGGAGGCCTGCGTGAGGGACGTGCTCAACGACACAGCGCCGCGCGTCATGGCCGTCCTCGAGCCGCTCAAGGTCACCATCACCAACCTCCCCATTGACATGGAGGTACTGACCCGCCTCGCTTTCAAAATGTCTCTGTGTGTGTGTGTGTTTGTTCACACTTTTCTTTCAAACGTATCAGACTCAGATTCGGGTCCCAGATTTCCCAGCCGATGAGGCGCGAGGCAGTCACACCGTCCCTTTCACACGCACCATCTACATCGAGCGCACAGACTTCAGAGAGGTCAGGCCTTCTGCCGGTAGCAAAGCGCATGTCAGTGATCAATACTGTAACCATTTATGTGACGCAGTGTACCAGTTTAATGCTAATACACTAGCAACTGCTGTCCTTCCCCTACAGGTAATGGAGAAGGGCTACAAGCGACTGACCCCTGATCAGCCAGTGGGTCTCAGGCATGCTGGCTATGTCATCACCCTCCAGCGGGCCATCAAGGTAAGCTCGGTACCTCATCCGCTGCAGTAAACCTGACTATCTCTATGGGAAGCCTCTTCCTCCATTGCGATTCTGTCTCTAGGATGAAAATGGAAAGGTGGTAGAGCTGGAGGTCACTTGCTTGAGCACGGAGAAAGCCGAGAAGCCCAAAGCCTTCATCCACTGGGTCAGCCGGCCTCTGCAGTGTGAAGTCCGCCTATATGAGCGCCTGTGAGTGAAGGGAAGCGTGCACCCGCCGATGGGTGGGGAGAAGCATGCCAGTGTACGAGTGCTTGATAACGATTGTTGGTGCTGCTGCGCTCATGTCTGACTGCCTGTCCTCACAGATTTCTGCATAGTCACCCGGAAGATCCACAAGTAGTGCCTGGGGGCTTTCTGAGCGACATCAACCCTGTAAGTCACTCGAGAGAGATCTCTTCATTTTCAATTTCAAATGAGCAACAGGCGAATAGGAATAACAGATTAGACTGTTGACAGTAGTCCAGTGTAGGTGGACTGCTTGCTTTGTTCTGTGTTCTACTCCATATAATCAAGGCTCAATTTGACCATCATCTTGACTTGTAATAAAGATGAATAAAATATTCATTTTTAAAAAGTGTTTTGACTGCCCTGGGTTCCCATATGCACCAGAATGAATAGTTCCTGTATAAGTCTCTTAGGTCTCCCACTCTTTCTGCCAGGATTCCCTGCAGGTGATTGACAATGCCATAGTGGATTGTTCAGTCAGTGGAGCGAAGGTGTTTGATAAGTTCCAGTTTGAGAGACTGGGCTACTTCTCCATGGACCCCGACAGCACCAAGGAGAAGGTGAGAGACTTAAAGCCACCACAGGGTGGAAATATTTGCAAGTGATGATGGCGGTAGATGGAATGAGCTAACCAACTCTGTCTACAGTAACGAGTTGGGTATGAGCTCTTTAGCAATATGAAAAATAACTGAACTTGATCTCTGTCTCTCTCTAGCTGGTTTTCAACAGGACAGTGACACTGAAAGAAGATCCTGGAAAGATCTGATTTGGTACTTGTTGACATCAGTCAAGACCTTTTTTTTAGTTCTGGAACCTTTTTCTCCTGAATTTGTACTTTTTGTCTGGTCTGGAGTCTGTGAGCCCAGTTGCTGTCCTAGCCTTATATTTACTAATGTTGCACAGCATTTAGCCACCTGGACACCTGGCAAGCTTGCATCTTTGAATTATGGTAATAAAATATAAATAAATATTGATTTTGTTTTAAATTATGAATTGGTTAAACCATCTTTCTCTCCAAGAGGCAACCTTTTCAAATGTGACCTCCCAACATTAAATATAATCCCCCGGGTGTGAAGTGTATTAAGTTATTGGCTGAAGTGTACAAGAAATCAACCTGACATTGCAATGATGCCTGGTTAGCTAAAATTTTAACCAAAATTGTTTTATAATAATTTCAGTGTTCATTTGATTCACTGATCATAGTTTTAAAAAATCCAGTCATCCATCTATATGTCATACATTAGTTTGTCTCTCTAAAACTTGGGACCAATCTAGAGTTAAGGGCTGACTGTGGGAATTAACCTTTGCATGGCCATAGACGGCACATTTTCTGTGAAGGCTTAATTCGTTGAGTCATTCAGTAGATCTATCTCAGGTCCACCTTAAGAGAGCAATAGAGGTAGTGTGTTGCAAGATTGAAACGGGGGAGGAGGGCTCACTGACACATGCCTGGTTCTTTAAGGCAGACCGGGGCAGACAGAACGCCTTTAAAGGTGCAGTTATGTGCTCTCTACTCTGAATTTCGGACGATTATGTTTTAGAGTATATTTATTAAATACTAAAAACAACTTGGGTCAATTTTTCCTTAATTGCACAGAAAAAGCGAAATGAAATTACTGAGAAACTTATTTCTAATAACAATGCGTATGCAGTTCGATGCGGGCCCCACTGCGTGTCAAACTAAATAAACAATGAAGACTAACGGTTAAGTATAATACTGATTCGGGATTTGAGGGTATGATTATTTCCAATCAACAATGACGTGTGCTGTCGATGCTATAAGATAGCGCAGCGAGTTTTCTTTAACTCGGCATTTTAAGTCACCGTGAGTCCTCAGCGCTTGGCTGCTGCAGCCTCGCGAGAGATGGCGAGCGTTCCGAGTGCTACCAGATTGGCTGAGAGCGGCTGGTTGTAAGATGGCGCCCAGTGAGAGCTGAGTAGAAGTAAAAGGGGAAAATAATAATATAGAGAACTGCAAGAAACCTTTGGTACTGCCAGGCAAGAAATAATACGCAAAACGAATTTGTTCTTTATTGCCACGAGAAAGCTGTGTCAACGTTGTAAATTGGCTGCACTGAACACCCAGTGGAAGTAGACTGGAGCAGCCCAGGCCGAGGTGGAAAGAGGTAAGGGTTCGTAAAGGAACAAAAACACGGCGTTCTGTGCTTGGTGATCTGCGTGGCTGGCATTTCCTTTGCATATTTTCTCATTTTCAGGCCACATGTGTATATTCTGTGACGCGCCTGTGACTCTGGAGAGGAGAAGCGCGTTTACAGTTGTGTGAACGCGGCAGCGCGCATTACAGGTAGGGAGGGGGACCGCAGGCACGAGCCAAAGTGACAACTACGGGAACGGTGGATACGTGTGCACTCCAGCCGCCACCCCCATTCACTCTTATTATGGATAAATGATACTGTAATAGATGTGGTCTGTGTTATGTGATGTCTGTACATGTATACATTTCTCCGCTTCTTGCATAAATAGTTAAGGCTATTGGATTTTCCGAGAGGTAAATATGCTGGGCCACAGCCTATATTTTGAACCGGAATCTGATATTAGATTACTCCCACATCCTTTAGATTTAAGGTATGTATTTTTATAAGATGTGTTAAGTTAGTTAACGGTTAATAGTTAACCAGTCACATGATGATGTAGGAGGAGCCAGCTATATTTGGTTATTGCTGTAGTAAAGTCGAGTACAGTATTTACTTTGCGTATCGATTACTTGTAGGGAATTGTATTTGGACTTTGAGGTGACGCACCGAGCTGAGGTTTTGTGGCAGACGCCAAAATGAAGCTGATGCTATTGCAAGTCAGTCAGCTGTAAGATGCACTTGCACTAAAAGGGGTGCCCTTCCTTGACACCTCGAATTCAGCTGTCAAGCCCAGTATGGGCAGGTGGTGTACGTTTACATCTCTCTTACCACCTCATTGTTGTGAGTTCAAAGCACTTGATTTCCGCCTAGAAATACTAACTGATCCGACGGAGTTTGCTGGTTAAGACGCATTGCATCTTCAGTACTGTTAGTGGCAGAAATTATTAAATCGACACGATCCCAGATTTAAAACGTTATTTTATACAATACATACGTGTGACTCCTGTTCAACAGATATGAAGGTTTTGCAAATGCGATTATTGTTACCGTGCCATTGACCGCCAGTTGCAACTTTTCCCTCAGACACGAAATTGAAAGAGTTAAAATGCCTTCTTTAAACACCATGGTATGTAGACCATTGTTGTTGTCTGTTTTACAGTATAAGTAGTTTCTGTCAGAAATCAAATGATCTGTTTTGACGGGTATTTTTCCATTGAATTAACTGACCTTGAACTTTATAGCGTTTTATTACTCTGCATTAAGAAAGGGAAGATGGTAATCACATACGTAATATGCAAGTCGAGCATTCCGTTTAGTGTGGTATTTATCTACGCACAGTGTAATTCATTATGGAGTCGATTACCTGTATGATAGTCTTAAACGTTTAATTAATTACAGGTTGTTGTTGGGGAAGACACCTCTGGCTTGAACCACGCGTAGTAATGTGCAAAGTGTTCAATTTTGACTGGAGTGGCTTTTTCACTGCATGTTGTGTGAAGCACACCAGGTGAAAAGGCAGTCACGTTTTATCATTCATACTCAATGGGAGTGAGATTGTTGTATATTGAACACATGCGTGTGGCTGCGTTTGACAGCCTCTTTAGTGCGTTTTGCAGTCTTTGTTTCGCGTCCATTACCTGCGCCTGTCTACAAGGCTGCAACGGGGACGCGCATCGCTCTCCCCCTCCTCCTTTTAAGTGCTCCTCGCGCATGGAAACCGGACCGCTAGTCTGATAGGAGCGCGGCACGGAGAACGCGCCCCGATTCGAGGCTTCTTCCCTTCATAACGGCCTCCGAGTAGCAGGAAAGCTCGGGGGCTGGCTCGAAGGTCCTAATCTCGCAGGCCAGCTTTGTTACTTTCTCCGGCTACATCTTTGACCGCAAATGGCTTTTTGTTCTTTTTACGTATTTTTTTTCTCGCTATTAGTGATACGGTGTCATTATACTTAATCATTTAGACGTTGTAGCTGTGAGATTCTGTGAAATAGTTGATTAATAAATCCAGCGTCGGTTCGGAATGAGGTAGGAATTCGTTTTCCCCCGATGATACAGAGATAAGCAAACGGATCAAATCACATGACCATGTTATACATGTACAGCTAACCAGTTATGATCGTTATAAATGCACAGAGACACATGGAGAAATTCATGGGTGACACACTTCTGTGTGGCGTTTTGTTGAAATGTTTGACTGTTTTTGAACGCCTAGTTTTGGCGCAACGGGCTGTTTCGCTGATATTTAAGGTAGCTTGGGGAGATGCGCACATAAGCGGATGGGCTGAAGACAAAACCGTGATTTTGAGAATTACGATTGCGGCGAATGCTTTAAAACAACAATAAATCGGGTAAAGCAGTAAAAAAGAAGCAGACCTTCACCAGGGAACAGTACATTTTACAGGGGCCAAAAGGAGCAGAATTCCAGCTGTAAAATTCTTTTAGGTTCGTTTTTTAATGGATGAAATTATTTTTTGAAATGTGAAAAGTACGCGATCGATTTTTAAGAATATACCGTAACTGATTGTGTATTCGGCATAAGGCACTTGATTCCTAGAGGTTTGCAGAAAATTAACAAAACCTTACTATATATGTATTTTATTTATTTATTTTTGCCAGATAAACCCTACCAAGTTCCAGGAAGTAGTTGGCTAAGAAATGAATGAAGCAGCATTTGTTTTAGAACAATGCACAATGTGTCTGTGAGGCATTTGTAAGTGGAATTGCCATACTGATGTATTTTGTCCTGTCGGTCTTGTCAGAATCTCACTGCTGCTAGGTTAGATGGCTTGAGTATCAATGGCTGTTACTTCGCTATGCCCACAGTGTGATTTCCTGTCCATTATCTTTGGTACCTTGGTGCCACTGACAATCCCTTTGACACAAAAATTACATGCAGACCCCCATCCCCCGTGTTGTGGGGTGTGCATGTATGTAGTTACGTTAATTGTCATGTATAAATTGGCCATATTGTGTGAGTGACCAGGAGTTATCACCCCCACCCATGTCCTGTGTGACCCTGCTGAGCTTATGTGGTTGGAAGATGGATGGTTTGAAGAATCAATAAATGGAACTGTGACTCTCAAGTATAACTTTAAGGAAAACAGTTTTTGTTACATTGAGACCAAATTGGCCTAATATAACCAAAAAAGACCACTTTGGCATAGCAAAAACTTCCATGGCATTGTAAGAAATAATTATTGTTACCTTTATTTGTGCATTAAACTTGCGTGTTAAATTGGACAGCTGAACTAGTATTTATTAATGTGTAGATAATTTAACTTTTTTGAATAGTATATTGGTTATACAGGAGTATCAGTTATGTTTCAAAATGTATGTAGTATGTTTTTTTCTCCTGTATATAGAGGTAACTATATTAATGTGTTTTGGCTGTTACATATGTTATATGGCCAGTCAGTTTTTGGGGGTAGTTGAGCAATGGCAGATCTTGAGGATGCTTGTTTCACGCCAGCCTTCTGTCATCAGATCTCCCTCGGAGGAACGTGAGGAGCATCATCATGAACAACTCTGTGGACAACACAGTGTCGTTTGAGGAGTATGTGCGGCAGAAGGCCCGCAGCGTGCCACAGCACCGCATGAAGGAGTTCCTGGAATCGCTGGCCAGCAAAGGTCCAGAGGCACTGCAGGAGTTCCAGCAGGGTGGCACCACCATGGTGTACCAGCAGGGGGCGAACTGCGTCTACACCGACAGCACAGAGGTGGCAGGGTCCTTGTTGGAGCTGGCCTGTCCTGTAAGAAAGTAGTATCTGTGCTGCTGTTTTGACCCCACCTCCTTGTTTTCTTTAACAAACTTGTGTGCAGTTTCTCATCTTGCCTTCACTGTGATTACAGTAAACAACTTGGATTGGATTACTTGGTCTGCGAGTGTTTTGCGAAGACGAAGTTTAAATAAAAGTTTAAATAAATTTTAACTTGATAAATGAGCGAGGTTCTTGCAATACGAGTATTACGTATATGCTTTGCATGCTCAGCATCACGTAATCACAACTGAGCCAATGGTTCTTCTCTCATCGCTGCGGGATTGTGTGTAATCGTCTCCCATGCTTGGTCTCAGTTGGCATGCCTCACTCGTATAGTCAAAATTGAGTAGAAAAGCACTGCCCGAATAAGAGTGTAGCAGTGCAAGCGATGAATCTGTTTAACGACAATGCAATGTCCACATTTCTGCGAAACTGAAGAGGAGGCAAAAGCAGCTGTTATTGGATAGGTTCCTTGTTAAAGTCCCACAAAAAGAAAAAGATTCCATTATAGTGTAAGTCGTCCCACAAAATAACCCTCCCCTCTCTCGTCTCCCTCACACCATCCACGATTCTCTTCAATGGTAAAGTGCAGGTTCTTTTACTTTATATTTTGTATTAATCGTTTTTATATGAATATTTTTGGGCTGTGGAACAAATCACCTGAGTTTCCATTATTTCTAATGGGAAAATTCGCTTTGAATACGAGTGCTTTGGATTACAAGCACGTGGAACGAATTATGCTTGCAAACCAAGGTACCGCTGTATTTATTTTCTATTGAATAGTCATTCCACCTCATTGAACAATAGTTAAGCATAAGGTCAAGACTGGTGAAAATTTAGAGGAGTTTACAAGGCATTGCAGACATTATAGCTTGAGGTCTGGCTATGCTTCTCTAAGACTTTTATAGAGCTAAAGATGAAATCAGGACTTGGCTCAAGTTCAAGTATAAAATGATTACTTGTTAATTTGAAACTACGTAATAGAAGTTTAAGCTCTGCTCCCTCTCCTTTAAGCTGATGTCATTAGGGGAAAAACGACTGCAGCTAAACTAGTAGTTCTGGGGGAATTCCTCAACTCTCTTTTGTTGGTTTCCATGATGGGATTCAGCCTTCGTACGGTTTTATGCATGTAGCATAATGATAAGCAGTATGGATTTCTTAACAGCTGCTGACCAGAAGGTGCTGGTTCGAGTCTCAGGGGGCTCTCAGATGATAAAGTGTGGTGTCCAGATATGATAATAGATGGAAATGTAAAAACCACCTTAGATAAAAACAGCCGAATAACACAAATGTAATTATGAAATGGATTAATGGATGACAATGCACCTTTTTAACGCACAAGGAAAGAAATTTAAATCTATGTTTGACCATTATTTTATTAATTTAGCTCTCGGTATTCAGCTGTGTTATGAGTAAAAAGCGAGTTATCATTTACTGATTATTAGACTTGGATTTATGTACCCGATCTTTTAGGCAGGTTACTCAAGACTGTGAAGTGACTGGGCTACAAGGGTGTTGCATCAGTAAATCATATTGGTATTAAAGCACTAACCACACGTCCTGGTTTTCTGCCTGAAGCACTGTTGTTGTCCAAGTGATTTGTAGCAATTTCTTTGTTTATATATTTCTATGATTTGTAAGTTCAAAGTCTGAAGTTTCAAGTAATGTCAACTAGGATTAAAGATTATAATCCATTGATTTATTATGACTTGCTTGGCTGGCACTACATGTCTAGTCATGGATAATTAATCAACACTCTTCTGACTAATAAGGTTTGAGAATTCAACAACACTGCAGTGTAATTGTAATATAAACCATACTGATTGCTTCCTGTATTGAAATGTTTTTGTTTTCATTCTTGTGCATCTATCACTGTTCATACAGGTACAGGTACAGGTCCAACAGTCTCCACAGCAACCACAGCAACAACAGCCGCAGCAGCAGCAACAGGCGCAGCAGGTGACATCTGCACAGCTGTCCCCACAGCTGGCTGCTGCGGTGCATCAGGCCTCAGAGCAGCAGATACAAGTACAGGTGTGTACCCCCGCTCACTACACTTGTGTATATCTCTGCCTGTTCCCCATGCTCACCAGGGGTGTGTTCCACAGAGCAGGATTTCTCAGTTAGTTGGGTTAACTTAAGCAGGAAGTCACGATTGTCCAAAAGGAATGCTCCTTACTCATACTGGACGATCATTGGTTCTAGCTTAGGTTAGCCCAGCTAACTGAGAGATCCCGCTTTATGGAACATCATGTAACCCCCGGTCATGTTCCTCCTAGAGGATATATGTATTAGCTTATTTAAAAGTGAACTAGGCTGAATTGTTTTTTTGCCTTTTTATTGGCCTTGAAACTGTTTATTGGCAGGGAGGCGGTGCTGTGGGCTCTGGGGCTTAAAGGCTGATTTATGCTTCTGCATAGATTCTACACCATAGATGTGCCATAGTCTGGTTCCCATAGCCTAACGTGTGCCTCTCCCAAAAATGTAACTACATGTCCTGGCAACGTATACCGCAGCGACTGTGATTGGTAGCTTCACACTTCTACCTACGCAAATGTTTTATTCTTTTTATTCTTGTTTGTTTCCAGCTGTGGGGATTTTTAGTGCTGGACGAGTTGTGCTTCACTCAATGCCGGCCTGCTGTTCTTGCCTCGGCTGCAGCTGTTCACACTGGGCTGCACAATATTGGAAAATTTCACATATTGTGGCATGATTATTTTGGGATAAATATTGTGATGTTTATGAAGCAAAAAAGGAGTTCAAAATAAATTACTGTTAAACCTGAATGATTTTAAACAGCAAGGGGAAAAATGATTATGATTGGCTCGGAGAGCATATGCTAACGTATTAATCTTGAAATGGAATGATCATTCAAACTGAGGAACTTTCTAAATTTTGTTTTTTATGGAAGCCCTGTGCTCATCCCCCTAGTGTTCTGGCTGTGTAATTGCAGAGCAACACAGACACACCAGCACACAGACAGTGCTTGCAGTGGCTTAGGCCACAGTGTGAGCTCTGTAGACATTGCAGTGTGAGCTCTGTAGACAAAGCATTGATCAGCCTTAACTCTAATCTTAGCGCTTCCAAGTCCCGATGCCCCCTCCCCGTCTCTAAACGGCATCTTCCGCCTCATTCACCCCGCAGGTGCAGATCCAGGGGCAGCAGCAGGCGCAGGCAGTGGGACAGGTGCTCCAGGTGCCCAGCCCCACCCAGCAGCAGCAGCTGGCCGGCTCCCAGCTGCAGACGGTGGCTGCCGGCCAGCTGGTGCAACATGGCGAGATCACAGAAGAGCAGCTGCAGCAGCACCAGCAGGTCCGTACTGGGGCAGCTGTCCTGTCTCACCCCGCATGGCCACCATGCCAATCGCGGGAAATCCCTTGTGCTTCCCCTGCAGATCCAGGCCCAGTTGGTGACTGTGGCCGGCGGACAGCAGATCCAGATTCAGACCGTGGGGCCGCTGTCGCCCCAGCAGCAGCAGCAGGGCTCCCCGCGGGAGGGGGAGCGGCGCTCTGGGCCGGGGGGCGTCCTACAGCCCGCCAAAAAGCGGAAGGTGGACATGCCCATCACGGTGTCCTACGCCATCCCCGGGCAGCAGCTGGCCACCGTGCTGGCCATCCCTCAGGGCCAACAGCAGAGCTACCTGTCCCTGCGGCCCGACCTGCTGACGGTGGACAGCACCCATCTGTACAGCGCCACCGGCACCATCACCAGCCCCACGGGCGAGACCTGGACTATCCCTGTGTACTCGGCCCCGGCACGGGCCGACCTGCAGCAGCAGAGCATCACCCACATCGCCATACCGCAGGAGGCCTACAGCGCCGTCCATGTGGCCGACGACAAGGACAAGATGGTGGTGGCCGGCAAGCTGGCCATCGGCACGGCGGGGGGGGCGGCCCCTGTCACCACCACGACGGCCTCCGCTCAGGAGGAGGTGGTCCAGACACTGGCCAACACTCTGTTCCCGGCGCAGTTCATGAACGGGAACATCCACATTCCTGTGGCCGTGCAGACGGTGGCCGGCGCCTACCCCAGTGCCACGCAGTCCGTGCACATCTGGGACCCACAGCAGCAGATGGTGCAGGCCCAGGGCACGGCTGGACAGGAGCAGCAACAGCTACAGGTCTGTCTCAGCGCTGGCGGGAGGAGCAGGGCAGGGGGAGGGCATAGCAGGTTACTTGTAGTAGTGTCTCCTGACCCAGTCCCTGGGGACCCCGAAACGGTCCCCTCCAGGCCCTCCTCGGGCTTCGGGGAGCTGGGTGAGAGCGGAGAGGCTGGGGATGAGGGAGATGCTGCAAGGCCCGACCCTCCAGGGTGACGTGCTGCTCTGTACTCCGCTGCTCCCGCAGACTCAGACGGTGCAGCTGGCCGAGGTGGAGACACAGCCCCAGGCCCCCCCTACGCTGCTCCTCCCCAACTCCCTGAAGCCCGAGGAGGGCCTGGAGGTGTGGCGCCTGTGGGCACAGAGCAAGAACGCGGACCTGGAGAAGGACGGACAGAGCCGACTGGCCCCCATCGGCCGTGAGTCTGGCCTGCGCGGCGGCTGCCACATTCGCTGTTTGTCGTAGCCGCCCTGCGAGAGGCTAAGCGCTTGTGTGTCTGCAGGGCGGCAGCCTCTGCGCTTCCAGGAGGACCTGGTGTCCTGTGCCGTGGCCGAGCTCAACATCGGCCTGTCGCTGATGACCCAGGAGGCCCGGGGGCTGGAGGGCGAGCCTTTCGATCCAGATGTGCTTTACTACATCTTCCTCTGTATACAGAAGGTCTGCGACATCACATATGTTTCTAATGAGCCATTTGCCTCTTTTGTACGTCGCTTTAAACTAATGCGTCTACGAGATTAAAGTAAGGTACATAAGCAGCGCACCGTTCAGAGTGTTTTTTGTAATGATGGAGGGTGTATCAGGGCACAGAGGTTCCTTGTGTATATTTTCAGTGTGGATACATTGACCTGGCTTGCAGATTAGAAGGCTGGCATGTTTCACATCTGTTGTTGTCGCTCACCTCTTCGCTGCCTGTTCTTGCTCAGTACCTGTTTGAAAATGGCCGGGTGGACGACATCTTCTCGGACCAGTACTACCTACGTTTTTCCCAGTGGCTGCACCGTGTTCTGGATGGCTGGAAACCAAGCGTACATCCACTGGGTAGGTGCCCTTCCTGGTCCTGAGGCTCGCCGACACGGCTGCGGAGTCATGCCGTTACTGTCACCTGTTGGCAGGTTACATCATCCCGAGTCATGTGACGGAGGAGATGCTGTGGGAGTGTAAACAGCTGGGCGCTCACTCGCCTGCCACCCTGCTCACCACGCTCATGTTCTTCAACACTAAGTGAGTTTCTCCTGCCCTGCCCCGCTGCATTGGGGGGGGGGGGGTAACAGCACAGCATTCCTCAGCGGCCCGCGTACTCCAGGGAGAGCGGCGGTGTGGCCCAGTCCCATGTAACCCCTGAATCCCACAGGTACTTCCAATTGAAGACGGTGGATCAGCACATGAAGGTGGCGTTCTCCAAGGTTCTTCGGCACACCAAGAAGAACCCATCAAACCCCAAGGACAAAAGCACCAGCATCCGCTACCTGAAAGGGGTGGGGCTGCATCACGTGGGCCAGAAAGGTAGGAGGGGCGTGATCTCCTCACGGCAGCAGGGCCGGTCGGCTGGCGCACACTGACTACTGACCCCTCTTACAGTGACAGACGACATGTACGCTGAGCAGGCAGAGCACCCGGAGAACCCGCTGCGCTGCCCCATCAAGCTGTACGACTTCTACCTCTTCAAGTGGTGAGCCCCTGGCACCGTGTGGGGTATGGCTGCCTGCCGAAGGCTGGCCAGGGCAGGGTCTGTAAACCTGCCAGCCCCTTGCCCACCTTCCTCTGACCTTTGACGTCTGGAAGTTGTACAAAGTTGTCATTTTACGTAATATGTTCTGTAATGCACGCGTAAGTTTTGCATGATCTGATTCATGTTTCACCCCTGAATGCTAAAGCTAAGTGGTACTGCATGCCTGACTGACCTCTCATTCTCACCCCTCTGTCTCTCTCTCCTCCCCCCTCACCCTCCTCCTTGGCTCCCTACCTGCCCGCCTCAGTCCCCAGAGCGTAAAGGGCCGCAACGACACCTTTTACCTAACACCTGAACCGGTGGTGGCACCCAACAGTCCCATATGGTACTCTACCCAGCCAATCACGCGGGAGCAGCTGGAGCACATGCTCACGCGCATTCTCATGGTGCGAGAGATCCAGGATGTCGTCGCCCTGACGTCGGGAAGCATTCACTAAGCGGGAGGGTGAAGCGGCCCCAGCCAAATCGGGGGTTGACGTGGACCGTGCTCTGCCCCTCTGTTTCGTTTTCTCTCTTCGTTTATCTCTGCCCTCGTTCCTGCTCTCCAACGGTTGGCGGCTGAGATGCAGAACCACAGGAGAGCAGTTGCCTGTGTCATTCATCACTTCTTTTTTTTTTTTATGATGTAATTTTTTTTTTCTATGCGTAAAAGCATATTTTTTGATTATCCTCACGAAGCAGCCTTTCCTTATCGTTGTACTTAGCACACATGTACCCCTCAGATGACCTGAGGTACGTTTTCCTGAAATGAGGCCCCCATGTTTGTTCTTGTGATTTTTTTTTATTTCTTTCGTTATTGGCACATGTATCTCTGAAGCATTACTGCCCTGATTTTCACTCACTACATTTGGAGCAGGTGTTTCCTGGTTCTGTCTCTCCTTGGCTCTGGCTGTCCCTCTGCTCTTCTGCTCCCTATTAGCCATGGCTGTCTCCCTCTCTCGCTGGGGACGTCTCTCTTGTTCGGAGGCCAACCTCGCCTGTGGCTCCCCTCTCGCCGTAGCCGGCCCTGCCCCTCCCCGTGCTTGATGTACTCATAGGAAAAGGTTTGGGAGGCTCCACCAGGCTGCCCAGCCCAGCACGGCCCCTCTCTCAACGTTCCTGACATGGGACGGGACCCCCAGGCCTCTTTGTCTCCCGTCAGCTGTTTGGACGTCACCGCCAAAAATAAAATAAAAAAGAAAAGGACAGATCTGCCTTCCGTAAGCTTTAGGGAGGCCTCACTGAAGACTCACCAGGCGCAACTTGCAGACGAACAGTATGCGTGGATACAGAAGCTAAACGGCAAAAGACATTTGACTCCTTGCGTATATTTAATTATGTGGTGTGTATGTGTTCATACACACAGTCGTGCAACGAACACAGCTCTCTTGCGGATTCAGAGTGGCAAAGACGGCCATCTTCCGAAACATACTGTAAAATAAACACACTTGTATTATATATAAACTGACAAAACGAACATTCTCTGGGTTTACTCTCCTTTTTGTTTTATTTTCCCGCCTCTATATTCTTCTATGTATCGGTATTGTAGTCGTTTATGGAAGATGACAAACTGTGTGTTTTGAAACATGCCTTTTTTACAGCTCGCTCTTGTGTGTGCTTCTTACTTGCGGCAGGAGTTCCGCTGTATCACAGCGGTCCCTGTCCTGCCTCCGAGCTTTCTGCTCTTATGTGAAATGAGGAAAATCATATGCCATCCAGCCGTTTTGGGTGGTAGGAGAAACACTTTTTTTTTTTTTTTTTTTTTTGAGGTGTGACCATGGTATTATCCGTAACTTGCTTTAGCCTGTTTCGCTAGATCAATTAAGCAGTTTAAACATCGAAGCCAGACTTCCAGCTCGTGCTTATGAATGTGCTCGTCTAAGCAGTTTGAGAAGCTGTCTCTCCTCCCCTGATACGTAGTGCCAGGCTTAGCAGCTAATTCACTGGATGGTTCTGTAACAGCCAGTAGGCAGTAGTTCAGGATAGCTATAGGAACCATGCAAACATCGCTTCTGTACAGTTATGTAGTCTGAAGTTTTTCTTAAAAAATTGTTAGCCTCTGCTGTAAGTGCAGCACGCAGGTGAAAGAGTACATCTGCTTGCTGATATTTTAATGAAGGCCATTGTTTTAAATTTAAATGTAATACTTTCATTTAACTTGTTTTGAAATATTTGACTTTTTCTAGCTGAAGGGAGCCCCCCCCCGCCGCCTCGGCGTGCTTACATTTCCGGCCCTGGCCTACAGCTATAGCTTGCTTTCGGTGACAAAGTCATCTTCCAAGTTTAGCTGTATGTCCCGAGGACATCAATAGGTTTATAATCACACAGATGAGAGAGTGATACTTCTGTTCAGGCGATTTGGAGGTGACAAGTTTAATTTGGATAGGTCATCTGCAGAGTTTAGTGTTCAGGGACTGTGAACTATATGATGAAGTGATTGTAATAAAGAAAACCATATATGAAGCCCGAGACTTAAGTACAAAAAAACTTCAGGTTCTTGTCTGACGGCCATCAAGAGGCCCGTGCAGGTGCAGGGTGTGGTGGCTCCTTCACTGTCACTGCGTCCTTTGTGCGGGTGACACGCCCGGGGACTTTGCTGTGGTATGCTGTATGACAGCACCAACTGGCTGAACCCGACTTGCCGGATTGCTGGCCATTTGTATGGCCGCCGTTTGCCTTCTGTGTGTGTCTCAGTGAGGGAAAGTCAGGGATCAAGTCGTTCTCTGCTCTTACCAGTGCAATAGTCACAGTGTTTCAGGGTTACACAGACTGACCAGCCTGCAAAGACTACTATAAATTAATCATTTTAATTTTCAGTTTTCTTTGTCACATAAATGCATTGTTTTCCATGTTATTGTAGTCTCGAACTTTGCTGTGAGAGTCCAGCATCTGGACCACAATGAAATGTAGTCTTTCATATTCCATGACTTCTGCGGTTTTCATATCGAGCTGGTTATAAAATGATCCCGTTATCTTTGGGAAAGAATGTGGTTTTAGATGCCAGATTTCCAGCGGTTCATCTGCTTTGTAGCCCCGTGTCGGCACAGCAAGGTGGCACCTGCAGCCGCTCTACTGCCACCATGGAGCTGAGGAGCCTGGCTGCAGCCTCCGGAGCAGGGTGGCGGGCAGCAGCCTGTGGATGACCGTCCCTCTGTTCCGTGGCCCCAATCGCTGCCCATCTGGCCTCCTGGTTTGGCATAGTTGTGTGGTCTCCCTGTTCTCATGTGTTCTGCGGCTGCTCTGCCCCCTCCTTAGAGATGAAATATGTCTGTAAGACGTCTGCCCTTTGATACAGGTTGCACACAGAACTATTTTAAATTATTGACAAAAGTAGCTGCATTGAAAACCAAATATTAGGCTTGGTTGTTCATTTGCAAAGTCCTTACAAATGGCCCTTACGCAAACACTGTTTAACATAGACTAGTACTATGAAGTTTAATGTGTGTGTCACTGTGTGTGAGAGGGAAAGAGAGAGAGTGTGTGAGTGGGTATACCTTACCTCATGAGGACAAAATGTTTCCTGGTCCCCATAAGGGCAAATTTAACTTAATAAAAATCTGTGACTGCAATCAACAAACTAAAAATGCAAAAACTCTTGTATTTTGCTTGGTTACTTATGGTTATGGTTGTCATAGTTAGCATTAGCGTTTCTCCCATAGAAATGAATGAACGGTCCTCATGAAGATATGTTTACCTTACGTGTGTGTGTGTGTGTTTGTGTGTGTTTTCATAATCTTACCCACCTCGTCCCATTCCTGGTCACGTCCTTGGACATCCAGTGGAGGAGACAGGTATGGATAAATATGTACTGTTCCTGAGGGATATTGGGAATGGATTTGTTAATGACCAAACTCAGCACTGACTGGCAGTCAACCCAACGCCAGCATCCGTCTACATCCTCAGCCCAAATACAGGCAACTGGGAAGATGTGGGAAATTGTAAGATGAAACCGTGTCAACGTTATATGAGACTTGGCGATTGGACTAAAGGTGCTGAGTTTTAGGTCTGCTCTGCAGGTAGGACACGGAAACATGAGGCTGGGCCACAGACTACTTTCCATTCAGCAGTGACCTGAGAATGCAGTTTGTCAGAAGCTCAGCAGGAGCTGGACGTCCCACCCAGTGCTCACCAGGCTTTGCACCATCATCATCCTGTGTCTCCGCAGGTTGTGCACCACCCCCCTCACGTCCGGCCAGATGTTGCGGGAGCACAGCTGGAGTAACCAGAGCAGAGCCACGAACGTGCCAGACCGGCCCACACCAGCGCTGTAGTGGGAGCAAGGGACGGGTCAGGCCAAGCATCACCGGGCAGACCGAGCTACAGAGGGTACAGACCATGTAATCAGGCACCTGCAGTGGACCACGGCCGGGCCCGCATGCGGTTCGCTATTGAGGTGCTGCCGGACCTGCAGGGCGAAGGCACACAGGGCTGCCCGGTCCTGGGGAACTCCCCGGTCTGGCCAGGCCCGGTAGTAGTAGTGGGTGATTTTCCTCTCTGTGGGGCAGCCTGCCTGAAACACACACGTTCAAGCAGCACGATCAGGCTCTCGGATGGCCAAGCATCAGGGAAGGGGGACAGGATTATTTTTCCTGTCGAAGTTAGATTGTCCTTTGGGCTGAAGTGCTTTTACCAGCTTAACACCAAACTGGCCAGCCTCACTCAGCTTTACCTCCTTTGGCTGTCTGAACTCTCTCAGAGCAGAACTCACGAGAGCAAACTGGGGTTTCTGCTCACCTGGGATAACTGGAGGGTGGTGCTGGTGGAGTTTTTACAGTGGCGCTGGAACACTGGGGTCACCTTCACTCTGCCGTACTGGGAGGCACAGTCCTGGGGCCAGTACTGCTCACATAGCACCTGAGGACATGCCTTTAGTGTAAGGTCGGAGGGGATGGCCAGAACACTGGAATCACAGTGAAGAACACGATACATACAACCCAGTTTGGATTGAGGTTCCAACATGGGGGAATAATTCTTACTCTTTCTTTACTGGTTTTTGCTCCTATTTTTAGTGGCCCAGGGAGAGGACTTGATAGCACCTTCACAGCTACAGTGCTGCAGCTCGTACCCTGAGTTTGTAGCCCCTGGCTACCAGTAAGGCCCACCATTGCAAACAAACACACGAGCCCTGGCTCACCCTGTCGTTCTCCAGACAGTCAGTCACCATGACGATCACGGGCACGTTCTGTTCCCAAACCATGCGCCAGAAGTCGGCTTGCGTGCCGCGCAGGGGGCCCTGAGTGCAGATGAAGTCTCGCTCGGAGGTGCCCCCCTACATTGGCAGAAATGCAGGCCCGCTCAGCAGGGGGCGCTAGAAGGCAGAAGGCCTGAGTCACAGAGGTCCGGTGGACTTACAGGCACGTAGCTGGCGTTGATGTAGTCGAGGTGTGACTCCGAGTTCTGCTGCGTCAGCTTCACTCGACAGTGATCGTCTGAAATCAAGGCCCATACGGAGGTGAGGGTGGGAGCGGCAGCTCGAACAGCCTGGGCGCCGTCCTGCTCTTAGTCATGTACTGTGACACCTTCTCGTACCGACTTTCATGAGAGACACTCACAGGGTAGGATGTGAGGGTATCGGTTCTTCTCCCTATTGGCAGCCAGGTATCCAACCCTGGTGCTGAACTCACTGCCCACATCAGACAGCCGCTACAGACAGACACAAAGAAATTTGTACATATTGAGCTAATGGAGAATACAGAGGGATCTGTATACAAACACGATGTGAAACATCAGTGCTGAGTGCAGCTCCCATAATATACCCGACTCTAATGGGAGGGCTGCCTTCGTACATGTGGCAAACCAGCTAATCCTTAAAACTGATTGTGTATCATAGAAGCAGGGGCACAGAGCTGGAGATCAGCAATATATCCTATGTGTCTGTAATATATCCTATGTGTCACATACAGAAGGCAATACAGAATATTCTTTACAAAATGTTCGGTGACAGCCAGTCTGATCTTTTGTTGAACGAGCGCGGCAATTATACTGCTCTCTTGTCATCGACAAGAAAGACTAACTACGTAACAGAACAGAAACGTGTGTAACTACTGCTGAAAGTCACAGAGTATGACGTTTATGCCTTCCACCTCATAAAATATTAACAACCGTTTCCACTACTCTACAGTCTATAAATTCAGATTTTTCGAAGTATGTATAGACTCAAGACAAAGATTAGAATAATGATGTGATTAAGATATGCATGAAGGAGCCCGGTATGAGATGCTTGTCAGATGGCACAAAAGGGTGATGTGAGCCTCACATGGACAGCACTGGTGTGTACCTCAAACTCCAAGCAGTAGCCGGCATTGTCCTTGGCGGCCAGCAGCTGACAGTGGTGTTGGAAGTCATGCAGAAGGTGTACGTGCGACATTGCCCCTTCCCGTCCAAAGCAAGCACACTGTCAGAGCTCTGTAATTCAGAAACAGAACCAACACAGAGGGATTATCTCTCAAAATTACGGGGCCATAAACCGTCTGAGGAGTAAATGATCTCATCCTTCCATCTTCTTATCCTGGGTCAGGTGGCAGGAGGCCCCGGGGCCTATCTCTGGCAGCATAGGGCACAAGGCTGCAGTGTATATACCCAGTTAGATTCCAATTAGTCTAACTGCACGTCATGTCTTTAGGATGGGGGCAGTGTGTGGCTCAGTGGGCTGTGCCTGTAATCATGAAGTCATTGGTTCAAATCCAGCCTCAGCATGTCTGTGGGTCCTTGAGCAAGGCCCTTAACCCCCAGCTCCCTGGGCGCCGCTACAGGTGGCTGCCCTTTGTGGACAACTTACTCCACAAAAAAAGAGCAAGTTGAGGGAGACGTAAAGACAATTTGATTGATAAAGTACCAATTAATTAACAATTATTAGGATACAGGAGGAGTCTGCGTGACACATTTTACACATACAGTACAGAGATGTAATTCAAACACCCAACCCTGCAGGTGAAGGCAGTTGAATAAATTATTGTGAAATTATTTCAATATTGAAATACAACTGTGCCAATGAATAATATTTCACATACTATATGAAATTCGGTCCAATAAACCTTACCCTTCTGCCTGCACAGTCCCCATAACACAACCACCAGATTGGTCCTCACCTCATGATATTGGGGTACAGAGTTCCTAATGAGGCTCCTAGGGCTCTGATACAAGTATGGAGGAGTCATATACTGTAGAGAAATTACGAGAAGTAGAGTCAGGGGCAGAATATCAGCATTTACAGTACTAGTCAAAAGTTTGGACACACCAAACTGCCTACAAAGGAGAGTGATAGTGTCGCATCACATGACCTGGCCACCTGACCTAAACCCAGTGGAGATGGTTTTGGAGGAGTTTGACCAGAGAGTGAAGGAAAAGCGGCCAATGACAGCTCAGCATATATGTGGGACCTCCTTCAGGACAGCTGGAGAAGCTTCCCATGAGACAACCTCATGAAACTGGCGTAGAGGAAACAGTAGGGTCAGCCAGTCCCTGGAGGAATTGGGGTTAGGGGGCTTGTTCAAGGGTCCAGTGGGGGGATCACTCTGCTAACCCAGGGGTTTTAACCGGCAACCTCCTGAGTCCCAATCCACAGGACTGTCCCCCCACCCTTTTGGTTAGTGCATAATTCCATATATGTCATTTTATAATTTTATGTCTATAACTATTCTAAAATGTAGAGAATAGTACAAATAAACCTTTCTATGGGTAGGTGTGTCCTAGCTTTGAACTGGTACTATACATTTGCTGCCATAGCTCACTTGGGAGAGCACTTTCAGCATTGATCTTGGGCTTCTCAGGTGAGCACTCTCAGCTTTACCTTACCTACCAACCTCACGGTGCTATACTGGCCACCTTATCTGTCCATCAGATCCGTTTCTACTGAACTTCAGGACCCCGACAAATAGCCTTTATGTCTAATCTCTCTTCTTGCCTTTAACCGAAAGATTTAGAAGGACTTGATCATGACACCAAGCACATAATCTCCGAATAATTCTCGAGTCATTTCATTTTAATTCAGTGAAGTTCCAAAAGGTGTTTTTGCATAACCATTTTTCATTTTGATTAAATTTGGCATATGAGTTACACATATCATCCAGAGCTCAGAAAGTTCCCTTAGAGCAGGGGTGTCAAACTCCAGTTCTGGGGGGCCGGAGCCCTATGTAACTTTCCCTGTTCCACCACAAATGATTTAGCTTAAGAGCTGTGTGGTAATTAGCACAAGGAGTTGAATCAGGTGTGTTAAATGAAGCTAAACCAAAAACTGTACAGGGCTCTGGCCCCCCAGGATTGGAGTCTGACACCCCTGCCTTAGAGATCTTCACTGTGGGTAGGAAAAGAAATAAATCTAAGCCACTATCAGCTGCATGTCTCAGATATAGTTTGTTGCTTAAAAAGAGGTTTTTCATGGTGTAGTGAAATTTAACCTGCACAAGTCTGCAAAGTTCATCTCACAAATGACATTTTTTCTTAAACTAGTTTTAGTTATTAAAAAAGCAATGGGCTTACAGTAACAAGTCAACTTTTTATAATGAAATACGTATGTATATGTACTGCTTGGTTATAGTATCCCCTTCAGGAGACATGAGATAAGTTTTTATAAAATGCTATTTTTGCAGCTCCTAAAAAGGCTAAAAGATTAACATTTTCTCATTTACTTGGGAAAAAAGGATTTTTCACCTGCTTTCAAAAAAAAACCAACATTGATTTGTTATTGTAAAGGGTGTAGGAATTTCATCACTCAGAACTTACAACAACAATGACTGAAACTACACACTAGTCTCACACTCATAGTATACTTTCACAAAAATAGCCTAAAGTAAACCTGAGGTGTGCTAAAATATAGCCTGAAGTGTGTAAAGTGTTTTGGGAAATTTTACAGAGAATTTCTCCTTTGTCTTGGAAATCCAGGCATATCACTAGTCAAGTTTGCAGGCCACATTACACCAAACTTCTTGCCACCTGTGGTGTAGAAAAGGTGCTACGTTTCAAAGGGAAATAAAAAAAATAAACAAAAACATTTCTGAGCTCTGGAAGATATGTATGACTCACATGCCGATATTATTAAAATCAAAAACGGTGACGCATTTGTTGAATTAGATCTATAATTAGACATTAATTAGACAATAATTTGAGGATCAGTGAACATTTAACGTGTGAGATCACTGACAGATCACGGATAGATCATTGATAGATCAGCGACAATGGCAACATTCATCTCCTTTAAAGGAATGATCACAGCACCTGACAGACATGCTGCTTTGACCCTGCTGATCCCAGAAAACATTTTAAAGGTAAGTGACTCTACTCCTGAAACTGAAACTTTATATTAACAACATAACACACCACAAAGAATAATCATAACGAAATGCTCCATTTTCATGTCATTCATACATACAGTAACAGTAGCTTTAGACAGATTGTCAAAGTAATTAATAATTTAAGTAAATAACTGACAAAGTAATTATCCATACAAGCTAATGAACTGTACAAGCAATTTAGTTGTAGAGTTAATTTAGTTCAATCAAAAACAAATTTGATTTTTAGCAATATACCTTGTTTGTCTACGTTCCCCTTCCTAATCCCAGAGATCTTGCGCAGAGACGCACTCAACCGTTTCACTACCTGAAATGAGACAGACCAAAGGCATCCTCACAGGTTTCAGCTGTTTTGTCTTTAAACAAAAGCAACTGGAGAAATACAACAGAAATACTCCATGTTAAGCCCATACCTGTCCGGATCATGAAGTCACAGGCGTTGCTGTGCAAAGAATGTCGTGCTAGCCTCCCTTCATACCTCTCAATGAAGAAAGTGCTCCGGGGAAGAAGGAGGGACAGCTTATGACAGTGTGCACAGGGGGAGTGGTCAAGGACAGGTAAGGGGGTGGGGTAGGCATTCATGTAAAATGCAAACTTCAAGCTGTTTCCAGCTGGAACCGTAAAATGCTATTATTTTTTCTAATTTACTCTTTGATCCATGTCCTTCCACCTCAGCAATACTGAAATAAAAAGTAAAAGTGTCCATTGTAAAATTTTGACCTCATCGATGAAGTTTTAAAGAAAAAAAAAATCAGACGTCAAGCCTGTAGAATTATGTTTTTTCATATTATTAATAGATGTAAAAAAAAATCCATATTCAATTGACAATGTAAATACCAAATTAGCTATGTGTAGTTCAGTGTGGAGATCTGCTGCCCCCTAGTGTGCTCTTCTCTTGTGGATTAAACATTCTAGAATCCAGGGTTTTGTCCCTGATCATATAAAACACATGCAAGTGTCCACTATCTGCTAAATATAAGGGTTTCTTCACCTCTATGGGGGCACAAAGCATAATGGGTATTAAGTAGAGTTCAAGAATCCTCCTCAGAATTGCTGCCTTTTGCCTTTATATCAGCTTCAAAATCAAGGCGTATTTGGTTTTAGCACAAACTACCTAAATCCATCCATCCATCCATTATCCAAACCGCTTATCCTACTGGGTCGCGGGGGGTCCGGAGCCTATCCCGGAAGCAAC
>JABFEA020000110.1:12913091-12927406 GCA_019775915.2 Cyphomyrus plagiostoma | reverse complement strand
TTAGTTAAGTTCTCCCCAAGCGAGCTTGATGGGCCGAATGGCCTCCTCTCGTTTGTATAGTTCTTATGTTCTTATAATCTTGTTTAAAGACTATTTTACCCTGCAAATCACCAAAACAGGATTAATTTCAAATCAGCAAAATAAAATTATGTTATGCAGTTTTAATTTGAACAAGCAAGGGAAGTCAATAAATTGCGTTTATTTCATTAAGTAGGTTTATTGTACAAATATGTTCATTGCTTGCACTCGGTAAAGCAACCGTTGTGTAAATGTGATCTGTAACACCATCATAGAAAAAGAAACCGAAGTAAATAATCCGTGTTTTAATAGCACATCTACACCTACGCGAGGCCTGTGGTGCCTCCAATCACCCAGCATGAAATTCCTTTTTGGTCCTTGTTGAAATGACAGATTTGAATCTCACTGAACATCTGGAATGGAAAATGCAAATGAAAAGAAAGCGATAGTACTGACAAAGAAATGTGAAGAATTCCAGTTCAACCCTAGTTATGCAACAAAATGATACTGACCCAGAAAGACACTTTAGAGTTGCAACCTCTGCCGATCATCATAATTCTGACTTCAGCCTGACATATATACAGAAAGAGACGAGACAAAAACACCACAGACAAGGCAGAGCGGCTCTGAACTCTGGTTCCCTCTCAGTAAGTAAGGAAGGAAAAATAAAATCCAGGGCAGAGAGCAGGTCCTCATTCACACAATTACTAGGAAGTGAGATACTGGGTAAGCAAAGGTAAGCTAAAATCCTGAAGGGAAAAAAAAAAAAACTTGATAACAGACCTCGTATCCTTATGCTAAAGGCGTATAAGGGATTACACTGCGAAACCCTCCAAGGCTTAAAAATAAATACAAATATGCAGACAAAACACTGGACGACACATTTACTTTTATAAAGAGACAGTGAAGAAAAGGTGCCATCAGCTGAGGAGGGTGATGCCTGGTCTTCAGAAAGCTGACTGACGCACCAAAAGGCTCAGGGACTGCGGCCCACTGGCAACGCAAATATGAAGAAGGCTGTGCCTGAGATGGAGGCCACAGCGGCATGAGGATCGACAGCAGCGTCAGGAGGAGTCGGCAAGAGGCCAGTGAAGGTAACGGCTGCACATGCCTGTGGCACAGTGATGAAATGCCCCAAATCAATTAAAACGAGCACCTTTGGATCTCCATGTAATCTCTTCTGACATACGTAAAAAGGCGCGCGTGAAAAGCTGCGGTTCGTTACATCTGGATTCTTTCGTTTTCTTTAGGGCTTTTCCATCCTCGTATAAATACAGAATTCCACACTGGGTCTTTAGCTCTCAAATTACATCTGGATCTGGAAGCTTGCTCACCTCGATAAGTGGTCAAATTTGACAAATTTAATTTGTACATGCCTTTAACCAGAAATAGATGTACAGTTACACATCACCCTTTTCATAGTCCTGTGAAACGTCAGCAATATAAAAATATATTTAACAATTTCATGATTTTAAGACATTTCAGTTCAAATACATAAGTGCATATTACTACATATAATACATAAATCTTTATTTTTACATAGACCTGTTTTCCTTTACAGCAGGTCAATGTTTAAAATGTCTGAATTTGAAAACTATGCACAGGGCAAGGAGGCATTTGTAGGACTTACACTATGCTTAAAAAGGGCCCACGTCCCTCACAGGAAACAGCCCATGTAGTAAAATGAGCAGCTGTTTGTTTCCTAAGGTCATTCTGTCAAATCTGACCACTAACGAAGTATAACAACCCCCAGGATCATTAAAAAGAAAACATTTACTTAAAAAAAAAAAAACTTACACACACTCTGTACTTAAAGAATGTTGTTGTTAGGTATCAAACTCTACAGAGAAGTTCAAACAAACCATACTGCACTAAATGTTCCAATATTCAGCATTTATTTAATTTTTAAACAAATTACTTTGAGTTCCCAGAGAAACTGTATAGAACAAACCATATTTATCTCTGGAAATAACACTGTACATTTGTAAAAACCAATCCAAAAGTTTATTATACCAGATAAATAACTTCTGTGAACATTTCGGATGTCTTTACTTAAAGCCAAAGTGCTTAAGACAATCCTCTTTGATCACCGGGATTGACGATTGTCTTAACTGGAGCAAGAAAAGTTTCTACACAAATGCCATGCAAAAAATTAAAAATAAATAAAATAAAATACCCATGCCAGGTGAGTGTTGAAGAGTGCTTCGATGTGCGAGTTCACCATCAGATAAACTCAGAAATCCACGAACAACTGGCCTTTCAAATATTGCACATATTGCTTAAGAAGGGAACATTTGTTTTTTAGTCCGCTACATTAGCCATTGTAAAAACGGATCCTTGCCTGTCTTGGCTTATCTGGGGCAACAGGGAGCGTGGGGTGAAATCCAGGGTAATAAAGATCGATGTTGAGAGAGGAAAGAGGAGGTGCAAACAATCTAAATATCCCAGAAAACAGGGACCTTTGGTCAAGCCACAAACGTAATGCATCATTAACACCATTGCCTAAAAATCCATCCACAGAGACATTCCAAAGACTTTATTCTGAGGAAGGGGGGAGGATCCTGGGATTTTTAAACAACCTAGCCAGTTTATAGAAAAGATGGAAGGCATCCCTCACAGGTGTTCAGCTGTTTTGTCTTAGGAAGACTACGAGGATACTAATCAAATTCACTGGCTAGGCTAAAAAGATGAGAAATCAACCAATTCGAATCATTATATTTTCACCCTCTATGTAGGATTGTAGGTGGGCTGGTGTGATGACTGGCAGATCCAAAAGGGGGCATTAAAAGGCCAGGCTGCAGTAGGTGTGTACGGACATAAACGGGCGTTTGGGGGGGTCAGGAAGATGAGAAGGACTGATGGATGGGGGAAGACGGTGAAGCAATGGAGGCAGAGAGGTTATACGTGGAACTGGGCGAGGTCACCCGGGACTGCAGAGCGGGTGAGCGCGACCTGCCGGCGGGCACGTGGCCGGCAGCAGACCCTACAGTGGGTGAGTCTGAATTGACCTCGTCGCCCTCCTCAGAGTCCCACACTTCGCTCTGCAGGTAGTCGGCGAAGAGGGCCTTGGCGCGCTGCAGCACGCGGGCCAGGTGGTGGCGACGCACCAGCCGGTCGAAGTGCATGGCCAGCTCGTTGTAGTCCAGGCCATTCTTCACGATGTGATCTCGGTGCTCCAGCAGGATGGACAGGCACATGAAGAGCATGAAGGGGTTCCCCTTGCCAAACTCCTGCGGCGGGGGCAGCGAGGCCGGCTTGGTGGGGGCGTCCGGGGGGGCGCTCGGAGGAGTGGCGGCCACCTTTGTGCACGCAGAGGGAATCATGCCGTTAGAGAAGGGCTGGCTGGCTGTGGAGCTGGGTGGGGAGGGATCCCTGGCGAAGGACAGCATGGGGGAGGACAGCAGTGAGCGGTTCGGGGGACACAAGAGTGATGGGGAGGGCCTCCCCGAGGGGGTCCGCGGTGAGGCTCCGCCCGCTGCATTTGACGTTGGTAACGAGGCAGTGCAGCGTCCAGCAGACCGTTCCGGGGACGAGGCGGCACCATTCGATAAAGAGGAGGGGGCGTGTTTTGATGTGGGCACCGCTGGCGATGCCAGCCTCCAGCCGGACACCGAGGGGGAAGTGGCTGGAGAGGGGTAAGGACTGTCCCTCCAGTTTGGCAAACACGGGGAAACTGGAGAGATTGGGGAGACTGGGGAGGCGGTTTGGCCATTCGGGGAGCTTCTCCCTTCGGTCTCGGAGGACGAGAGTTTATCGTCGCACCTAATAAGAGGCTCCCTCTCCGCGGAGTCGTCCTCGCTCTCTTCTGTGGGCTGCCGGGAGGCGGGAGCTGAGGGCGAGTGGGAGTCCTGCCACGGGCCGGGCGGTGGCACGTCGTCATCCATCTCGAAGCTGTCCTCGTGCCGGGCACTGTAGTACTTAAACTCGCCAAAACTAAGCTGCTTCTCCAAAGGAGGCACCACTCTGCTCTCAGTTTCCCCGGCCACCTCAGCCGGTCCGTTTTCCCCCTCCGCCTCCCTCCTGGGGCCGCCCTCGTCGTCACCAGAGCCCAGCCGCCCGCCGCCGTCCGCCTCTTCCCGCGAGGGCCTCAGCATGTGGCGTCGGCGCTGCTGCTCCTCTTGCTCCCCCGCCTGGTCACCTCCGTCCCCCTCCTGCTCGGGAGCTCCCCTGCCTCCGTTGGCGTGGAAGGCATCCGTCTCCAGAGGCGGCCCCACCAGCTCTACCTCCGTCTCAGGAGGATCGGGGGGCAGGGAGCTCCAGGTGATCTCCAGCATCCTCAGGGCATCCTCGAAGGCAAACTCGCGCTTCAGCTCCAGCAGGAGCCAGCGGTAGCAGAAGAACAGGTCGTCGGCACCTCGGGACACCAAGTAGGCATAGAACTCGGGGTCCGAATACTGCAGCAGCAGCTTGAGGTGCTGGAACTTGATGGACATGAGGCGGCCGTCCGGGTGGAAGTTCCCCTCCAGGCGCTTCATGATGCCACAGAAACAGATGAAGGCGTGAGCCTCGTTGTCCATGACTGCCAAGATTGGGGAGGCGATGTCACTCATGCCCTGGCAGTAGGACACCTAAGAACAGAGAAAGCAAGTCAGCGGAGGAACACTGGAATGTTAAAAGGCATTAAAGGACTACAAGGCAGAAAGTACAGCAAAACTGCATGTTTACACTGGTCACACTGAAGGTACTCGGCAAACAAATATCTTTTTGCTTGTGCAGGTAAAGGCACCAAGCAAACAGATCAAAGAGTCCTGACACGAACCCAAGTCAAATCAACGACTGAGTACTTTTCTGTACTTTTGAACTTGTATTACTTCTTCGCTCCTCCGTTGCCCACAAACTCTGTAATATATTAGCATGCATTGTTTGCTCTACATTGGCAGCTATTTACATGATCCCTTCATGTTAAGAAAGTGAGGACGTGTGTCACTGCACAGAAATGACCAGGATGGCAAGTAATCACTATTACTCTGGACAGAGATCTCCATCGCTAGATGGCTCAGACATAATTCAGCTATTTATATGATTATTGTTCTTCAGCATTATACAAGACATCTCATATATACAAACAGCATTAAATTGTGTTTCTGGCATAACTCCATAATAAAGCATGCTATAAAAATACCAGACTGTCATCTGGTCACTGCTACTGCCAAAGCTGCAGCTAATGGTTCTACTTTTCCCCTCTCTGAACACAGCAAACAATGACATCAAACTAGAAGACACTTTCAGCCGATTAACATCTGGACAGAAGCTGTTTGACAGTGAAACGAGACTCAGAGCACATCCTGCAGCATGCTTTCATAGGTTAATCATGCAATCTCCAACTTTTACCTGGGTAAAATAAATGAGAGCACAACAAACACTTGGAATAATTAATGAAGAGCCAAATTACTAACTATTACTATTAACTGCCATTAATGAAAGTACTACCAACTAAAAACTGATGCAAGTGTATATATTAAAGTAAAGCTCTTTGTAGATTTTTGCAAACAATGACATACTTGCACAATGCACTCAAACTTACAGTCCTGGCAAACCAAAGTAGAGCTGTCAATAGTGCCAGTCACCTCAAAAAGACAGTGGTTGTTTCTCAATACCGAAAATCCAAATATCACACTTGTGGTCTTGGCAAAAGCGGCCTTGATAACTTCCAAGAACCGACTTGAAGTGCAAGAATCATGGGACTGATCTTGCTTGGCGAGGATGCACCTGATGCACCCTTGACATTTGCACATATATCATCTGGGGATTTTTACTGGATTTTTCCGTACTTAGTATTGGAACTGTTCTTTGGCAATGGAAGCTGACATAAAACAGGTACGAGAGAATTCAAGTACAGTCAAGTACACATCTATAAACACCCCATGCTTTTCACCACACATAGCAGGGCGATCGGCCTAATCAGCCAACCTCTGCCGTTGCACTCCACCAGTTGGTGCTGGGCTTTCGGGATGGTAGCTCAATACACAGGGGTACCTGTGGGTGTGTGATGGCGTAGGTGGTGAGCAGGTCTGTGAGGGCCACCAGGTGCGGGCTGTCCTCCGAGCCGGCATAGTAGGGGTGGGCCCGGTCCGTCCGCAGAACGTCCTTCAGCACGTTTCCCCTTATGAACTCCAGGTCCTCTGGGTTCACCCGTGCCGGCCACTCCCCCTTCAGCCGGTCATACTCCCTCGTCTTCCTCTTCATGTAGTCCATCCTCTCCTGGCCCGTCAAGCCGTCGGGGTAAACATTGAGGAGGTACCTCCACACTACCTGGTTAGGGCATATGAGAGGATCAGTGGTGAGGCTGCTGAGGGCCACGGTGCCCATGTCACACTGAGCCGCTGGCAGGGTGCGGGTGGCACTGACCTTGCGGAGTGAGGGTTCCACCCCGCCATGGTAGATCCGCAGCCTGAGCTCCTCTGGCCGGGACAGCTGGCCCTGTCCATTGAGGTAGCTGTGGAACTCCGCATCGCTCAAAGGAGGCTTGAAGGGCTTCACCTCCTCCCCGTAGGACCAGCTTAAGGCCTGCTGCACGCGGGACAGCGTGCGGCCAACCTGGGGAGACCAACAGGGCCTTGTTAACCTCAGCAGGTGGCCGGCATGACAAACAGGGGCTGGGAAGAAGCAGCTCACCTGCGACAGCAGTGACTGGGTGAAGGGGAGAGCGGTGGCAGCAAGAGACCTCCTCTCTGCAGGCAGCAAATCGGAGCCAATCACGTCCTTCGGACTGATTATGTCCCAGTCTTCCAGCAGGGGGCCTAGTGAACAGAAAAAAAAGATTACGTCGCATGGCATCGAAAGCCACAATAATACTCGTATGTAACACTCATGGTATGGCCATTGACGGGCTCTTACTATCTTCAGATGGCTTGATGTCCATCTTCAACTGCAAGTAGGGCTTTGCTGCACTGACAAATGCCGCATCCAGGTCCCAGTCTGACAGTAATGACAGGTACACCTCCACACCGCCACGGTCCCGTGATAGATAACTAATTCCAAAGTTACGCTTCCTAAAGGCAGAGTAAAAGATGGGCAGAATTTATCAGCTAGTACCATTTATTGATATGATCTGTTTGAAATTGGAAGGTCTGTCCTTCCTTACAGCAAACTTTCTCCGTCAGTAGCCTAAGAATATATTGCATTTTTGTTCAGTTTAAAATGTAAAATTAATTAACATTAAAACATTTATTAAAATGTAAAATTTAAATGCAAATTTTAATGCCATATCCAAATATTTCCAAAGAAATTGAACGCAGTTTGCCATTTTTCCCCATTTTTTAACCATTTTCAATTAGTGTCTTTCAAAGCACTTCATATTTCAGCCAGATGTTTGTTACAATGACCAATTTGTGAATTGAATTCATAACAAATTGTTTTGTGAGCCCATCTACTTCAACTGTGCAACTGGAAATAACTGGTCACTGGAGGAAAAACCATTGCCTGTGCACACCATGGTCTCATAAAATAAAAGAAAAAAAGGATTGATAATTTCCAAAAAAAATAGTTTTGCTCACAAAGCAACACGTGGTGTCAGAGAATAAAAGGAGCCCACAGGATTATGTCAGGATAGGCAGTGTCATTTCTAAAACAGCAGATGTCGCTGTTTTAGAATGTAAAATGTAGCGTAAAAAAATATTTCACGAATCTAACAGATGTTCAGAATGAATACTAAGGAAAAGATGGGAAACGTGTAGAACATGATGATGCATGTGTAGAGCGGAGCTGAACTCATTTGCATTTAAAATAACTTTTTAGTGCAATATACAAAGATGTTATTGACCTCAAGACGTGTTATTGAACTCAAAATGAATCTTTTTGGTTCATTAACATACTTATAATCAATAAAAGTAACATGTTTATTGTCTTTATCTCTGTAAACCTCTAAATACACCTCCACAAAAATCTCTCAAGGTAAGAAAATAAATCTGGAGTGACAGAATTTCAACACAAAGCGAGTAAAATCTAATCAGCAGCCCAGCTGGCACAAACATGTATAGACTGAGGAAGAGGAACTGGACCAGAACCACACAGATCACTTCAGGGTCAGACAAAACCCCCCAGTGGATAGATACCCTGAGAGCAGATTTCTAACACGCGTTTTATCATACAGGGGTAAAAAAAAAAACACTAAAAACCACAAGACCAGTAAGAAAATGAGTTTAAAATATTTAAAATGCTGTTCAATATCATCACACTGCCTGAATTGCAGCACGTGAAAAGCAATGTATACAGCATATGACAATCAACCTCACTGAAATAACACGCAGTCCTTCCTGTCTTTGGCTGAAAACTGATCTGGTGAAAGTGCATGATATTCAGCTCTATCCAAGCATGCACCTTTATACCAGACTGTTAACAGAAATCATTTGCAGGCTAAACATAACCATTATCAAGTAAGTTATTACAGTCTGTCAATCTCCAAGGCCAATACAGTGCTCAATATAATCTCAATCCCCCTGAGTCGATATGCCTTCTACTCACCCATTCAGCTCAAAGGCCCGGATAAGGATGTGCTGCAGCACTTCCAGAGAAGTGATCTGGGGGTCAACAGCAAAGGAGCGAAACTCCACAGGCAGCATCCCCTCACACTTCTGCCAGACAGATCCAATGTGGTAAGAAAACAGTCAAGAACTCCATAGAATGATCTAAAACAGTCCCAGGAGTGTATATGAATTCCTCCCCTGAAGGTGGTGTTACACAAAACCAGATACACACGTTGGTGCAAATTAGATGACAATTAGAAATAGGTAAATAAGTAAAGAGAATGTGAACTTAGTGAGAAAGAATATAGGTAATTGTTTAGTAGGAACTGTGCAAACATCCACCTACAGAGGTAATCGTAGAGAGTAATATGAGGTTAAGGAAATGTTTTGCAATAAGTACTGAGAATGTAAGCAACTACATACATAGGAATCCATGCAAAATCCAGGTTACAAATCTGGGTGTGGAATCAATGACCTCAGTAAACAATGAAATGTATATTTTAAAACTACAGCAAAACATGTGTATGCGTGTGTCTGCATGCAACAAAACAGACCAACTACTCAATTAAGATGAGATTACCACTGGTCCCAAAACATTAAAATGTATTATTATACATACAACACAGAGAGGTCATAAGGATATATTTAGCTTTTGCTGTCGTTACTGATACTGAGTAGCAAAAACACTTGGAAAACTGTCGATATTTTATTACTATCAGGTGAACGATGAGGAGGCCAGCGGTGAAACCCAGAAGGGAAATGACGTCATGTGTTTCCGTTTTACAGCTGGCAGGTACAGCGGGGTTCTTTACATCACCGGCGATACTTACATTATAACATTTACCGATTCTGTTTGTGATTCCCAATAGTGCGTTTTTATCTTTTGTGGAACGGCTAAGCGTTATCAGGACAACTGCATTAATTTAAAAATGCAGAAACCGAACACAAAATTATCTATATACCCAAACATTATAAAATAACCATGTGTTTTTAACAGTGCAACAACATAAATTAATTGTACTAATAGTAAAAAGGTGGCGTCGATATTTTCTTTCTGTCTAGCGTCAATTTTGTAGCATAAACAATACGTTTCCATACATGTTGCCAACGTTTATTTGCCGTCTATTTATTGAAAGACAAATCGAAGAGCTTTAACGATATTCAAACTTGCACTGTAATAACAGGATGCTACTTATATAATGAAAACGGTGGGTACATAGTGAGTACACACTTTGTATGCAGTATTGTTTATTGTTATGTGCACAACAAGCGAGATGGCAGGCTGGTCGACACATGGGGTGACATCACCACAGGTAAATGAAAACCAGAAAATGACATTAGAAACACCAAATTGCGTTACTGCGTATACAGCCTCTACCCAAATACAAATATTTGCTTAGGTTTGTGAAATGCACAGCTCCTACAAAGATATCAGTAGCTAGCGAAATGAACATTATTCTCACCTTGACTCGGACACGAACCACCCCCCTCTCTTCTTCAGCTGCCATGATGCGGCGTCTGCTCAGATGTTTAGCTGTGTTAATCCCTATACGTTTTCACAAAAACCCACATTTACAGATATAACAGACGATAGGCTTTATTACATTTTCGTCCACAGCTGTTTGTCTCCGCCTGCCGCCCCATTCACCATTGCGCTCCCGGATGTGACGTCATGTGGATTACATCACCGAGGCTGCAACGGTAATGCTTTGGAGGCGTTCAGCTATACAATAAATTTAACGTCTGTCCACTAGTCCCCGTCTCTCGTTATTTGCAACCATCACATAACCAATTATATGCATTTCATTTTAACGCAACTGTCCATACGTTACAGCCCTTACATTTTGATATCTCAGAAATAAATAAATGAATATCTTTTAAATTGGCACACTTAGAGTATAACATCAAGAACCGATGTCTTCTTTACACTTAAATCACTAATAAGGAAGTACTGAAAACTCGAAGATTTAGTTTAAAAAAATGAATGGTACAGATAGCTTTGTTGTATTTTGTGAATTTGTTTGTGGATTCAGGGCATGCGTTCATAAGTTTTTAATTTATATATCCAACATAAACATCATAGCAGAGAGGAATTGTCATGTAAAGCCTACTTTAAAACATAGAGTGATTTACCACAGATACTCAGCTCTGAGTACTAACCACTAGACTATCACGGTGAGCTAGCATTACCTCACACATGCATGCAGGTATCCAAAAGCTATTAATTCTCTTTAATTTACTGCAAAAATGACGGACCATTTCCCTATACATAGCGCAGGAAAATCTTTGATTCGTGATACAGCAGTAGACATTTGTATCTATTATATATAGTATCTCATCAGTAGGCACGGACACCACACAGCCATTCTGAAGAGCTTTTCATTTCCTTCCCTGTCAAAAAAATATTACGTGAAATAAAATGTCCTGGATTAATTCTTGTTATGTTCACTATGTACTTGGAAGATAAGCGCGTGTGTTCTGTGAAAATGATCCTTTTTCACCAACCGTATTTTGTCGGTGCCTAAAAATATTCAACGTGCTGCGTGCATATAACTTAATATGTAATTTCACAGTCGTGTCATATATTTCACAAGTTACAGGCACAAAGATTCGTATTCTTTGAAATAATTTACGAATAAGAATGATTAATGGGAACGACTAATTGTTTTAGGTACTCTGCGAAAACGCGTCGATAAATTTCAGTAATGTTACACAACGGAGATTATTGGAAACCAGAAGAAAAAGTAATTTCTAGCGATTACCGTATGTGTAATACATGCAAAATTAATAAAAATCACTCCCTTTGCCGTGGAAGGATGAACATCCTGCCGTGACCCGGATTCGAACCGGGGTTGCTGCGGCCACAACGCAGAGTACTAACCACTATACGATCACGGCGAGCTACCAGGGACACGACGCCCTTTAGGAAAAAGTGTATATCAGTGTTGCGTCTTTTGTTATTCTTGCCGGTGACAAAATTTTATGTTGATAAGCATTAGCGTGTAATGCGGTACTGTACATGCAAAGCAAATAAATACTGAAATACGATAAACGAGACTTTACGATCCTTGATGTAATGCGAATTTGACAGAACAGTGATGATGTCATAACGTTGCCAGGTCTCCGTTTCTGAAACGTAGATAATCAGTAATAAATTATATACAGAGTAAGGTGAAGCCTACGCTGCCACAGTGCAGTCCAACAGAGATAACGAAGGCTACTCGTAAATTTTGTTCAAAAGCTAAATATATGCTTCAGGTCAAAATATTTTTAGCCCGTCGATCCATCCATCTATAGATGAGATTGTATAAACAATTTTAATCCCTGTACAGTTTTATAAACTTTCTTATTCTAAGGTAAACGCATTTGAACTGTTCAGGTTACTTGGAAATGTTTTCATAAAGCAGTTTCCAAGTGAAAACAGTATTGTAAATAACTTTGTAAGATTACTTCTAAGTGCCTGTATCACGCGGGTCTACTCCCGGCACCCGGTCTTCCTTGTAATAAATTAGATCGATGGACGGGACGGACGGATGGATGGCTTAAAAACGCAATATAAAATATGCATAATGCTAAAATCACGCTTTTGCTTGAATCTTCTATGCAGCTAGAACTACTGTACTTAGAAGATGTATATAGAAAAAGTACGATTACACAAAAGAACAAGCCGCTTTCACCTTTTGAGTGGATGGTCCAGCGATCGATGGTCTAAAGACCATCCATCTGATTTTAATAACCCCTTATCAAATAAGGGCTGTGGTGATATGTCGCCAGTTAGATCAGATTTTGTCTGCATCGCGGGGTGCCATAGAAAATGCAATTTGAGAGCAGAGTGTACACCAATGTCTTCTGAAAAAAGAAGTGTATTCTTTGGGAACTACGGAAAGTATAATCATCGTATAGGAGCACTTCATGTAATAAAGTGAAAAACAAAATGTAAGCATATTATTATAAAAATATACTACTAATAATAATGAGCAATCGAATATAATACCAAGCATCACGGAAATAAAAAATTACTGCTCCAATTGATCAGAATGTGTGTGTGTGTGTGTGTGTGTGTGTGTGTGTGTGTTGGTGGTGGTGGGGGGGATCATGTGCATATTTCATTGTGGGAACCAGAATCTATAACAAAACTAAAAACCCCAAAAGTCTCGTATTTTGTTTTGTTACTTATGGTTAAGGTTAGGGCTGGGTAGGAGTTGAGTTCGTCATTGTGCGGATTAGGGTTCTTCCCCTAGAAACGAATGGATGGTCCCCATAAAGATATTAATACAAACGTGTGCGTGCGTGTTGTTTGTGTGTGTGGGGATGTGTGGATCAAATATATACAAATTATTTAAAATATTCACAGTATACAAATATCCGTGCTTTTCCTCGTATTCGTAGACAACTCCTAGATTAACTTCAGCGGTCCTTACATCCTGGTGTGAAAGAAATATTATCACAGAGCGCATACCTACCGTCCCTTGCACATCTGAATTTGGAAACAAGGGGGGGGGGGTGCTCTATTTCGACAATAGCAGGCGATCTCTGATTATTGGAAAAGAGTAATCCATATCGCTGCCTATTTGCCGGCTTCGCCGACACTGGAAGCTATATCTCTTTAGCAGAGAAGACTGATTTCAGTGGCTTCTGTTCGCAATAACTGCTGTGCGCGATTAGCTGCAGATGTGGAAAGGCTGGATTAAAAATAGGGTATTTGGCTTTTGTGGTAGATTTCAGATAGCTACTTAGCCGGCCACTGTTAGCATATGAAGCTGTGTATGAATGCGTTATTATGCAAAAGGAAGATTTATTTTTAAGCAATGATTCATGCTTTCTTTCGCTCTTCTTGTCGCGTGAAATCACATCCATGCAACATTAATTGCCTTGCTTGCGTGTTAGCTAGCTAGTTAGCCAGCCATATCTATTTAATGTCCATAGGGGACAATAAAGAAAGGAATCTGGGGTCGCATCATTTTTTAGTCGACAGAAAGTTCTTTTTACTTCGAGTACAGGTTGAAAACTCTGTCAATGGCTTCAAATTCGAGAGTATCTATTCTGGATTACTTTAACATTGTCTTTGAGGGGGAAAATGGAAAGATTGAATCGAATTGCAAGGCTTGTGGAACCAGGATTCAGGCGAAACGGTCAGTAACGTCCAACTTCGTTACGCATCTGAAGGTAAGGGCCGGGGAGACTGGCGATGCGATATTGTATGATTCACATAGATACATTACTGCAACTGCAAGGGATCCTCGCCCAGAGTGCCGCTTGACACATGTCATTTTTTGCATCTTTCTTGGCATAGAGATCTGCGAATCTGCTGCTGACATGCTAACTACTTAGCTAGACAGACGCAACGTTCAACATTTTGTGCATTTATTCCGACAAGGATTGACACTGACACTGCGCTTCAAAATGCTTCAACAATAGAAGCATTTACTGTTATGTAATTAAGATACAGCTGAAACTGTACAAATGTATTCCATTAGCAAATGAGCCTTATTCAAGTTACCGGTGTAATTCTGAGCGTAAGACAGTTTCTAATCAGTTCGGTAATATCTCCCTCTTTAAAAGGAGAGCGTCTGCTTGCAGCCTTTTTGTAATTTTAACCTATGACAGTAGTAATTGTTTTGTGTCTGTGCAGCATGTGTCTTACCCTCTATGACCACAAGTAAGGAAGTTTCATGTAACATCCATCCATCCATCATCCAAACCGCTTATCCTACCGGGTCGCGGGGGGGGTCCGGAGCCTATCCCGGAAGCAACGGGCAGGGAACAACCCTGGACGGGGGGCCAGCCCATCGCAGGGCACACTCACACACCAGTCACGCACACATGCACACC
>JABFEA020000110.1:12855573-12906203 GCA_019775915.2 Cyphomyrus plagiostoma | reverse complement strand
CGTCCACATATAGAAAACGCAACTGCAAATGCAATTTGCAATTCCTTTTGAAAAATGTCCGGGATTTCCCTCCATACCAGACTGATTGCCATCTCAAGAGTTATATTTGCAGGGCTTGAAATTGCAGTACCTGAATTTTCCAGCAGAGGGAAACCAAGCAGCGTATCCTGCAAACGCCTCTCTGGGAATCAAACATTTATAGTTGCCTTAAATACTGACGCACACTGTTGCTTCACAGGAGAGGGATTTGGAGTCCCAACTCTACTCTCCATGTGTTCTGCACTTTTTGTGTGCATTTCCTTCCGCAGTTCAAATAGTTATAATTAGGCTAACTGGCATCTCTAAATTGACCCTATTGTTTGTGTGTGGGTGTGTTCACCCCAGATGTGATTGTGCTCTGTGATTATTGGGATAGCCACCCAGCCAAAGATAAACAGCCAGAATATGGATATTAGCTGTAATATACAAAAAAACTTGAAATTGGAATGAAAGTACTTTCATTCCAATTTCACATATTTTGCATATTACAAGTAATTTCAGCAGGCTTCAGGCCCTCACTTAACAGAAAAAAAAAACAAAAAATTAAGCACAATTTAGTGCATAAAACAAAAAAATGGTAGTTCAGAGGTGACGTAATTAGGGCTTTAATATTTAAATGATTAATTGGAGGGCAGGGAGAGGATAGAAATGAAGTGTGATTTTAAATTATGGCTTGTTAACAGGGCATCCTTTGACAGTCGGGGCTCCCAACAATCAAACAGCTACATCAAAACCCACATCCCACAAGGGAAACCCAGCATAAGAGAAGTGGATAGATGCTATTAACCTTGACACTACTGTGTGTGTGTGTGCATGTGAGAGACAATTGGTGCTCCGTGGAGAAATGCTCAGGTTACAGACTTGCTTCACACTGTATAAGGTCAAACAGGACTCAGTATAAAACTTTTATTATGAATTCTCAAACAAGAAATCCAAAGAATATAGTACATTAAGTATTAAAAAAAATCCTAGCATCATGTTGTGCGCTTTTATAGGATTTGGCTGTTACATCCCCCCAGCAGCTATGCTAAGTCCATGTTTCAAGTTAAATACTAAAGGCTATTAAAGCAGGCCGCCCGCTCTACCACCCCCTTCACCCATACCACTGCCAACCCAAGGTTTTCATTCAAACAAAAATGTTTCATACACTTTTCCAAATCACCAGTAAACACAAGGAAATATCGCAATACTTCACATTTGCAAGCAGAGTTCTTGTTAATTACAGCTCATATTTTTCCCTCCAATAGTAACCCACCATGTTGACTCACTGTCCCGACAACACGATGCTACGTACCTTTCCAACACTGTTCTACGGCTGGATCATTGCTCATTACCCAGCTACCAGCCCCACAAACCCTCCTTTAGCTTAACGAGACTCATGCGTACATTGACTGTCACCCTTAGTGGCACGTTTCCAAGGCATACGCTTTCAAAAGCTGAAGTCGTGAGAAGTGGCAGGAAAAGGTAAAAATGACACCGAAATCTCGTTTATTTTGTTCAAAAGTGCCAGAGTCTTAAATCTAACAATGTCCAGTTTCACACCCTGTATTACACCAAACTATATGCATAATTTGGATTTCCACAGTCAAGCTGTGTATACTGCACTTGAAGTAACGCAAACGCTGAAGTGGGACCTTTTTGTTTTTAGGTATTACCAGTAATGGAACCATTAATGGAAACCTTGCCTAACCTGTGACCTGCCTGCAAAGTACAATAGCACTATGCCAGGCAAAGAGCAGCATTGACCTATGTTTCAGTTTGTAAGTGTTGCTAACAGTATGTGTGTATGTATATATATTAAATATATAAATACACAGTGTGTCCAGTATGTGTCTCTCAGCGGATGTGGGCCATCTCCTCCAGGAAGGGCGTCTTCATGCAGCCAGTGCACAGCTGGTCCATCCACAGTGGAGCTTCATGCTGTAAAGGTGTGCGGCGAGGGTAGAAGGTGTAGGACAGGTCGTAGTTCAGCAGGCAGCTGATGGACGCCATGTAGAGGTCGGAGAAGCGGCACAGGCGGCGCGAGAAGTATGTGGGGTTGTGGCAGGTGCGGAAGATGCTGCCGAATTGAGGGTTGAACAGGTTCTTGGTCACGGCCCTGTGAAGAAAGGAGTCGTCGACGGTTGTTTTTCTTCCCCCCCACCTTCGTGTGGTGAGCCCAGGAAATGGACAGACCGAAGTCAGACAGAGGTGCATGAAGACGGAAGCTTTAACTCACCGCAGCTCCTCCCTCTCCTTCAGCCAGTCCTGGAGAACCTTCTTGGACTCAGGATCACGATGCAGCTAAGAGCAGGCAGACGTGAGGCAAAAGCAGCATTAGATTTCTTAAACTGCTCTGGAATCAATTAAACAGGAATATAACCAAGGGTACTGAAAGACCAACAGACTTCGGGTTACGGGCCTGCAGGCTAAAAGGCGAGAAACACGATTGCTAAGTGACGGCAGCAAAGCACCTGCATGCGCTCCAGGAGCCCAGTGAGAGCCTGCAGCCAGGTGAGGCTCTGCGCATACTGCTCTGTGTTAACCACCTTCGTCTCCATCTCCAGCTCAGGAACAATGGCCCCAGTCCGCCAGCCGTGCCGAAGCATCAGGTCCTGGGCAGGGGAGAGAAATCAAGACATTAACTCAGCAGGCACCTATTACCTAAAGCAACACATAGTTGAGAAAGCAGTGTGAGCCAGTTAGAGCGACTGTGGTTACGGGTCTCGCTCAACAGCCCGACAGTGAGATGCAGCATCATGACCCAGGACCAGGTGTCATCGTCACGCAGGTACCTGCAACACCCAACCCAACTCACTAGACACAAATCAATTCTGCAATTCCGCCCCAATTCCTCACTTTCTATCCTTCCTACTGGTGCCTGAAAGGGTGATGCAGTGGCTTTTATTAAGTTTGTATAATGATGATCATATATGATTATTTAGGTAGACAACATGCAAGAAATTTAGCCCTGATTGACTTATTCCCCTTTTATTTAGTTGTACTTTGGACGCTGAATATTCACTTTGGCAAGCAGAACTGGACCGCACATTACTAACAGTATTTTTTAAAGAACCTAGTTATATTCTTACAATCAATTTGACTGCTCTACAATAATAATTACTGCTTTCCAGACACTGCTCCTTTGGTAGCATTGCTAAGCATAATTTTAGTTTAATATTGGCCTTCCATCTGTCTACTTTTGACATTAGAGTTTCCCCAGGGGTTAAGAATTTGTCAATTTAGTTCAATTTCTGAGACCAAGAACATTTTTTTTAGAAAATGAAATATAAGGTACCGTTTCCTAAGAAAAACAGAAGAATACTTTTAAGGGATATTGCAACAAAATTTCACTTCAGAGAGTGTTTTCACTGTGACCTCAAATAACTTGGGAAAAGAGATCAATGCAGCTTAGAAACAAGGCGGAACATTTCAAACACTACAGCACAGGTGAGGTGCACAGGGCATCTACCAAATCTATTTTTAAATCAGTGTTTGTTTTAAGATACTGCCAGACCAATACAGAGGGACCAGGACAGCTGAGAAGGCCTTGCTAATAATGTGAAAGTATTTTATGGGACTCGGGAAATAACCTGGAATGTCCAGTGATCCCATAAAATGGTCTGGATGATACTTTTCCCAAAAAAGGCACACCAGTGTCAGGTGTCGAGTTGAGAACCTGTGTCGGGGGGGATTCTGCAAATGGACTAATTGCTCGAACATGGACACGTATCCATATGAGTCATAGTAAAACAGGCGGACAGAGCGGGAAATACACTTACTGCCAGGTCACTGTAAAGATGGTCCCCAAAATAGAATACCTTGGATCCCCTCCAACCAGTCAACCTCAAGAAATCAAACAGGTTTCCCTAAAAAAAAAAAAAAAAAAGGAGGGAGAGGTCAAAATTAGCCAGGCAGAAAAGGCATTGAGCAAGTAACTGCAAAATACAAAGCACAGTAAATTCAAACTACTTTCATGAATGTATTCCAAAACTTAAATTTAAAAAAATTACCGCAAACATTATTTGATTGTATGACATACATGCAACTGTACTCAAAAGTAGACAATTTAAAACATTCTTGTATGCATCAAACATGAATCAGTTCTATTTCTTTTTTATATACTTCTGAATTCTAAGGATTATACTCAAGGTACCCAAAATGTTTTTAAAAAGTCAAGTTTCTCAGTCCAGGAGAACTTCATTGGGGATGGAGAAAAAAAAAGTGGTACACAGCCTATGAGAAATGTCCCCTAATGGCAAACAGATAAATGATTATAAACGGTAACATCAATGCTCTTTCAATCACCTCCAAAAGCCTGCTGTTCTTATAATTCAAGCTCTGCAGCAGAACATAGCAACAGATATCTGATTGGTCAATGTCCTCGGTGATCAGGCCAATCAGGGAAAGCCACGCCAACAGAAAGGGGGAGGGGTGCATAACTGAATGTGCTGAAAAGTGGGAGCCAGTATAACGAATCTGGTTTGAAACATCAGCTGATTTACTTACTGCAAAATAAATGGATGCTGGCCAAGTGAACAGCAGGGGAAGCACAGTAATTTTCAATGAAGCAACCATATAAATTATGAATAATTATAAATAATTTCATACTGACACACACACACACACACACACACACACACACACACACACACACAGAATGCACTTTAACAAAGGTTACTTTCTGGGGAAACTTAAGCTGGCTTTTGCTCCCTAATTATGTCTGGCTGTTTCCAAATAAATTTGATTCCTTAAATAAATAAAACAAACCAATGATGGCTGTAAGTCACAGAGGCTTGTCTGGATTCCTAGACAGTACTTACAAAGGGACAAATAAAACACTTTATGCCACCCTGTGCTACGTGCGGGATCCACGCCTGCAGAAAAAGCCTAAGGGTGGGGTGACAGTAGGGCGGACACCCATCCACAGAGGAACAGCAGGCCTCGTTTGGCACCGTCAGGATGCACCTGGCCAAATGAGGGGGGCTGACGTGCGATGATGAGTATTTACACGCTGCTGTCGCTCATGCCCCTCCCTCCTCAGTCTGCGACAATCTGCCTGAGGAATGTGTCACTCAGCCCGTGGTGCTTAGCAGAATGTTTCACGGAGGAGCCTCGTGCTCTATCGCAGCATTGAGAGACAGAAAGAGCCTTAAAGGATTCCTTCAAAAGCCATGGAGGCTGGCAATTACCAACCACCATATAATCATATTTAAAAACCAATACATTACTTAGTGTTTTCGTACGTTTTTGGTATCTACCAAAATCTGTCAAGCAACTCACAAAAACAAGTTGAAACAATGAACATGATTAAGAAACCATGAAATGGGATACAGAGGCATTTAGTATCAAATCAGATTCTTTCAAAGCTGCCTGTAAGGAAAACCTACCGTTTAGAGGAAGGTTAAGAGGCTTCCATGGCAACCACAATTACCAACAAGAACTATGAACAGCTGCAATAATAAGGAAAAAAAAGAAAACCCCATAATCCAAGTGCTTCGAGACAGAACAGTCAAGGAATGCAAGCAAAAAGCTTTGAGGAAAGAAACTCACAATTACTTGTTTCTCACAGCAGGAAATGCTGGCAAAGAAAAAAAAAAAAACTGACCAAACTACACTGACCTGGGAGAGAAAATGAATCTTGGAGATATATAAAGAAAATATGCGTCAGCTGACAATGACACGTTTGCCCTGGTTGACAGCCAGCACCATTTCCACACACCAAAAACACACAACGGACCAAATCCATACCTTGGGGAAGACAGGGGTGCAGCAAGTCATGGCAACGTGCAATGATACATGTACAACTGCTCCACTTTCATATTCACCCTTGATCTCAGAACATTAATAAAATCCACATGCAGGTGCTCCTGAACACTTAAAAGACTGTGGTCTACAAACAAGACAGAGGATTTTAAGAGTGGCAAAGCAATTAATTTATTTAAACAAATTTAAATTAAAATGTAAAATAAATATGCATGTTTTAGAGAAGGTGAGGGAAACCCCGGGTTGCCAGAGACAGACTGTAAAGCCTCATGTCATGAGATGCTTTGTGAGGACCAGCCACACCGCAAGATCAAAGACAGCAGTTTGATGGATGAGGCCGTCTGGCACCACAAGTGTTTGTCAAAAGCGAATCTGCTGCACAGATTGAGGAGGAGGAATCACTGCCAGCAAAGGTACAAGTCAGCAGAAACCATGAAAAGTCCGACACTCTCCGTAAATCAGCAATACTCAAATATTCAAAACTGTGTTTTTTTTTTTTTTTTTTTTTAAACACGCAAACTACAGAAAGGAAATAAAACGTTTAATATGATTCTAATTGTGTTTGGTGCATGCTTCATAACCAAGATTAACCAAACTTTTTTTTTTTTTTTTTTTTTTTTAAAAATACAGTACTGCATTAACTACATAAAAGTTTGAGCAAGATTATTTTTTTGTTAATTGCTGAAGAGAAAAATCAAACCCTCAGCCTTGCAAAGAGAAAAAGTCTGATTTACACCTTTTGTTTTACCAAAACAAAAATGGGGGGAAACTGAATAAGCGTATTCTGTCCACCGTGAGTATCAATGCATGAATAAAATAAACAAAAAAGAAAACATCTTTCTAAAGTTACCCATGGGAATAATAAACCAGCAAAGGAGGTCATCTTTAGAATTTTTTTTTACTCATAAAAAGTCTCGTCCTACAAAAATTTTAGAAAAATGTTGCAAATTTATTGGTTTCATAACAAAAATCTGTTGACAAGCAATGTTTATCATGCCTGCAACACAGACACAGAATAAAGAGTCATAATTGCTTTGACCAGCTCATTGAGTTTTGTTCTTGCCATTTTGCTATTAATTGCAATTGCAGTCGCTGGCTCCCAAAGCAATACCAAACACAAATGTTTGGCGATACTTTATCGCAAAGGTGATACAAATTAATAAATAAATAAATAAAAAACTGCTGGTTGTTTCTAATGTGATATGTTTTGTTAGCAAATTAATAAAAGTAATGATTTTAAACAAATCAATTTGTAATATTTTACGGAATCAAGCAAGCGTCCCAAGCCTTTCTTTGAACACTGTAGAACATACTAAGGTTGCCGGGGTGGGGTCGGGGGGATGATGCTGCACTTAGCCATAAATTCTGACCCTTGCAGTTCCCCACAGGGCAAGGAGTTCAACACCCTACAGGATGCAGTCTTCTGATCTCAGCATGATTATTGGTTTCCTTTGTTCTACGGCATTACAGAAGGGGTTTGCGTCCCACAGCTGCTAATAAAAGCCTTTATATTGTGGTAAGCGCTACATATCACCCAGGACACCAACCTTTAAGATCACTGATCCTTCAATTCCAAACCGAATCATCTGATTTGGGGTGATTGCGATCTCAAGCTTATTACAGAAAGTACAGAGCGGGAGGGACTAATGCAAAAGGTATGATCACAGGCAGGGAATCAAGCTCTCAACCTGGCTGAAGGCAGACTTGTTTGTCTACGCGGTCAGAACGGCTGAGCCACGTACCCTACGGCGTACCTTAACGAATCAGCTGTGAGGTCACAACCTTACCTACAGAGCTAAAGTCCCAGCCATTGTGAGGGAACAGACAGATTCAAGTCAGCTGTAAACATTCCACTAATGAGCTTCATCCCTACGCTTCACTCCCAATTGGTTTTACATTAGGTTGTGTAGCTTTTTCTCAGAGCCTTTGGAAGACTTGGTACTGGGCCACAAATGGGCCGGGGAACTTTTTGCCCCTCAACTCCCACCTTTGCTCCTCTGGCATGGAGGAGTAGCTGACGGCCATGGTCTGCCCAACTCTGCCCACCTGTTTATAGATCTGGCCTTTGTCCAAACATTTGATTTTGTCCCACTGAAGGTCACCATTGCTGTCCAAACGCCTGAACGGCCTGCAAAACAAAACCAGAAAAAAGCCATGAGCAGATTTTTACTTTGTGTTGTGTCGACATGATAGAAATTATCGCAGAAGACTACAAGTGCAATCCTGTGACACCAAAATCCAGGCATGCATCCCGTATAGCTGAAAAGCTTATCAAATCTGATAACGACAGACGGTTAAAAAAAAAAAAAAAAAGATATACACTTAAACACTCATGGGCATGCCCAAACATTAGAATGCTGGAGGTACTGTTTACAAACATCACAACTTCTCAGTATTACTGTGAAAGACAAGAAACTTACTTCACACAATCATTGAAGAAGTGCGGTTTGTCGGCCTGAACTATAATGACGTCAAAGAAATCCCTCCAGTCCTTCCCAACCATGTACTTCATGCCTTTGTCCCTTTGTTTGGAGGCACAAAGAATTGACACATTTGAAAAATACTTGTAAAACGTAAACAATAAAACTTAAAAAGTAAAAACGCCAATCCCTCTCAAGTTCCAATTAGCAGGAGAACTCAGTGGTGACACTTGAGCGTTTTCTTAGCCGAAACACAAAAACCAGATATTTTACCTGAAAGCGTCATATGACTGCTGAGAGTGATCGCACATTCAGTGGAAAAAAGAAGACACTCACACAAAGCTAAAGGGGCTGTTGGTGATGAGGAAGAGCTTCTTGCCGTTGCTGACCAACCGGTGGAGGACAGCGTAGGTCTCGTCTCCACGCAGGATGTACTTTTCTAAAATGGAGGAACACAGCAGACTAAGGACACAATTTGCCATATCATTATCTCAAATCGCCTACTCTAGCTGAGGGTGTCAAAGAATAACAGTCCCCTTCAAGAAGGAAACCATTTAGGCCAAAGGAAGGAAATCACTGGGAGAGAAATTCTTACCAATAACACTGCAGCCTAAATGGGATTATGGATCACTGACTTTGAGTAGGTCTAGTTAGCAGTGTTCAGCGCGTGTACACACACACCAGCACGACTAACCCAGTGATTATGAAAACAAGGGTGAAATTAATACTGGGGGGGGGAATCGGGGCGTTCAAACAACATTCACAATTTTTCCCTCCAATAAAAATTTAGAAAGTGTATCCATTATTTAAAGTGTTATTACCACAGTACAGACTGATAATGACAAACTGCAAACTCAAACAATGATCCCTGAAGTCCACCCCTTGCTAGAGTTTTGTAGCATTTACTCAAGCATTATTTGTCTTGGATATCATCACACCACCATGACTGGGTTTACAAAGCGCTAGAGGCACATTCTGACAGCCGAGAAGAAAGGGGAGCTGCTTAAGAGCGCCGTCGGGAGGGTGCGTTTGCTGCAGGGACATCATGCGAGCCGTTGACCGCTTTGCAATATCAGCATACAAAGTGGGCTATTTAGAGAAACTGTGACAATTATGGAATCTGCGATGGCTGCAGAGAACTGGAACCCTCTCCATGAGCCTTGCTATATCCTTTAGATCAAGTTACACATCTTTTCCTTCCTGAAAAGGCTGCTGTGTGTGCGGGTTTTTGCTGCAACTCCCAAATTAGAGCGATTGGCTGAGTCGTTCTCACACCTGGGTTTGCACAGCAGACCTAAAGGTTACCCCAAAAACCTGCATACACACTGGCCCTTTGCGGGTAAGATTGCCCACGCCTGCACTAGAATGTACTGCATCTAAAAGACTCTTCTGCAGTAGTATGGTTTTATTAACTGGCAAAATCCTTTTTCTGGCACTGGTTTTAAACCTTAAGCTGCTGGGTATTATTATCTACTCTGTATAATAATCACGGCGACCCTGCACTGGACAACTGATTAAGGGTGGATGGGTGTAACACTGCATATTATAGCTTTGACAAACCACACAGTAAGGCTTAAGGCTCTGTTCCCAACTGACACTTATAGTGTATGACTGACAAAGCTGCGGGAAAGAGCAGCACAGACAGGGCCTGACTCACCCAGGTCCTGCATGATCCACTTGTACATGTAGCCTTTAATGTGCACCATTCCCACAGCGTCCTGGAAGATAAGAGTCATTGAGACCACTCAGTAAATGAATAAAGTCTGCGTTGTGGGATTTTACGGTTTCAGTAGAAGACGAAAACCTGAGCAGGTGGGAAGGAAAAATATAGCTACATAAAATATCAATTTCAAACTAAAAATTGTTGACTGTTGTACATTTTTCAAGTCTGAATAAACGCAACAATTTTAGCTGAACAAGCAGTTTTGTTGCCGCTGTTCTTCCCCAAGCCCACTGCAGAAACTAACATTTAAGCAGTGCCAGCACGTCCCCTCTGTCCGGGTTTATAAACATTAGAAAAATAGTCTTAGTTCCAGGAAATTCTTTCCAGATTTCCTTGCACTCACACCCAACCTTGCAATTTTTGATATGGGGGCCAGAACAAGTTTGCGTGTGTAATCAGACGTGGCATCTACACAGACTAAGTTTTGGTGAGATTATAGCGGAGCTGGAACACAATGTTCTGCTCGCAGCGGCCGGCTAAGCAAAAACGGCTCGAACAGACCGTCGCGGCTGGGTTAGGCCCTGCTCACTGCTCGCATGGATGCCGCACACGGGGAGGTTCCCGTCTTCGTGACCAGGGAAAAGCAGAACTGAAAGTGGAGACTTTCAGCTGCCTTGGCACACAAACTACCAGATCAGGAAGAACAAAGACACTCTTTCACCCCATACGCAAAAGAAAACGGCTATTTGTTTGTGGCCTGACATGGAATGGAGAGAGAGTGCCACCAACAGATTAACAGTTTGAGAAACAAAGCGTTACAAATAAAGTAAAAGCCGGTATAGTGACGGAACATTTAAATCGAGCTAAGTTTGATTGTGGCAGCTGAATGAACAGATTACTAATATTTAAAAATTATAAAGAATGTTCTTTGTGGTAGGAGGAGTGAGGGTTTTAAGTAAATAAATTGCAATTGAAGTCGTAAGAGAAGTTTAACAGTGAAAGTTAGCCTGCTTTCCCCTGTTCTTCCTTGTTCCTTCACATTCGTCGGCATGACTTCCGAATGAAACAATTAAGCAAATGCTTAACACAAGGTTCATGGAGACAGAAAGGATACAGCCCCTCAGAGCCTGAGGAATACGAATGCACTCACCGACACGTCCTTGTAGAGGTGCACAGGATCATAGTCTATGTCATTGGTGATGAAGTAGTCATTGGCAACGGCAAGGAGAGTCATTTCTGGGATGGAGAACACATCCATAAATTGCTTCATTTTAGGGCCCTGGAGAGAGAAAGAAGCAAATGTGCAATGAGCAGAAAGGAGTTACAAATAAGACATTCAATGTAACAGCAATTTTTAAAGGATTTGCAGCAGTGTAACATTGGGCCTTCCTGGAGAATGGTGGAAATAGGCACCATGAATAGAAAAAACATTTCAGTTACAATGCAAGGACAGGGAAGCGAGGAAAAACACACGCGCATTTCCAAAGTCGTACCGAGTCGTATGAATTCATAAGCAAGACAAAAAAAGAAAAGGCTGCAAAAAATAAACATCTCTTAAACGTGTGGTACACTTGGCTGACTGACAATGCCAGTCAACTCTTACACATACAAATTCCTGCTTGTTTGTAGAAAGAGCTATGACAATGACATTCTGAATGACCAGAGGACGTGAGAGCACTTTCCTCCCTAGGAAAGCCTTGCAAATAAGAACTTAAGCAGGAACTTTGAGCCACTTAATGTGCTTTAATATGTAACCTGGCAACAGAGATATTTTGTCGTTTTCCTAAAGAATTCTGGATGTGTTCTGAAAAGACATTTCCATCTGTCAATGAATAAATGTCTGTTACTTGTCACTGTGGGAGATCTGTCAGACAAGGCATTTTAGAATGTATTGGTTTATAACTGATCAATAAAAAGCAGGGGCAGGAACAAAGGAAATAATTCAACAAATTAATAATAATAGTAAACAGAAGAATTCAGTGTGAGAATTTGCATACTTTATTTCCAGGTTGGGAAGGCTGTGCTGGCGCACAATCAAAATGCTAACGAACCTTTACATGCTTGGAGAAGTTGTATATGAAGTTAAACCGAGGCAGACAAAAGGAAAAAACCCCACCCACAATGATGAACAGAGTTAATCACGACAGCCAACTCGCCTTGCCGTAGAAGCCGCTGACTTGGTGAAGAGGAACGTGATGCGTGCCATCATAGAGCCGCAGAACTTCCTCATCGGAAAGCGGACTTAACCCTCTGTGCAGAGACGAGAATGGAGGGGAACAAAATGTTTGATGGTCATAAAGCAGGCAATGGTAGAGAACAGCAAAAAATTTCATCTACACTGGTATTTTTTCTGTGTAATTAAATTATATTAGCATTTCCCAATATGGCCCTCAGGGACCCACAGACAGTCCAAGTTTTGTGGACTATCTTGTAGGGAGCTTGGATGGAGCAAAAACATGGACAATCTTTGGGTCTTCAACCAACCAGGTGAGTATAAAGAGTGACAGTCACAGAGTACTCAACTGGTTGGTTGAAAGAAAACCTCGGTCTGGATTTGTACTCTCTGGACCTGAAATCTCCACCGCTGACTAGTATACATCACATGGTGTCTCTTGACTAGGCAGTACATTGCCTTCAAAATATAACTTTACTTAAATAAATGGCAAATCATAATACATTTGCCATTTATACAGGTACTGGAGCACAAGAATTCTTATTTTGACAAATTCCATCTTGCTCTCCATGAGACACACATATACAGGCTTGGGGTGAGAGGGCAGAGTCAGGCAGTAACTTAGCACCCTGGAGCTGTTTTTGGATTACGGGCCTTGGGAACAGCCAAACAATGGTACAATTACTCTGCTGGCCACAGGATTATAACGGGTGCCTTACTTGACAAAGGTACAGATTCCCAACTCGTAGAACCACACATTGCCCCAAAATCATTGGGGTAAAATGTGAATGCGGAACCCCACTACCAAAATTGATGCAGTGAAGATTCCTGCATTTGGGAAATCTGCAGGGGTCAGAACAGCAGCAACGGAGGGGCGTTTCACTGAGTCACAGTGTGACTAACCGCGCCGGGGGACACATGCAGCCTTTCTGCATCAGTTATTTCTGTGGTGGACCTGTTGTCCACTGACCTGTACACTGTCCCCGGCTGGATGTAATGGAAAGCATCTATTTTCATCAAGAGCCCCTGCAGAAGAAAATGTGCATTCATTATTTGAATGGACAAACTAGTTTAAGCATTATATTAAAAGTGGCCCACATTAACAGTTACGGTGATGGTATAATTTCAATCTTTAAAGAAGGCTCACCCATACATACTATTGTGAGTCATGTCAGTTACCCAGATTTAAGTTTCAAATGAGGATGTTGCTTAGTCAACCAAGCAGTATCAGCTATAAATAAAAAACAAACACACTTACCTTCTGAATATCGTAATGAAGGCCCCGTGCTGCAAAGTTGGGGATATAGTCGTACTTGCTAATGTCCTGCGGATACTGACAGAGTAGGAAAGGTTCCATGACGTCACAGTCTGAATTATCTACAGCTCCAGGCTCTGCACTTCAACCAGTGATAAGACTCCCAGGTTAGCGAATAACAGGGGGGTATGGCTAGGCTACGTCAACCATCGATATACTGAAAGGTTGTATGAAAACGCATTGTTAGCCCTGCCCGGTAAGAAAACCCCGACCATCGCAGATTTCAAAAACATCTGGCTGTGCGATAGTGGAGCGCGTACCTTGTAGTGTTCGATGAGAAAGTCTCGAGCTTTGTTGTAGATCATGGCATCCAAAGCGCTGGAGTAGAGGGCAAGTGTATAGTCATAGTCGAACCCATAGATGTCCACCTCTGCCAAGTTTACCTCGTTGTTGGCGTAAATGGTTGAGGGATTTAACAGGTTGCACACACCAGGAGGTATAAGGTCTGCGGGTAGGACGAGAAACATGCATGAAGAGGAGCCGGCCTACATGGGCGGCAAGCTGCAGCAGGAATCTGGTGTTGGAAGGATAAGGGCCTTTCGACTATCGCTACAGACACATCAGATATTGCAGAGATGGCGGGGGGTCTTCAGTCACTATATAAATACCACAGCATTTAAAAATTATATTTCCGACAGACAGAAAACCACACACTGATGGAACAAGGCCAGAAAAATGTCCCACGGAGCAATGGTCCGCTTCTACCGTAAGCCATTTCACAGAGACAGGCCGAATACGCACACAGAAAACAATACACCACGTCAAAAGAACACAATATGACGTAAAGACACTTGTTACTTTCAACTTTACTATAGATCACCATGGCTTAAAGCATCACTAGTTCAACAAAACTTTAAATACACACACACTCAGAGTTAAATATATTTAAAATATTTTTGTGTTCATAATATTCTGTGAGCTGCCACAAACTGAACATTGTAAAATGTCATTACAAATCATATGAAACACCACAAATGTCAGTCAATGTTAAATATTATGGTATGCATGCAGACTTTGGTACAAACGAGAAATGCTGCAAGTACTGTACATAAAGCACATATACACAGTTGTGAAATTAATCATGTTATTGCAGTTTGACTGGTGGGTATTAGAGAAAAAATGGTTTGAAGCAATTTTAGAGAAAAAAAATGCATACTTGAAAAATTGAGAGTTACATACAAGTAGCACTTGTTTTCTAATTAAGAGTGTGCAATTCTAATACATCGTGCCAGTAAGGTAAAGGTCATTATGCAATAAAATAAAATAAAAAACACATATTCTGTTTTAACTGCAAGAATACACAGGGGAAAAGACAAGTTTCACGTTTTCGTTCCCCAAATCTATGTTAGAATTAAATTTCTAAAACTGCTTTAAAAATTACAGATAGACTTGTGCAGCAGCACATTTTTTCATCTTTTCCCTTAGATTAAGTTCACTGGTTTAAATTCAACAAAAGATGTAAACAGATCTGCAGAGGTGTGTCACAAACCACCCACAAGTGTGCATATTGTACGGTACATGCTGATCCAGTAAGTTCCGGTTTTTTGCAAGGATACAACGTATTCTTCACTGCTTATTGCGCATGCAAAAGAAAAAAAAAAACAACGACTTCACCAAATTTACGTAAGCAATGCTAACATTAGTGGCAGCAAAAGTCAACGAGATGTGCATTTTGACGCCTTGAGAACATTTATTTGATTTCCTTGCACCGACGAGCAAATAGCAGTATGGGGACGTGGCAGACAGACTACACAGGATCAGCGTCTTTGTAGTTAAAAAAGGATGTTTACTACTTTCCCCTGGTTTTCTAGGGTGATTGATTATTTGCAACGACAATCAGCGGAGACAAATCTTCAAGGCTCACCATGTAAATCCGTAGATAAACCAATTTAGTTGGAATTATCTTTTTAAAAGAAATGAATACATCAATATTGTTTTGATCCACAAGACTTGCCTTGTAAAAGAAAAATGCACTGGAAGCGTTAGTATTGAACATCATATTACACGTTCTAAATATTATGCAAATAGTATTTGATTAAAAAGCAAACTGGTTTATTTTTAATTAATCGATCCGGTAAAGCCTAACTATTTCTTAGAAATCTAGATTTTTACCAAAATCATTTACACTATATGCACCATTTATTGCTTTGGCGTGGGCAATAAAGAGGGATATCCTCGAACTATGTGCAAAATGTGATTTAGTGAGACGGATACAATATAGTTTCTAAAGCTTAAAGAGAGGTACAAAAAAGTACGTAGGGAATTTACACTAACGTTAGCCAACCATGGTAAGGCGACGCGGCTCTACTTTAATACTGACATGTGTGCAAATGGCAAACATTACTGTTTTCAAATATACAAGGTGCAAAATACGAATTTTCCCCACGTACCGTGCACCAGCCGCTTCATTTCGTTATACCGAGCCCACAAGTAGATCTTTGGGTCGATCTTAGGAGCGGTGGAGGAAAATGAGCGTCCAGATGCACCAATGGACTCCTCGCCACGCTTCTTGCCGACGACATGGTGCCTATGAGCCGGAGAGGAAGACGACGGAGGAACGGACACTCCATTTGTACTTGGGTTCGGCTCGCTGTTAGGGCCGTTTTTGCAACATTTCCCAACATTGCTATCAAAACCACCAGAAGCCAGGCTTCCACAAGCAAAAGCTTGAATTTTTGCATATCTTGACAAAGGCGTGGTCCCCCTACTTTTCTGCCACCACGCAGATCCTAATTTTCCTAATTTCTTGCAGGACATTTTAAGTCAATATTCGAAAACTGACATAAAACTTTGAAATCACACGTTGGAAATTATCTTTTCACCTACGTGACTTCACACCCTCCTTCTTTTGACTTAGCCAGTACTGAATGAATAATAGCAGCGGCAAAAACATTTACCCCAGCGGGGAAAATGACGGGCGCAAAAGAAAAAGACGACGTCAAACCAATCAAATAGAGGGAAGACCGTGACTGATTTTGATTTTGCCCAATAGTTGAAGATCAAATTTCCAAGGCACTTGTGAATGTCTCAGAGGTATGTTTACATGTCGCTTTGCCCAATACGCGTCTTCGGTGTAAAATACAGAATCTGTTTTAAGTTTTGTGATTGGCTAAATACGGTCCTGGTTTATGATTGCCTGCATGCGCTACGTGACTGCTGAAGAGTGTGATCATCAGCTAGAAGTAACATTATGTTACGGATATGATATTTTTGCATATATGAACCAAATTAGGATCGCGCTTGCACGTTATATACAGGCTGTTTTCCAAGTTTATTATTCAAAACAATGTACCCGTTCTTTAGATTTTAAAGACTAGGTATTATTGAAATTATTTCCATGATTGTACAACAGACAATATTGTTTTTTGTTTTCCCAGCAGATGCAGCTTGGTTATAGCGACATAATTTAACGCCAGCTTGTTTCGAACCGATTAACTCATTTGTTATACTTATCCAACCACAATACGATTAATACGAAGATAACATGGATAGAAACATGTTTAGCATACTGCGCAACTTTTAAAAGACAATGGCCTTTTTGCAAAACAATGCACATGCGACAGGAAGGGTAAAAACCTGACCTGTAATTGAGGAATTATTGATCTCTACTTCCTATGCCCTTCAATAATAAAGGAAATGTTCGTGATCCGTGGTGAGAAGATCATGTTTGCACTCTGTTGGTCACTTAAGAATAACCACCACTCAGCTTCGGCATGAATAGAAGATGTACTGACCATTTGCAGCACATTGATATATAAATGATAAATTCGTAAATCTTCATAATATTCCGAAAGTTAGAGACATTCAATGGGGTTAAAGTAGCACTCAGAATTGATTCATTTAATCGTCGAATTGGAGTCAACAAACTAAATATCTTCTCACGAGTCGAGGATGTTTATTTGCTTAATCTCTTGATTAATTTGCGATAACACTTCGATAAATTGGAGTTTCTGGTTAACAAATACTACCTCATTTAAACAAATAGCTCACTGATGATTACTTGCGACTCACAACTATCTTAAGTAAAATGCACACCACACCATAGTATAAACAAACTTAGAGCTGTATTCCTCAACGGCTAAGACATTCGACTATTACTTCAGCAAAGCAAATAGGACTGTATTAATAAATGAGATGAGTTTGTGGAGGAAACCACATAACAAAGTGGAAGTAAACAACGATATCTAATCTGCACGGGAACGTCCAAAATGCGATAATGCCATATTACCCGTTTCACTGGGCTTATGCTTCCAAATTGATAAGACTGCGCTCTAGTGGGCAAATAAGATGATCCTTTTGTGTTGCCGACTTAAAATATAATCATTACAATAGCCATAAAGATTAACTTAAATTATACAACTGTGTTTATTAACTGTTGGTTCAGACGACACATCTGTATATTTTAAAATGTGTTGAACACTTTTCTAGCACTAGCTCTAGGCAAAACAGGCGGTTGCCTTCCGCCGCCTAATCGCCTACATCGCAGAGGAAATTGATCATTTTTCGGGCGGGGGAGGAGGGATACCAACTGCAGTACGTACAATTTTCTTATGTTGGGATTTATTATATAACATACATAAATTAAACGGAGTTAAACATAAATCATTCCTGTATAAAACACTTCATATCAAATAGAAAGACAATTCTTTACAGCTTTTTTTTGGTGGACAGAGAAAACAAATACAAACTTTGCTGTAACATAACATCCCCCACCCATGTTTCTAAAATGTTCATTGTGCATTTTCAGTTGATAAAACAGACCACCTTCAATCTCAAATACAGAAAGGTAACACAAAATGCAATTTCACTAAGGCACATTGTTTAAATGCCTTAATTTTGTCAGACTTAAGTCAGTATATACTTAATATATGGATACATGCGTGCGCACACACACAAACCCTACACAACTGGTTCAGATGTTTGCTTAAGAATGTTTGTTGCGAAAGGCAAGTTTAACAACTGAGAATAAAGGCACTTTCTCAAATGAAATCCCAGATAAACAGCAGCCCCCCCACCACCACCGTCACTGGTCTCACTTCACGCTTCATAGCAGGAATATCTTCGGCACTACAGCACACCGCCTTCAGGAAGAACCAGTCAGACCTTGCATTTGCACTAACTTGTATACTAACTTCAAAGTATAAATCACACAGGGAACTCAAAAAAAAAAAACAAAACAAAAGAAAAAAAAAAAAAAAACGTGGTTGTTGAGCTAGCTGTCGAGCTAGCCCAGGCACAGGATTATCATGCAGGCGCGCACACACACGCACAGTCAAAAATGCAGCAGAAATGGGAAATTTCCATGTTACTAGTTAATACAGTTTTATTCTATGGAATATATTCTTTGTTCTGAACAAGTATTCCAACTGCTACCCACCCCCGAAAAAAAGTGCAAAGCAGCAGAGAAACACAGAACTGTTCCGAGGACGTTTTGTTGTTTTCACGTAATAGGGAAAGCATAATAGAAAAAGATAATCCAGAACTATTTAGTACTGTCTACAAAAAGACTTGGCTAAGCACTTTGATTACAGAAAGTCCTGAACAGCTACACTATACATGATCAACAAATGTGAAAATAAATGACATTAGGCATTTTAATAATTCTGTGTGTCCTCCATGAAATCGTTAGGGACCGCTTCTGCTAAATGATATTTTCAAAGTTGTCCGTTAACATGTTGTTTAAAGTAGAAACACACATCTTCAGTCGAAAGCCTGTGGAATACCTTGGCTTGCTGTAGTGATCCATCAGGATTTGTGTTTCCAGCAGACGTGATGGATGGCAGACAAACGGCCTGATTTTTTTTCTACTGGGGGGAGAAAAAAGTAATTTTTGTAGGAATTTTACAGTCCTTAAACAGCCTGAAAAGGTCACAAAAACATCAGCTAGTCAGCAATTCCAAAATGGGAGCAATCTTGAGTCACAACTTGGTAATCATTTCTGAATTTGCTTGCAAAGTAAATACTGAGACCTAATCACCCAAAATCTATCATGCGCACATTTTACAAAGTTAACCCCGTTTTATGTTTAAGATGGGGCTGCACAATTTTTTGGATATTAAATGACATTTTATGGTGCAGTCTAAAGTAACTAAACAATCAGAGAGCAGGGAACTCAAACTGGACCTGGACATGAGATGCACAGCTGTGTCTTTACAAACAAATATAGAAACTGCATTCTGGATACAAGTAGCTTGCGACAGAAGAAATGGATGGCAATGACCAACATTTATGACCACCCGGGGGACTATGCATTTCAGTCTTTAAATACTCAGGTATTTCTTACATTAACTTAAATAAACAATTTAAGACTGCTGCATCAAAACAAAGGGTACTTCCTAACCACCCAAAACATCATGCTCCATGAATTCTGCTCTCCTCACTAGCCTATAAATTCACAAACTACGTAAATGACTAAAGAAAGAATGCAGGAAATTGTGGTTACTGATCAAGGAGTGTAGTGCAGAGGTGTGAAAGCTTTCTGGGGGTTTAATCAGCTTAAATCAGAACAAAAGTGATTTAGTTGGTGTGATAAACGGCAACTGGTCTTTATGAACAATATTTTGCAAAATGTGATGCACCAAGGAAGGTTAAACGTGAACACTAGAATAGTGCCAGAACCACCTCATGAGCAACAAAGCCTAATGCTTGGGTTAAAAGAAAAAAAAAAGTGATCTGGCTGCACAGTGCAGTATATTATGGTCTTCTCAGAATACACATATGTATGCCATTAAACATGATCACCGAAAGCCATAAAAAATGACCAAACTAATGAATAGATCTTAAACAATGACATGCAAAGCATCTGAAATAGTTCTAGGTTTCCTCACAGGAAAAACCTATGTGGTCATGATGACATTTTGCTGGTTAAAGGGCAAGAAGGATTCTTTAAAAAAAAAAAAACTAAAAAAGTGATTTGCTATACTTGCTATTCAGTGGAGCCATTGTCTGGAGAATTGGATAAGATTACCTTTGTGAAATTTGCACTGTAGCTTGAAACTAAGTTCATTGTGGAATGAAGTTGATAAGATTATGTTTGAGAGTAGTGCAGTAGTAGGCAGGTGTGACAGCGGGGGTTTACAGGGCCCTAACACAGAGTTTGGGGGGAGGGGGATCAAACTGGCTTGGCTGCTCACCTAAATGCTGCCATTCCTGACTGGGCTGGAGTGGGGATTGGTCCTTGGTGGCCGCATGGGACACCCAAATGGGCTCCTTGAGGTCTGGCCAGACCGAGGGGTGCCCAGCCGATTGGAGCGGGAGCGGCGAGGGCTGCTGTGGCCACTGTGCGAGTAGCAGGGGGCCTCCAGGAATTCCAGGTCCTCCAGCCTCTGCGTCAGGGCCAGCTTCTGCTGGATGGCCATGCGCAGCAGCGAGTTCAGAGTCTTCTTCTCGTCCTCAGCGATGGCCAGCTGCCTCTGCATCTCGTCGATCTGTGTCACATACTGGTCACACCTGAGCGCAAATCAGAACTAACTTATTACCCCCATAACCCCTGCTGCCCCCCCATCTAACCCTTACTTCTCCCACACTCAAAAAAAACTCCCCACCTCTTCAATAGGGCTGGGGGATATCATATCGATATTATAATGCACGTACAATAACCCCAGCACTTCAGACGACAGGTGAAACATTTGGCCAACTTTTTGGTATTAAATGGATGTAGCCCTATTAACCAGCCCTACTCCTGGGTGTGGTGGACTTTATTAAAAGTCCAACTTTGTGCAATTTAAAAGTAATCAGGTTCACCACATCCATGTCAGTGTCTGACCCTTTTTGTGCCACTATGAAGTGACACTACTTCTATTTCGTCTCAAGATTAAACAGTTCAGACCACTACCTACAATGTTCCTGGGAAGCCTGGAATAAGATCCATTGAATACTTTTGGAGTTACTGTGTTCACATGTGTTTTTTGTGGCTGTCTTCTGCCTTCTTTGCTGCCACCTAATCCTGCTGCTTTAAATTTGATGTGCCATTTCTCAAAATGAAAGCCAATGCAGATACTCATCCATATAATGGTTTCATGACGTAGTAAGATCCATCAATAGGTCAAGTGTCTTCTGCAGTCATCCTTTTCTGCCGCCAAGTGGCACTGCTTCAATTTTGGTGCAATTTGTATCAATTAGACCTTTTCTTACAGAAAGTTTTAAAAAGATCTGACTTATTGCACTAACAAGATGAGTGTGAGGCTACGTCTCACTTTGATACCACTGTGTGGTGCTGCTTCAATTTTGGTGTGATTTGTCTCAATCTTACATAGTACCTGAAATGTTTGAAAGTTCTATAGGAAAAGGACACTGAAGCAGGCTCTAACTGAAATGAGTGCTCTGGTTTTGCAGTGAACCAATCTGTTACTGCTGACCTCATCACATCAGGTACAGTCCATTTACAATGTAATTCCACTTAAGCTGGTTCAATTCCATTACATAGTCTGACACAGTGGGGAGAACATGGTACATTTATCTCGGGTTCTCATTCGATTCACAGAGCAAGCTGGTCAGGGCCCATTCACAAATTTCAAGCATTCATATTTTGAGACAGTATGAGGACAAGCACAGGCCTTTGGGTCCAGAATAGATATGGCTCCTGCAAAGCTGTAGCTGTAACCACCTCTGCATTAAGCGGACAGAGGCATTTTCTTATCAGGCTATAACCCACTTCCCAGTATCTCCCAAAGGGCTGTAAAACCAAACCTGGAGAACAAGTCCCCCCCCCCCCAGTGTGGATGGCCTGGACCGGTTAAATGTGTGGTTCGACCAGTGCCATCTTTCCGGGGGTATGTTTAAAGGAGCCATCTGACAGTATGATGGAGACATGGTACTGACCTACTGGCGAACATGGTCCGGAGCGCAGAGAAGGTGGCTGCATCCTCCTTGAGAGCTTTGAGTTCATTTCTTAGTTTCAACATTGTTTCAGAAACGGCACTCTTCTCTGTGTCATATTTGGTCTTGAGCGTCGTAAAGGCCATCTCCGCAGTCTGTGAAAGAGATTATTTTTAGCAGGTTACTATTGATGAGCCAAATGGTAATTTGTTTAAGTAATTACGTTCAACACCATCACTTACTGAACTCAACTTAAGAAAAAAGAAAAAAAAAAAAACCTACTGTAAATTAACAATGGAAAGCAAAGCTCTTTCAGGGAACCATTTCCTGTAACATACTTCTTACCCAACCCCAAGCTGCACACCATAAACCAGGGTTATTCAACTCAGGCCCTCGATTCCAAATCCAGGCCTTGTTTTCAGATCTCCCTGGTAATTAGTTTAATAATTACTGGTTCGAATTGGTCAGAGGCTTCACACCTGGCTCACAGGTGAAGGCTGGAAAATCAGCACGTCTCAGCACTTGAGTACCGCGAGTTGAATAGCCCTGCCATAAACTAAACAAACCCCCAGGAAACGAGCATAAAGCAGTGAGGGCACCTGTTTGTTGCCTTTGAGGACAGTCCTCAGAGTAGCAATCTGCTCCCTCTTGGTGCTAAGAAGGGATTTAAGCTTCAGCACTTCTTCAAGCAGAGTCTCTGTGTCCATATCGGTGTCATGCACACCCAGGTTAGATGAGGAGGACAGAGCCCCCCTCCGGCGACATGCATCAAATGCTACCTGGAGTTAAGAGCAAAGCAAAGACATTGACTATAACAACATTTCAGGCTGTCCTTATATAGACTAAATCGAGTCATGCATCCAGCTATACCACATTTGAAAAGATCTACAAAGATCAGGATCAGTGCTCATCTTCTTACACATTAGGTAACAGGACTAATATTGCTTTCTAGTTAATGAATAGCATGCTGTTACACTGCAGACACGAAGCTCCAAAATGACCCAAACACATCCAAGCTATACCCTTTAGAACTCAATGTGGAATTCTGGATCCACCATGACCACACTGCTGGTCATACCTGCAAGTGCTTCATCTGGTTCCGTATAACAGCCATCAGGTTCCAGACATTGGTGGGATCCCGGAAGTCCAGCGTTGGGGAGCCGGGGCAACTGCTGGCCCCAGTGCTCCCAGGTGAAGAATCCCCATTATCACCGCCTGGGGCAGCTCTGCCATCCATACTGCAGGTGGTAGACACTTTTGTGAACATTTCAGAGGAGCGCCGCTTCCGCAGTGGCCCATGGTGGCTGTGCTGTGCACGTGCAGCATGCCGATAATAGTCCAGCGTGACACGAACAGGCGTGAGGTTGCTACACATGCATATGTGATGGTAGAGGTTAGCAAGCTCCTCAGAGAAGACCAGTAGCTCATCCTGCGTAGTGCTGAGATGGCTTTCCGAGTCAGATGCTACTTTCATCGTGGCCCCAATTTCCTTCTCCAATGCTAGGATGCGTTCCTGGTCCTGCTGGCTAGATTGGATGCATTGCCGTATCTTCTCTGCCAGCTCTTGGGCTTCACCCCTCCATCTCTCCTTCTCTTGTTGGTACCTGCCTTCCAGTTTGGCATATTGCACGTTTGCCTCCTTTAGCTCCTCCCGCAGTCGAGATTCCTCATTAGCTCCTAGAATTCCTTGTTCTACACCATTCACCAGTTCACAGAGTTCAACCTTCCCATGGTGCCCAACACCAGGCCTTTCCACACCTTCGGGATTCCCTTGGCTTGCATGCATGTCATCTTGGCACCCTTGACGGACCTCCAACTGTTTGGTCAGAGAGGCCATCTTTTCCTGGTCCTTGGCTAGGTTTTGCCTGCAAACTTCCAGTTCCTCCTGCAGCTCCTTGACTGTATTGGACAGGAGGCCCTTCTCCTTCTCTACCTAAGTAGGTAAAAATACAAAATATAAGCATAACGATCAGCAATGTGTGTGTACACACACACACTGAACACCCCCCCTGTGTGTGTGTAACAAGATAAAAATGCTATAATTGGATTAATGGAAACGACATTTAACAAAGGTTAATTCTCACTTTTCCTGTGCACATAAGGCATATAAAAATGGTGGTGTGGTACTACTGACAGAGGATGTGGTCACAGGTCTATGTAAAGCCGGAAACAACAGATCACTGAGCCGTTTGAGGGAGAACATGAGGTACCTCCACCAAATGACAGACTAGCCAATCAAAGAGACACTGGGTACACTGTGCTTTTAAAATTCCTACACTCCTTTTCTACCAAAACCAAGACACCATACTGGTGATTTCAACCAGTGAGAAAGAGATACCTGGGTCAACTGCTGTTTCAGCTTCTGACTGTCAGAAAGGTGTAGCTCACTGAGCAAGTCTGACACTAGCCCGGGTGCAGGAGCCCGCAGGAAGACACCACTGTTCCTAGGGGTGGAACAGCAATGTTCTCCATTGGCCTTGAAGGCTATTTGGGGCCACCTGTTATAGCCACTATCCTGGTCTCCTGCTTCTTCTGTGCTCTCCTCTAGCTGGTCCAGGTGAAGTTCCAGATTGCCCACAGAATCAAAGGGATTGATTGCCAGTGCAGCCAGCTCCTTGCGCAGGTTGTTCTTCTGCTCCCTTTCATCCTCAAGGGTCTCCAGGGCGTCCTCTAGCTGACGCTCTGCAATTTCCCTCAGGCGGCCCGCCTCTGCCAGTTGCCTTTTTAGCTGCTCATGTTCCTCCTCTTTCTGGATCAGCTCAAGCTTTAGGGCCTCAAACTCTACCTGGGGTTGGGAAATGAAACAAGAAATGTGAGAGCAGAAACTGGAAGAGGTGATACCAGAATGTTTTATGTTCCAGTGTTTCATAGTTCTAGGGGCAAAGAAAAAAGCAAAAGAAAAGAGATTCCAAAAATCTAAAACTGAATTCAGCAATGAATACAAAATTCAGTAAAACATGGAAATTGCCACATAACTACCATCTTCCTACAGTATACAACAAACGCTGCTGTTAGCCTACACTTTGTTTCTTAAACATTTCAGGAAATTCAGAACATTATAGAACTCTATTTTTCCCCCATAGGTTTAAAACAGAAATCAAAATACAAGCCAGACAACAGCTGTAAGAGCTATACTGTTCAGAACTTCCTTTTATACACATTAGCTTAGTGTAACCAAAACTCACTGCCTCTAATAAATCCTCTAATGTGTAGCCAAGAAAAATTAATCAAAATGTCATCAGTTTTTCATTTCTACAAGCTGTCAATAAGAACAGCAAAACCATAGCTAATGAGAAGAAACTCAAGTCCGTAAACCACCCAAGGGTTAGAGTAGTACTGGGCGGTATAAACCATATGCGATATAAGTTTGGCCAACAGGAGATATTTTGATTATACCATCCTACCGCGGAAATTTCCCCTCCTCGCCCGCAATAATGACGTAATGAAGTCGTGTCAAACATTTGTATGATTTATATGAAAATTGTTTAGCTGTAAATTCACTTAAAGTTTAAGGAAACACCCCTAATCCACTCAGCCCGTCTCCTTCCCTATGCAGTAACAGTGTTTTAAAAACGGACACATAAAAATAAGGCTTGAGTTTCACAGCCCGGATGGAAAGCACAGGAGTCACAAGACGGTCACAATATTCTCTTCCAGTAAACATTAACAGACAAGGGGAGGTGCTTTGGCAAAACCCTTCAACAAATAGTCTCGTTAAAATAGCTATGCACCATGTGGACACTTATCCAATGCAACTTAGAGCTGGATGTTTCGCTGGTAGTTAAGGGTCTAACCCATATTCCCCACTTGGGTTTTTACACAGGACACCTTCAGGTCAGATGCCTGCTCATTTTTCCATCAGAAGCAGATTATTTGTATCGCTGTCGAGTGACTGATCACCAGCCTCAGTCTTCCAGCATAGTGGTGCTTTGTGCACTTCTGCTCATTCAGTTTAGCTACCTCTTCACATGAGAGAGAAGTTTATTAGAAAAAGGCCCAATGGACGACTTCCTCACAACTAACAATATTTACATTTAACCTGAAGATGATTAAAAGAATGATTTAAGCAATTTGATTAACTTGAATTCCGGGGAGTTGGAGGGGCATTGATACCCTGGCAGATTCACAGTGCCCTTGAATATGTAAAATTAGATTACTAAAATTGGCCGGGGAGACCCAAGTAGACATTTTGTCAGGGGGCCCAGAATTAATAGGTACGGCTCTGCTTATATCACGTTTAATATTTAATTCAGGATCCGTAAATTTTCACATTCTGATAAGTAGAAATAACATGTCTGTTGAGGGACGCAGTTGTTCACCTGGTTCTCCTTCAGCAGGGAGATCTGTTTCTGCAGGGAGACGTTCTCCTCTTCCAGCTCACTGTTATCCTGGAGGTGCTGCATCTCTCGAACCTTGTACTCCTTTAGTTCTCCCCGTAGGTGTCCCTTCTCAGTCTCCAGATGCTCACAATCCTAAAACAGAGGATATTTTTTCCACTATGAAAAAAGTAAATAGCTTTTTTTTTTATATATATATAATAAAAGCAGTGTACTGAAGTAACAACTGCAGCACTATTAAGGTGAACACAAAATCTCCCAAAATAAGTTACCTTTCTTAAAAAAGGACAACAATAGTGTTTATAAGTATCCAAATCCACACCCCCTCCCCAAACATTTAACTAGTTCAGACACTTGTTTACTGTAAGGCACTTAATGACAGTTTCACAACACAGCACAGATCTTCACAAAAACAGAGCTTTTCGCCCCCTACAGCAGCATACCTATGCCGGAAAATTCAATTAATTCATTTGTATAGGGCCAGTAGTAATGCTGCTCCTGCTGCATGTCAGACAAATATTGAAAAATGAGGAAATAATGTATGCTATTTCTCTATACACTTAATGCATATTTATGGTAAATTATAAAAATATTTTGAATATGGAAAAAAAAAATGTTATGGATTCTGCTTTGATTATTTGGATCAATTTTAAATGTAAAGTTAAACCGAATGCATTGCTGAACCCCACTCAAACTGAAATAAGGCTGAAATAAAGAGCACCTTGCTGTGTGTCAGGTTATGGCTACACTGCTGACAAATGACTAGTTTCTCATGACTTCCCAAGCGGCATCAAGTTTGAATAGTGCGTATGTGTAAACTGACGCACCCGCTTAAACTGGCCACAGAGGCCTCCCAGGCGCTCGCTCTCCGCCTGGATGTTGCTCAAGTTAAGCCGAGCCTGCCGCAGCTCCAGCTGTAGCTCCTCGAGGCGGGTCCCCATGGCCGCCTCCTTGCTGGCAGACTCCCGTAGGAGGGTCTCCTCTCGACTCTCTCCATCAGACGCTGTTCTCTTCATGTTGCTCACAGACTCCGCCAGGGCCTACGACCCAGCAAAGACACATTAGACATCCTGGCACCACACAGTAACTGTTTACTACCAGGGATTCACTGTGACTAAATAGCCATGGGTAGGCCGACTAGAGTCAAAGTGTAAACAAATACGGTAGTGTACTCTGATGGCACGGTAATGAGAGGCCCCAATGTCTCAAAGTGGACACATCAAACACAATAGGGTAACATTAGGATTATTAAATTACACATGAGTGGTATTGTGGGGGGGGGGCATCAAAAAACTCATTTTAAATCATTTACATCATTTTCAGGAGTAAAACAAATTAAAAGTGTAAATTATAACAGCAATATACAGTGGTACCTCGGTTCTCGAACTTAATCCGTCCCGGACGCCAGATAGAATCCTAAAAAGTTTGAGCTCAGATCAAATTTTTCCCATAAAACGGAAAACCAATTTTTTGGTTCCCGGCCCCCCAAAATTACACCTAAATGTGTTTTTTTTTTTTAAGCATTAAAACACAAAATGATCAGAATAAAGCAAGAGCAGCATTTTTTTTTTAATGGCTTCCAAAACAATAAAGATCTTATCCCAATATTACCCCTGTCCTGCCCCAAACGTCCACTCCTTCCGTGTGCCACACCCCCTCGTTAACCTCATGTGGGATCCCCATGTGATCAGCTGTTTCTGGTTGTCGTCATTAGTCCTCTGTATTAAGTCCACGTTTCAGTTTGTTTCCCCAGTCCAGTTATTGGGTGTGTTCTACTTGCTTACAGCGCTGGCTTAAAGCAACGCATTCTGATCCTGATGCAATGCATTACGGTTAGATGTATTGCGGCCCCTAACCCGGCTGCACAAATAGGAACGCCTTTGCCCTTATTGGCTGAAGAGTTTAGTTATATGCATGACGTATGTATCTCAGGCAGTTCCGATGCATAATCTGCCATTTCTCCCAGATATCATATAAAGCAGTGAGAACTGGTTCAGTTAATTTACCTGGTAAAATAAAGTATAAATAAGATGACATAACTGCGCCAATAGTACACTTTAGTGGTTTATTTATTGTTAGTTACTGTAATGTTGCGCAGCATTATTTGGTTAATCGTCCAGTCTGTGAATAAGGCATTCAAGTAAGAATTGCATTATAGTATGACTCATTTCCTAGTACGTACAACTTATATTAGGTCAGTGTTCACGGTTCAACTTCTAATATTCAGATCAAGTTCTAGGTCAAACTGGTTTGTTTGAATTAAGAAATTCAGCGAGTTTGAGAACCAAGGTACCACTGTATAACAATTATAACATAGCCACAGACTATCAAAGGAAACATCAGGGGGGTACATTGGTACACATGGTCACTGAGGAGGGTCTACTTTACTGCTATTGATGAGGTATTATATACATCGATATGGGCACTGAATCAACACATGTATAGTTACTTAAAACAATGCTGTGCATTATAAGGAGCATGTGAAACCATGGCTTCCAGGCCATTCACATTAAACCCATATAAACATAAGGAGAAACCGATACAATAAAAAAAAAATGCATTGGCAATGAGAATAGAAAAAAAAACTTCTACTTCTCTACCTTATGAATTTCACTATATACACAATACTATTAAATGTCATGTGGAAAAAGGCAATAAAAGTTCAAAAGCTTCTTTTACAATGTCTTGAATCAAATACTTCTGATTTCTTTAATTACTGCCACTCATATTTGTGCAAATGTTTGGAAATGCTACTGAACTTCCCCCATGCAGCCATAGGAAAAATTCCTAGAAGCATATGACCCCAGAAATAGACCCTTTCATGCTGTCCTGCAGTTTCCCTCCCCATCAAGACGTAATCACCAACCAACTTGCAGAAGTTCGAAATTTGCTTTCGTTTTATCTGAAGCTGGCCCAAATATGAAATCTTCCATTTTCTAGTTGATTGAACAAAATCACAATAAAGTATATTGGGTTCACAAGTCCAGCAGCATTAAACTAAGAGTGAAAAGAACAGAATTCACCCCAGAAGAGTAGTCACAAGCTTTGCATGTGATGTTAATTAACTTAGGAATAATAAAAGCCTCAGTCTGGCTGGACAGCATGGTGCTTCAGTGGAGAGTACTGTAGCCTCACACCTCCCATCTCTCCATGTCCTGCTGGTATTTTGGTTCTCTCCTGGGGCTCACTTAATAGCCCATAGCATGTATGCCACTGTGAAGAAGCCTGTGTGTGCCCTGTGATGAATTACTGCGTGGGGTGTACCCCACCCACTGCCCTGGGATAGGCTATGCATGACCCTGTCCTAAATATGCTGCACAAAGGGATGTAGGGCAGTACTCTAACCTCTCGGAGCTGCTGCACTTCCTGCTTTAGTGCCTCATGCTCCTCCTCCAGCTGACTGTGCCTGCTCTTCAGTGCAGCGCTCTCCTCCAGCATCGCCAAGCCGTAGCGGGCGGCCTGCTCGTTCTGCTGGCTGGCCTCCTGGAGCTCCGTCTGCAGCCGCTCCACCTCCGCCCGGAGCAATGGCATATGATCACCAGCTTCTCCATCTTCCAGCATGGTGACACTATGGGCACTTCTGGTCATTCAATTCAGTTACCTTATACAGCACATACCTTCACTGTAAGAAAAAGTATGAGGGAAAAAGCCATGAAAGACATCCTTACAAATACCAAAAAGTTTCTCGAAAAAAAGTGATTTAAGCAATTTCATTCACGCAAATTACATTCAATGTAGCCCTACTAAGTAGAAACAGCACCTCAGAATGAAGATTACCTAATACTGTAAGATGTTAAACAGCAGCGCCCCAAGGTATGCCAAGGGCACTCAGAAATGCGTTCTCAAAGGCAACCAAATATAAAAGCGCATATCACACCTTGCATATGACGCTGCCAGCAAAATCATATTGTCAGTGCTGTAATTTAATTACATCCATGCGATTTGTAAATTAAAGCTTTAAAAAGTAAAAGTGCGAGATCTCGTGTATGGTAAAGTTGCATAGATCAATAATCTGACTTCAACGACGTAAGGGAATTTCTTAACACCATGCAATATACCAGACAGTCGACTGTGAGAACAAGAGTCACCTTAAATGTATTGTTATGTTAGAGGGATACTACTGTTTTTGTTCAGATTACCAATAAAGACTTCCTTTTTGGGTCCCTGACATCTCAAACAGCGCAACAGGAAGTAAAACTAAAAGCAGCTTGCAGCGTTATTCAATATCCTCTCGGAGCATAGCTCGCATTTATGCCAGTTTTGTTATCCAAAAACAGGGTTTGCCCCTACGCAGAAGATTGGTATCTAACATTTATACACGGAGCACTGGAACTGGTTTATCACAGCCGACAGGACAAAAGAGTACGCCGTGCTTCAAACAGCCTAAGACTTTTTATATATAAACATGTATAATCTATAGAGAGCTTCCCAGCGAGTATTCGCGTCCCTCACCATTAAGGACATTACTGTCTATTTTCAGAGGTAATTAGAGAACTTAGTCCTAAATGACTGCGCTAAACTTTGCCTCCCAAGAACGAGGCTAACTAGTTTAGCCAAATAGCTTGTCAGCAACACCAACCGCGGGCGTTTAGCTGGCTCAGTATCGGTTGAAAACAACTATATACTGTTGATAATATAAAGCTTAACCAAAGAGACAGTTGATACCACTCATAGAAATATCAACAGGAACCATCACCTATAGTGACTTCTGCGGTCCTTTCTGGAGAATCGTAACGTGGCCGATTCAAAATAACTCAAGACAAGTCCTCCCTTTATACACTAACTGGCGGGTTATTACTCACCTAACTAATTAGGTGTATATACTTTCCTCTTTTAAAAAGTAGAACGGTCTGTTTCCAGTGACTGCGCTGTTAATTCCGCCTTATTTCCGAAGAGTAGCAGCCGTTTGATAATACTAAGCCGGGTAGCAGCCGACAGCCACGTAACTGAAGGCGTTTGAAATTCCTCACGCGCTGTGTGGTGGAGAAATAAGGAACAAAGGACTAGTTCCACCAATCGCTGCAGTCAATTTCGGCAAATTTAACGTCGGTTGAATGACGATCTTGCCAATCAAACAATACCCAAACTACGTCCTTGTGACTGAAGACTTGTGTTGCTTGTGTTATGTTGCTGGAATTTCAGTTTTCTCGAGGCGTTATTGTGTATCGAACGCTCATCCAACGTGATAAAGCGCAAATACACTTTAAAAAGAAGTTTCCTGGACATACACCCATATCCTCCAAACTAAATGCAATCATTATTTCGTGAGCGAAACCTTTGGGAAAATTCCACTGCAAGCCTCAAATTGGCACATTTTGCCATTTTTTCCGTATTTGCTCGGCTTTTTCAAAATGATAACCGCGTGATGGTAACTCTTCTCACAGATGATAATGAAAATTTCAGGCGGTACAGCAAAAGTACTTCGGCTGGAAAGGCACAATGCATGCCTGTGTCTGATTAGAACCAGAGGTGTATGGAAGATTATAAGCACAAAAATTCAAATGGCAATTCATTTTGCAATTGGCAGTTCAATATTCAATCAGAGCATGCATTTGTCATTTCAATATTTAATTTGAACATGTCATTTTAAAATACATTTTGCAATCGGCAATTTAATGTGCAAAGTGCTTATGTAATCCTTCATTTCAAAATATTTTGAATAATAAATAGAATAACAAGGCACTGAATTGCATTTCGTATTGACTCTTTATTCAAATGGTAGTTCATTTTGCAATGACGTCCCCGGCAATTGCATTGCATGTTGGGGGGAAAACTCAATTTGCAACTGTCAGACCGCTCAAGGCGGACCTTCATTAACGACGTCAGTTCCTTGTTTAGGGCCTCCCAGTATCAACGGATTTGTTCGTTTAGTGAGTAATGGTGACAGAAGAGCTTCTAGTAAATCTTTGTGCCTATAGCTAAGCTCTGTGGAAATCAACACTGGGGAAATCAACACTGCATTTTTATGAGCCAGAAATCAACTCGTCTGACTATAGCTAAGCCATTATTATGGCATGAAATCAACTCTGTGGAAATCAACTCTGCAGAATTCAAGTCGTCTGACTATAGCTAAGCCATATATGAAATCAAATCTGCAGAAATCAACTCTGCATTTTTAGAAATCATCAGAAACCAGAAATCAACTCTGGAGAAATCAGTTGTGTAATTATAGCTGAGCCATTATTATGGCATGAAATCAACTCTGGAGTAATCAGTTGTCTAATTATAGCTGAGCCATTATAATGGCATGAAATCAACTCTGCAGAAATTAACTCTGTGGAAATCAACACTGTGAAAAATCAAGCCAAAAAGCTAAGCCATTATTATTTTTATGAGCCAGAAATCAACTCTGCAGAAATCAACTCTGCGTTTTTATGAACCAGAAATCAACTCAACTCTGCAGAAATCAATTCTGCATTTTTAAGAGCCAGAAATCAACTCTGGATAAATCAGTTGTCTAATTATAGCTGAGCCATTATTATGGCATGAAATCAACTCTGCAGAAATCAACTCTAGGGAAACCAACTCTGCATTTGTATGAGCCAGAAATCAACTCTGCAGAATTTAAGTTGTCTGATTATAGCTAAGCCATTATTATGGCATGAAATCAACTTTGCAGAAATCAACTCTGTATTTTTATGAGCCAGAAATAAACTCTGCAGAATTTAAGTTGTCTGATTATAGCTAAGCCATTATTATGGCATGAAATCAACTCTGCAAAAATCAACTCTGTATTTTTATGAGCCAGAAATCAACTCTGGAGAAAGCAGTTGTCTAATTATAGCTGAGCCATTATTATGGCATGAAATCAACTCTGTAGAATTCAAGTCATCTGATTATAGCGAATCCATTATTGCAGACTATTTAAAGGTCAGAGGGCCCTTGATCCAGTTTCCTCCCCCACTGTCAGCATCCTTGGGTGCCACCTAGCGCTACTGCTTCAATTTTTGTGTAATTTGTTTCAAAGCAAAATCAGATAGATCTTCATCCATATGTTTTTCTGAAACGGTAATAAGATCCATTGATTACTTCTTGAGTTATCACATTCATAATTTCAAGTGACTTTTGTGATCACCCATTCCTCTGCCACTAATCAATTCAGTTTTAGTGTCATTTGTCTCAAAATTTCCAGATTTTTTAAAAATGTCAAATTCACTAACAAGATAAGTTCCTATGGCAGTCCAGTTCCAAAACCTTTTGAAGACCATTTGGCATAAATCCATTTTGATAGGTTTCAGGAAAGTGATATTTTTTACCTAGACCCACACATTTTGTTAATATTTAATTCATCCTGTTAAAATGGTTTGTTGGCTCAGTCTGAACATGTTGAACATTGATTGTTAAATCAAACAACAGTATTTTTGATTATAAATTCAAAGTTTATTTTTTTTATCAAAACGCTATAAATCCATCCATTCTTTTCTAAAACGCTATAAATCCATCCATTTATTTCCAAAAAGTTGATTGTTTATGTGTGTTATGTGTGGACATGCAACATATGACATGAAGGACTCATCATACAATAAATGAATATAAATCAAAATAAGTGCAAATGCATTAAATAAAAAAATACATAAATACATAAAAGTAGTAACAAACTAAATAAGTACAATAAAATAAATATTGGCAATTTCACTTTCAATGTCGTCCACCACATAAAATAAATCCGGTAACAGCTTCTCAGTTTGACAGAAACCGGTGTTGACATCCCACAGTAGGTATTAGCCTGAGTGACGAACCTTTTTTTGTTGTTTTTTGTGGTTTTCTTTGTCCAGTCGGCGTTCACTACCTGCAGCTTTAGGTCTTACTGGCTCATCGATGCCATCAAAAGGGTTTAAAGCATTCATATTTGAAGAGGACACTAAACAAGATCGCAACAAAACCATTGCCTCAGAGCGCCGCTAAGTTCGATTAAGTCGCACGCTCACCGAATTCTGATTGGTTGAGAGGATATATCGCGTTTTGACAAAAAATAGGTACGGCGCTTATTGCGCTTTGGGAAAAAACAGCATCTTGCAGTATATCTTAAACAAGGAAATATATTAGCATAAAATGTTGATAGAGCAGTGAATAGGGTCAGTGCACAGCAAAATGGCATGAAAAACTTTTTTTTTTTAAATGTGGCGTTTATCGCGTTTTGGAAAAGAACTCTTCTTTTGTATTCCCAGTCTAGGGAATACAATAACTCTGTTTAACTACATGATATACAGGCTTATACTAGGTTGCTTTACCTTCTCTTTAGCCATGTTCCATAACCACTTATGTTGGTGTTGGTGTTTTGAATATTATGTAGTTAGTAAGAATTGGTAATATACAGGTGCTGGTCATATAATTAGAATATCTTCAAAAAGTCGATTTATTTCACCAATTCCATTCAAGAAGTGAAACTTGTATAATATATAGTCATTCATTCTACACAAACCGATATATTTCAAGTGTTTATTTCTTTTAATTTTGCTGATTATAACTGACAATAAATGAAAACCCCAGTTCAGTATTTCAGAAAATTAGAATATTACTTAAGACCAATATAAAGAAAGGATTTTTAGAAATCTTGGCCAACTGAAAAGTATGAACATAAAAAGTATGAGCATGTACAGCACTCAGTACTTAGTTGGGGCTCCTTTTGCCTGAATTATTGCAGCAATGCAGCGTGGCATGGAGTCTATCAGTCTGTGGCACTGCTAAAGTGTTATGAGAGCCCAGGTTGCTCTGATAGTGGCCTTCAGCTCTTCTGCATTGTTAGGTCTGGCATATCGTATCTACCTCTTCACAATACCCCATAGATTTTCAATGGGGTTAAGGTCAGACAAGTTTGCTGGCGAATTAAGAACAGGAATACCATGGTCCTTAAACCAGGTACTGGTAGCTTTCAAGTCCTGTTGGAAAACGAAATCTGCATCTCCATAAAGTTGGTCAGCAGCAAGAAGCATGAAGTGCTCTAAATGGTCCTGGTATACAGCTGCATTGACCTTGGACCTCAGAAAACACAATGGACCAAGACCAGCAGATGACATGGCACCCCAAACCATCAGTGACTGTGGAAACTTTACACTAGACCTCAAACAACGTGGATTCTGTCTCCCCTCTCTTCCTCCAGACTCTGGGACCCTGATTTCCAAAGGAAATGCAAAATTTACTTTCATCAGAGAACATAACTTTGGACCACTTAGCAGCAGTCCAGTCCTTTTCGTCTTTAGCCCAGGCGAGACGCTTCTGACGCTGTCTGTTGTTCAAGAGAGGCTTGACACAAGGAATGCAACAGCGGAAACCCATGTCTTGCATATGTCTGTGCATCGTGGTTCTTGAAGCACTGACTCCAGCTGCAGTCCACTCTGTGAATCTCCCCCACATTTTTGAATGGGTTTTGTTTCGCAATTCTCTCCAGGCTGTGTTTATCCCTATTGCTTGTACCCTTTTTCTACCACATCTTTTCCTCTTTATTAATGTGCTTGGACACAGAGCTCTGTGAACAGCCAGCCTCTTTTGCAATGACCTTTTGCGTCTTGCCCTCCTCGTGCAAGGTGTCAAATCAGCAGTCTTCCGCATGATAGTGTAGCCTACAGGACTAAACTGAGACCATTTAAAGGCCTTTGCAGGTGTTTTGAGTTAATGAGCTGATTAGAGTGTGGCACCAGGTATACTGAACCTTTTCACAATATTCTAATTTTCTGAATTGGGGTTTTCATTAGTTATCAGTTATAATCATCAAAATTAAAAGAAATAAACACTTGAAATATACCAGTCTGTGTGGAATGAATGTATACATTATACAAGTTCCACTGTACCTGTATTTCTCTTGGTAATTACAAGGAAGTCTGCTAAAGAAAATAATTCTGGAACATTTTGAGATTGAAAAGAGAAAAAAAAACCACCAAAACCCAAAAACGTAAAATTCTTGCTTTAATGAACCTAACAAAAAAAGCCACATTCAATTGTGATTCACAGTGCTAGTTCAACTGATGGTATAGATTCATTTAAAATATTTCATTAATACCAACCATGAAAAAGTCTGAAGTGATGCATGAATGACAATTGATACTTTTCACAGAATATGGAAAATATTAATAAAAACATTTATTTAGATGTTTCATAAATGTCAAAGGCAGAGAGGTGGTGCTTTTGTTTTCTTTCTGGTATTACCATAATTAACACTTTTAAACCCCCAAAAGTTTTTGTGTTATTCAATCCCCTTTCCTACTGACCATGGTCCAAGAAAAATAAAATAAGGCTATATTTTCCTCTACTTCAACTTTATACTGGATTTTGTTGACAGACACTATTAAATGAATGTAAAATCAGTACTGATTACAAACACTGCATTGGGAATACATTTAGTTGAACCAAAGTACACTGAATATGAAATAAAATTTTGTATGAGAAGAAAAGTGCTTTGTACCTCATTTAGGAAAGGATCCAGGGAAGACTAACAAGTTATATAGTTCTGTGACATAAAGCTAAAGCCTGCACTTGAAACTGTACAAATAAGTAGAGCAAATTCCCAGTTTATCATACTGGAAACAGACCCATAGTACTTAAACCCTTTAGGTATAGGGTTAGAATATAACCACTAGAGAGGGAGTGAGGAACGTAGAAAAAGAAAGTGAAAAAAAAATCCCATGGATTTAAGTGGTGAACAAACACTTATCTGAACCCACTTTCCAAACAAATGTATGTTTTCAAATTGCATCAAAGTTGAAAAAAGAACCAAGAAATATTGGAGAGCTTGAATGTTTTTGGGAGAACGTGCCCCCAGGATTAGAGACTATGACGACATTCATGTGACCAGTTAAAATTCTAAAGATGATTGCAAATAGAACCATATTTATTCCAGTCTATTCAACTACATGGTGAGATATCAAAATCACTTAAACACAGTACCTAACAAATTTTGAACGACTGAATAAACACAACGATTAAACAGCAATATTTTGTTAGATTGGAATTCCAGCTATTCTTATGTAATTTACTGGTTTTGTTAAATAAGGAGATGAACTTCTATACTTGCTATCTGTGAGACTGATGTAAATCTACGTTCTCTCAATGAAAAATACTGATAATAAAATGTGACAGCTGAACTGTTCCAGGGCCTCCTGAGGATTCAGTTAAGTTGCCATTTAGCACCAGGCATAAAATGATCGCAATGACCATTCCTGCACTCTTAAGTCAGCGACTCCGTATTTGGTTATTTCCAGATTAGTTGAGGACTAACTGAACACCACTCATTCATGGCTGAATAACAAAATTAACGCTTAAGGGTTCCTGTGCAGTAAAAAAAAAAAAAAGCAGCATTGTGAACTCAAAGGATCAAAACAAAAACTAAAACAAACAAAATCCAGACAAATACAGCTCACTCATGATCTAATACTCCAAAATCACAAGAGCAAGTCACACAAAATTTTACGTACCCAATTTACTGGTATATAATAACAAGAAAATGAGTTTATAAAATCAAATTTAAATATTTTAATAGCATGCTTTGTGGATTGTATTGTGGGAGAAAAGAAAAACACACTAAAATAATCCAAACTCCCTGGCAAATTCAGAAATTACAATTAAAAGATACTGATGTTAGTTATTATGGAACAGGATCTGACATATCCCTCAAACCAAGTCACCAGCATTTCACATTATCATGGAATGGGGCTTTTATGATATGGAACCAGTCATACATAGTAAGGACCTTGAAGGACACACCCAAAGCAAGCACACTCATTTATTAATATAAAGAAACGATCCAAAATCTCCTCTCAAGAAGTACAAATGGCCACAACTTACTGCTGTGTGCAGCTTTATAACCTAATTTACACCCTCATAGTCATTCAATTTCATTTCTTTGGGTTATTTAAAAAAAAAAAAAAATATGGTGGATCATACTTCCAAGCATACTGAAATTTCCAGTGAGCTAAAATGTATACTGGAGAGTATATTTTCTATTAAAATTTTAGCTGAAACTGGATAAATTGGGAAAAGAAATAATCTGAAAATATTGGCAATATCCAATAATTAATCCGAGAAAAATTAAGTTTGCTGGTCCCCATTTCCCCTTGTAGAATATCTGAGTATAATGCAATATTTATTATCCAGTACTAGATCAATCCAATTAATTCCACTGCGATCAAAGAAACTAAAGGCAACATATTATGGAGTGCTGTCGGTACTACCAATTTATACATAAAGCAGGCCCCTTGAGCTCCCATTCATATCATATGGCAACAGATTAAGGTGTTCAAGACTAGCGTTATGTAAATATGTGCATTAAAAATGATCTCAAAGTAATTTTAGTACAAAAAATTCCTCCCTCCCCCAGTTTGGTACTCTTCTGCACAGGCAATGCAATGGCGCTACAGGAAACCCTGCTGCAGAGCTGGACGGGCCAGTCAGTTTCAGTATTGAGTATGGTGTGCTTATTCCATAGCAGGCAGTCAAGGTGGATTGCCAGTCAAGATTATCAACAAGTACCAATGGGAGCACTGCAGCAATCTGTCAATCTCAGGCCTCTCTGATCTTTGCTGCCAGAGCTGAATTTTCTTGTCGCATGGCTTTGTAGTCCTCTAGGATCTTCTCCAGGTTGCTGAGGGTCTTCTTGCCATTCTCAGTCTCGATCTGTGAATATTTAGTATCAATGCATGTTTCACTGGGCAATGACACTCAAAGCAATAACACCCGGTATAGCATGTTCTTGGCAGTGTGTTCAGTGGTGCTCAACTGAAAAGAACTAGGCATGCAAGGTCATTCTAGCCCAAGCTGGGCTTCACTGCCCACCATGTGACTGATTTTTAAGGCCCTGTTTAGACTAACTGGGACTGAGTGCTACCCCCAAGGTCAATAAAGCAGTTTCTGGTGGTCTGCAAACACATATTGTAAAACTGACAAAAAGTCAGTATCATTATCTTTATGGAGCTGGGGGTGTTTGTGTAACATTCAAGGAGGACCACACATCCAGAGATAGAAAACTCAAACCCCCCAGGCTTTAGCCCTTAGTCCCTTGGGACAATGTGGCAGTCGTATGGGGCCCCTGGTTTAAGAAAAGTTTTGTTCCACACACAATATTTATATTTGATGGTCCTTAACAAATAAAACTCTGGAACTCACCTTTACCCCTGTGAATAGCCCTCCTATTGGGTCATTGCATTTCAAATCATCACATTTTCAGACTCACTGTCATGGATTTTAAAACTTGGCATGCTGATTTGGTCACATGAGTAACTTATGAAACTGAAATTGGCCATGTCCTGGATCAATACTGAGGGAGATTTAAGCAAACAAAGTAAAGTTTGAACTTTTTTTTTTGGGGGGGGGGGGGGGGGGTGGTGGCCTATGACTTTTAATGGCTTTTTTTACATTAATATAAGATGAACAGAAAGAGTCCTCATTGTTTTAAAGCTATGGTCCAGATCTATAGATTGAACAAATAATATGCCATCCCCCTATGAATAGTTACTATGCAATAACTGATTAATATATTAAAAATTCAATAACAAAAAAACCTATATTTCAAAATTTATCAAATTTTTTTTACTAAAAGCTAAATCATGTCATGAACATCTCCAGAAAATTTGGTCTTCCGTTTTTAAGGTAAGGTCTTGACGTAAAAGTGGTTTCATATCACTAATGGGCCTTTTTAATGGCAGCCAAACTGACATGAAACAGTATAACAAGCACAGGTGTAAATAATAACATTAATGTTACAAATATGCTACACTGAAATTTAAGGAAAGCTTCATTACTGTCATTGCAGACTCCTGTACTTGCCAAACTATTGGAAAGGCCCACATGGCTAGTAAATATGGATAATAAATGCCCTGCATTCAGAGGTGAGTGAGGTGTGCAAATGGGTCCCGTATAAGTGCACACTGAGGGACTCACTCGACTTTACAGGCATCAAAGGTTAGGTCATGGCTGCATATGGTGATAATTGGTGGCTAGGGTGTGTTGAAGACACTATGCCCAGCACTGGAGAGTTGAGACTGAACTTTTTACAGCCTCATGGACCATCTCCATCCTATTCATTCCATGCCATCCTGATAGACTTCTTATGGATCATCAGGATGTGCTTTTAGTAGCTGAACCAATGACAGCTACAGGGCGGACAGGCACAATTTCAAGCAAAGACACAATAGCTGCATCAAAGGCTCTGATGGACTATAAATTATCAAGATATTTTTCTTGACTGGTATGTTTAAAAGGCTTTGCTGACTGTGCCTTGTTTAACTTCTCAAAACCAATTTTATCAGTATCACTTTAAAGTCATTCTATAATATTGTCACATTTTTTAGCTCAGTGTTCTGAAAGGGATCCAATACAGAATGAGTCATTCTTCTTTATCTAAAGAACACATTTACTTTCATGCATTATGTTAAATTCCCATTCACAGGTCACAGCCTGTAAATATACAGGGCCTGCAATGTACATTATGAAGTGAGTATTACAGAATGTGCATCAACTTCATTAGGTTCTTTAGCATGGTGGCAGTTCTTTCTTACCTGTTCCTCCAGGTCTCTGATTTCTCTCATAATTGTTCCAGTGTCCTCAATGGTCTGAATCAGCTGGGTACAGTTCTGGGATGAACACAAGGCCATTATAATTAGATTGTAAAAGGGACAGGGGTTAAACAGCTGGACTTATGGAAACATGGCTCTATGATGAATCCACTGCAGGGACTGGGTTATTTTACTAGATAAAAGAAAATTATCGGATTTCAGTAACAAAACAGTTGCCTGCATACAGCAGACGTGATTAAGAGTTATCCATTTCTTTATTTTTATCTATTGGAATTTTGCCAATTCCCATTACTGAACTCTAATTTGAATTGTTGAAAATGCTTTTTACTCTCTCTCCATATTTCACTTCTAGGCGTCTCCTATGAGTCAGGACTCCTATCAACACACATCGGAATATTTTCCCACCAAATGATTTTGTATTGACTGCATTTCACATTACAGGGATGACACCAATCTCTCCCTCACCTCATGTAACGCTGCCAGGTACTTGTACGATTTGCGAACAGATTCATCTTTCTTAGCATCCTGCAGAGAAGCACACAATCTCTGTTAGTTGAAACAGATCAGGCGGCTAAAAAAACATTAAAAAGCACATTAAAAACACAGATGGATAACATTGCTGAAAATATCTCCAGGGAAGGTGCATAAAACCACAGGATGCTGGTATCTGGCTGGAAGGAAGAGGTATACCGAGTGTTTCCCTTTTCTGGGTTAGGTTGGAGAAATGAGGAAGTAATGGAGACAGGACGGCTTTGGGGCAAATACAAAACCAACACATATATCAAATTTAGAAGCTGGGATCACGAGCATGGCTGAAGAAAATTAATACATGAGGGCAATAATATAATCTAAAATGTTCAACCTTAAAGACTAGTTCATCTGTTACTGCGAATGTCCGGTCCAGCTTGCCAGTCAGACTGTTGATCTCCTTCTGCAGCTCCTTAGTGTCTGACAAGATCTATCAAGAAAAGAGTAAATATGCTGCTTATAAAAACCTCAGCACAAACAGAGGAATCTCTGCAACTGAATTTAATTTCTCTCTTACCAAGATTCATATTCCAGATTCTATTCTACAAAATTGTTATGCCACAAATTCAGACCAATGATTTAGATTAAAACCTAAAATCAAAGCACAGCAATGGCAAGACTGAATAGACCCAAAAGCCATTTGGCAGAACCTTTGTGATCTCCTCTTTCTGTTTCTTGATGTTGCCAACAATCTCTAGGATCCGGACCGTATAGGCTGATCGCGAGACATCTTTGGGCAGGTTCTCAAATTCGGTTACCTGGTGAGAAGCGGCAGCAGAGTCATTACATTTCAGTAGCGAATTGCATGTCAAAAGAAGGAAGAGGATAAGGGGCAGGGCCTGGCATGACCTTCACCACCAATTTCTGGACATCCATCCTCCAGTCACTCACCAGCTGCTTGTAGAGGCCCTCCTTCTTTTTGGCATCTTCAGCAGATTGTCTTATTTTTTCATGAAGGCCTTTGATCTCAGAAAGCTTGCGTGAAGACTCCAGCTAGAACGGCAATGAAAACCTGATGCATTTTCACGACAAACACACTGGGCTGCACGAAAAAACAAACAAGTACAAAATGGGGTCACCCAGAGATCGGGTATTACCACCCAACCTGCTCCGCGGAGAGAGCTACCTCTTGACTGCTGCAGAGCTCCTTCAGTCGTCGCTGCTCCTCCACCAGTGGGGCACGATGCTTCTCCCACTGCGAGGAGAGGCTTGCCACCCGCCGCGAGCTGGCATCCACCAAGGCCTGTGCAGACACATGCCGAATATGCATATGGCTCCTGACCAATGTCATGCCCACATAATCACAAAACGCATATTCTGTTAGAACGTGAATAATACCTCAAAACACAGAAGAGTGTACTAAGAAATATTACTATTATTATTTTTAAATGATACTACATTGGCATCCCATCCACAGTATCCCCCACCTTGTGCACTGCGCTTTCTGTGTAGGCTCCAAACTCACTTTGAACCTAAACCCTAAATGTTGGGGCAGTGTGTGGTTCAGTGGGTTAGGATGCTGCTGCGATCAGAAGTTGTCAGTTTGTAATACCAATGGCCCAGGGACTGTCTGACCACGTTTTCTCTATCGCATGTTACTTTGGATTAAAGGGACTGCTATTTCATCACAGATGTGCGTGTGCCGCTCATCACCAGGCCTCAGTCACCTGCAGCTTGGCGAGGTTGTTGTCTGCGTCGGGCAGCAGGTCGACTGTTTGCCTCTTGATCCGAACGCTGGCTTCTTTCTCCGTGTTACGCTGTTCCTGCTGCTTCAGCTCCTCCGATACCTGTACAGGCAGAAAGTCACAAGCTATATAGGTAGAAGGTATATGACCCCCGTACAAAAAAAATAAAATAAAAAATTAAGCGCCACAAAAGAGTATCCATCCAACCCTTAATTTTTCAAGCACTTATTCTGGTGACAGTCGGAAGCAGACCTGGAGCCTGGCCCAGGTAGACTGGGGTACACCCCAGACCGGATGCCACTTCCGCACGGACAAAAACACATGCATTTTATGATTGTATTGTTATGCTATTTCAACATGGCAATACACAAGTCTTACTATATATCACAGCGGTTACAAAAAAGTTTCACACAGCGGAAACACTGGTCCCACAGTGAGAAACAGAACAATGTGTACTTTGCAGTTTAAATAGAACATACCACGCTACAGACCATAACAGATATATAAAATGCAAATAGACGAAATATACTTCAATGCTTATTGTAGTGGTCACCTTGCTGATTGCCACAGTGAGCTTCTTTATATCCCCGCCGACTTCATCCACATGCAAGGAGAGCTGCTGCAGCTTCTCCTGCATGGATGCGAGCTCCTCCTGCTGCTGGGCCCGAATGTCCTCCTCCGATTGGTGGGAAGTTGGCAGCGAGTTTACTGCTGCTGCCATCTGCTGGACAGCTTTCTCTGGATCCTAAAACAGGCAATTTTGTAAAACTTCATAATAAATCATATCCAGTGATTTATTATGCTGACTGCGCCAGTTCTGTTTAAAACAAGAGAGCCCCGCACTGCTACCACAAGGGAGACCCACCTGGGTGAAGGTGAACTTCTCCGTGTGAGTGAAACGCGTGCCTTTGGTGAGGAGCTTATCCCCGACAGTGCCCCCCCCAAAGGAGTGCAGCAGATCCACCAAATCGGGACCCGACCTTGACGCATTCTGGACGTCAGAGCAGGACTGGGCGGCTGCCCGAAGCTGCTCCTCGATGCGTTTCTGCAGCCGCGTGCGCTTCCGAGCACGGTAGTCCTGCAGCAACAAGCGGAAAGCAGAGAAAGTGAAAGTTAGCAGCATTTCTCATGTAATTACATTCCAAGCATCTCCAATTTGTTATTAAAGTTCAGAGCAGAAAAATATGACTTAAGAATAAGTACACTGCATAGTTCTGTTTCGTCCTGACTGATTGTACGCTGGCTTTGGTCAATGACTTCAGTAAAATCATAGCTGTATAATAACCTTAAAGTTAAATCCCAGCTACCAGCTGCAATGTCTCATTGAAGATTTTCTCACCTGCCTAAGAGGCATAGTATGTAGAATTCAACCTAAAAACTAAAGTACAAATTAAACGCCTTATAAAACACTTTGATCAAAATGGCAACATGATGACACCTAATCCTGTGTGTTCTATGTGGGGCATGTGTGTACCTCAGGACTCAGTCTGGACAGGAGGCCCTGACTGTTCCACTCATTCTCCCATTCCTGGGCAGTGCTGAGGTCCAAGGCATGTTGCTCCAGCAGGGAAGCTGGCACAGAGGAATTCTGGGAAGGCTGGGCGGTCACTGGTAGCAAGAAATCCCTGTAGTAATCCTTTACCTCTGCAAAAGGGCACGCATTGATGAGAAGATAAACCCCAGCATGTCACGATTCTGCTGCTACTGTAACAGAAAGAGCATGTACAGCTCTTTTCATCGTGTGAGATCTTCCTCAGCGTGAATGCCGATATACCTTTCAGGGTTTTCCCAGAGGATCTTGAACGATGAGGTAAACTCAACGGTTGAGTATGAAAACTGTTAGACAGACCTGGACTCTGAAACAGACATTTCGTCGATCAGCATTTACCAAACATTTTCAACCGGAAACAGATTGCAGAGGGTGATGCCTGTCAGGCAAAAATAAAAAAATCTGACAGCACAAGCGTGGTCTGTGGTCTGGGGGTACCTGCATCTGGCAGAGGAGGGGCAGGCGGCAGGGAGGAGGCGCCCAGGGTAAGGACAGCTGAGCTTTGATCTGAGCAGCAATGGACTTCAGCAAGAGGGCTGACTTTCCTGGGAGGGAGATGTGGGGGAGTGTAAATTTAATAGCATTAACCAGTGATAAATTATCTGCCTACTATACTTTTTAGTTTGAGTTCAAAATTAGGCGCAACTGCACAGTATCTGAAGCAAGACCCTAACAGTATATCATTACTGTTGGCTGAAAAACACGCGTCTCCAAAAATCCATTATTTCAGTAGCGTGAAAAATCCATTTTCTCAGAAACTACTTTACAATATAAACCTAAACCAAGGAAATGAGACATCCCCAGAGGCACAAACAAACGTATCTTTACACACCGGTGAATGCTTTAATGTTTTAAATGTGCATACGCAGACTGTTGTCTGTGTGGCAGTGTTAACAACACACAAACTAATCTCACTTTATATTTACAATTAATGATGTTAGTTAATATTAAGTTGTTAAAATTAGCGATATAAAGAAATGCACATAAAACGATGGTCATGAATACAAATAATTACTATAAACAAAAATACTACTTTAATAGATGATTTCTTAAAACATCTTGGTCAGTTAGATGTCAAACACTATCAGGAGACAGAGGACAATGATTGTCAAAAAGTGGACATATGCAGTTTTCATCCTACTGCCACAATATATACATTAACGGTAAAACAGCAAATACCCTGATGGCGTACGATCCACTACATGAGATTGTGAAAAACGGCCATTCGGTTGAGCAATGCACTTCTTTGCATACCAGCAGGTTGGCTGGAAGCTTCCGCACTCTCTCTCGGCAACTTCTCCACCAGGAACATGAGCAGGGAGCGAATCTCGGGCTCGTTGCTATACAGAAAGGTCTGGTAGCCGATTTCCCCTTTGTAGCCAAGGTCCTAGACACACATTGCCATGTCACACAAGCACGACCACAAAACGTTCCACTTTCAGACTAAAATGTTAACTGGCAGCCACAGGGGACTCTGATGCAGGATACCAGGAGAGTGTCTTTCAGGATGAGATGAATGCTGCCATATGAAAATAATTCCACAAACAACTACCTTAAACGAATTAACAAATATATGAAACATAAGCACAAGGTAAATCATACAAGTTAAAAGGGTAATTTAAAAACAAAAAAAGGGTAATCTATAACACTTTAGATGTACTCCAATCTTAAAACAGCTAATGCAATCTTAAAACACCTAATGCAGATTGCTGCAAGCTTTACAGCCATTACTACAGAGCATCCCTTACCTGACAAGCCTGAGCTAGACTCATCCCCAGGCGGAAGCGAGCAGACATGCCGGGAGGCAGAGAGGGAGACAGGCCGTTGCCCAAGGCCGGATCAATGACGCGCAGACATCGCACCACTGCCTCCACAATGAGCTCACTGGTGAACTGCTTCACACTGTCCACATTCTCTGGAACGTCCCTAAGCAAACAGGAGAGAGAGAAAACTGCGTGTATCACTGCTTCACCCTGCTCATACATGCTCCTAAACACACAGCCTGTAGCTCACAGGAGAACACTTACAACCGCTGGAAAATAGTGAGATGCACATAATTTAGCGTTAGGAACTAGCACTCCTCTGACTAGAGACGTCATCTGAATCAAGCTCTTACTCAAAAAAGAAAAACGTAACAGACTGCCTACATGTAGCCTCAGCCATACACTCCAACTGCACTGTGTATTGTGTGGGTCTTACATTAAACATGAATATGTCACCTGCCAGACTTTCACATAGATTAAATAAAACGTAGTGATATTCAGGGCAATACACTCCCCACGAAATAATACAATCCAGTTTCCATTGCAGCTGTAATAACATAACCAGCATCGGTCCTCTATCACGCTACTACAGCAGTAACGCTACACCTGTACTTCTACGTCCACAGTCACGGACCCCAATAAAAGAACAATTACTACCTATTACACTAAACACGCCGGCTCTACTGACTAGAATATTACTTTCAGACAACACGCCTAAACGGATCTTTTCTAACTACTTACCCAGAGCATACACTGAACTAGAAACCAATACAACTACATGTACATACGAGACTAATCAGCTCCCGGCATATATTCAGCTACTGCTAATTTAACGTCGGATATAAAAATCTAACAATTTACGCTCAAATGACACTAAAAGCCGCAGTAACGTGAATGAAACGTGGGATAATGTTACTCACTTTTCTGCAAACAAAATTTGAGTAGCTACATTGCTAACGGAATTGCCTAGCCTTTCACAAACATCTTCACAAAAAGAAACTTGTAACTAACAAAAACCCAAACTATATTAATTAGGGTAACTGGCTACCCAAATGACAAATTGTCAGAGATTTTGTTTGATAATCCTGCTTCGTACCCCGGTTTACTAGCTGAATAGAAAAGCGACGATACTTACGTTCCAGTCTGTCTGAGTGAATGAATTAAAATCCTATCAACCTCCTCCATCGTATTAAACAGGTGCCTCTTTCAGGTATCTTATACGTTCGTCCTCTTTTGAAAAAAAAATCTTACACCATACGACAATAAATTAATTCATTAGTATCCCAACCTATGTTACTAGGCTGACATAACCGTAGCTATGTAGCTAGCTAACTAGGAACTCTCTGCAGCGTCACACAACAGCTAGCCGAACAAGTTGCTCAGTTTACATTTTCACTCGATTTCTCATTTATGCAAATTGTATTAATTGTTTGTTTTAATGCTTTTTCATTTTTCTTTAACCACAAAAGGATACTTAAACAAGAGTTCGCACAACTAACACTTTCTTAAATTCTACATCTGAATGCAAGCAGGAAATCATATGCAAGGAGGAATCCTTGGCGTTGATATCTGGGAAACTGAGTTCTAATCGCTGAACAAGACGACCTGAGAAACAGATAATGAAACTGTAATTCCCAAGAAACACCGTTCATTGTGGTCGCATGATACAAAAGGCGTTTGCACGGTGCAGGTTGGGAATTGTAGTATGATGCGTTGGGGAACGAGCTCATTATTTATGTAATATCCTCAGTGAACGGTTTAATGTTTTAAATATACTGACTTACATGCGAACATACACTGTACACGAGTGCAGTGAATACGTTTTCTAGCTACTCCCTGAATTGTAAAATAAGGATGGATGCATAAAATTAAAATTATATTAAAAATTAAATAAAAAAATATAGTAAGAAAAATATAATGCAACTGTATGTACATAAGGTAGTGTAGGAAGATAGGAAGATGTGAAATTAGGCAGGAACGTTTGAAACACAGTGTGGGGACAACAATACATAGGTTCCACCGAGATTTGAACTCGAATTGTTGGATTCAGAGTCCTAACCTTTACACCATGGAACCAAAGAGGGGAACCATTTTTGTGTTTATGCCGGAACCCGGGCTCGAACCAGGGACCTTTAGATCTTCAGTCTAACGCTCTCCCAACTGAGCTATTCCGGCACAGGATTAACGAGTCAAATCATAATTTGAAAACATGGAGTAGGAATGTTAGTGTATATATATAAGTATATATAGTCTCCTTCAATGACATTACCCTCACCTCACTGGTCCTTTCTCCTACCATCCCATAACCACACTGGATTACTTTTCACTCAGGATCAGGTGATGATAGAGTATATAAGATTATATCCAAACAAATCTGCAGGAGTCCCTGGAGTTCAGGATCACATGAGAGTGACATGGATGGCAGAATTCAAGATTTAATCAGTGTTGTACAACCAGAGTCAGTGAGGGAGAAACTGTCTTGGTTTGAGGATGCAGGTGGACATAACCGCTGTGACGTGCATTATGGACATTATGCATCTGACTGTAGCTCAAGTCCTTTGGAGTATGCTGGTCCCTGAGACTACAGTTCTGTTGTCAGGATCAGTGCTTGGCCTGTCCTGTGTTGTCTATCATTTTCCTTCTTGGCCAGCAGGTGTCACTGACAATCCCATTCCTAGTGGTTAAGTCATTCATGATTATGACCTACACCTAATGTTTGTTAGTCCTAGTTACCACTAGTGTTTTCTTCATTGTAAATGGCCCACACCTGTTTCTTGTGAAGTCCTATGCATACAGCTCTAGAAAAAAATCAAGAGACCATAGAAAAAATCAGTTTCACAATTTATGGACATGCATGTGTGCAAAATACTCCAGCCTGGCTCTTCCCTGTTTCTCATTAATGAAGCGCTTCTTCCTTGCTTTATGGGTCCTCAGTCCTGCTTCTACGAGATTGGTCATCTCTGGCATTCGAAGGTTGCTTCTGCCCTTTACCTGGTCATGAAGGCTAGTTTCTGGTTGTTCCCAGTGTTTCATGCTTTACTTTGATCTTATGTCTACTTAACATTATTATATTTCCTGGCCTTCGAAACACTCAGCCTGGAAGCAGCCTGCCTTGCAGTGTAACCTTATGTTAGCAGAACCATGATAAACCAGGATTTTAAATGCAGATTTTAAGTTTTAGAAATATCGAGTGATCTCTTAATTTTTTTCCAGAGATGTATACGTGCCTGCGTTTTCTGTGTTCTTTAGTAGGTCATTGTACGTGTTACTTGCCTGAATTTTTATGCACTTGTAATATATGGCTTTGCTCATGTTCCCTCTGCTTATTCTTGCATTTCAGCCCATGTTTGTCCTCCCTTAACCTACCTGCCTTTGTTTTGACCCCTTGTGGTCCGTCTTGTTACATGTACGTCTGAGCTCTGCTTGAATAAAGTGTCTTGAGTTGTAAGTGGCACTAGGATCGTCCTTCCATCACACCCCATTGTGACATCTATAGCATTAAAACAGATGAAGCCATTCAGCAGACATAATACTCAGCTTTAAAAGCTACCATTATGGGGGTCAGTTTTGTCTCTCTAGAAACAGCCCTACAGGAAAGCACACTTGTCAAATTAAATAGCATTTTTGATTCTTCTCTCCCAATTCACAACCTAGCCAAACAAAGAAATTATGAATCAGTACTTTGTGTTTTTCTACTGCTGTAACTTTTTGTAATTACCAACATTAAACATACAGTTTCCATCTACCAACGTCAGTGAAACACTGATAGATATAATTGAGCTATATAGATTTTTTGAAGTGATAGTTGAATTTGCCCTCCCTGAGCTAGACTGATGTTTAGCTATTCCTGTGTACAAAACTGAATTTCTGCCAGTTTGTCTCTAAAGGTATATTGGTAACACTTTACTTGACGGGGCACAAATAATATAGCATCATGATATTACTTATGTACTAATTAACCACAAAGTACTGCAAGTCTTAGGTATATACTGATCTCATGCAATTACTATGTTTGTCCATCCATCCATTTTCCAAACCGCTTATCCTACTGGGTCGTGGGGGGTCCGGAGCCTATCCCGGAAGCAACGGGCA
>JABFEA020000110.1:12833687-12855473 GCA_019775915.2 Cyphomyrus plagiostoma | reverse complement strand
CACATGCACACCTACGGGCAATTTGGCAACTCCAATCAGCCTCAGCATGTTTTTGGACTGTGGGGGGGAAACCGGAGGACCCGGAGGAAACCCCACAACGACACGGGGAGAACATGCAAACTCCACACACATGAAACCCAGGTAGAGACCAGAACCCGGGTCCCAGAGGTGTGAGGCAACAGTGCTAACCACTGCACCACCATGCCACCCTTTAGTATGTTTGTTACTCTGTTAATTCTGTAAACCTTTGTGAACTACTGAAGGAACTGGTAAGGGAACAAGTCATGAATAACACAGGTGAAATACTGATCTCATGTTTGTCCATTATTAATATTATATCAAGCAGTGTCTACATGATTTGAACTTCAGTAGTAACTGAGTTATTATTAAGTATTTGTGCCCCATTAATTTACCAAGTGCTGCTAGTGTGGGTATCATTTCCAATGCTCTATGGCCTGCATCGTCCAAACAGATTTAGCATGAAGATGTGTTGACACACTTGGGGAAACCAAATGCTATCAGCTAGATCTGGCAGAGCTGTTGACTAAATTAATCCTGCAAAAGGCAAACACAAAAGCTGAATGTAAAATGACTTTCACATTTTGAAAGCAGTTGTTTGATGTGAATGGAATCAGCATAAAAGTACTGATGTTATAGCCTCTGTCATTTCAGTTGCTTGAAAAATCTTTTTTTAAGCAAATCTTTTTTAAATTTAACTAGAGATATCAAATTTCAGCATGCTTATGATGTGTCTATACTTACACACAAGGGCATAACTTTAGGTTGAGCATTGCAGGGGTTGAGGTCTCTACCCATTTAAGGGGGTCAAGGGGTTTGTATTTGTTGGTTGATCATTTGGGGGGGGGTTACAATCCCCCCACCCCCTATAACTTACGCCCATGCTTATACAATATGCTTAGTTAGGGTAAGCCATTGTATGTAGATGTTATCAACAATATACTATGTATTTGTGCATCTGGATTGAATGCATCTTAAATATATTTCCATATCTTATGTTATTGTTCTTTTTAAGTGGTGAGAGGCAACAGAAACAAATTTGTGTCCCAGAGTGATCTTAAACTGTTGACGCATTTTTCATCTTGTTAGTTCAGCTTCGCAAATGTATATTTATTTATCCATTTTTGGAAACTATTCATCAAAGTAGAGCCATGACAATCCCGAACCAAGTCCAGGAAGTAACCTTGAAATAGTTCAGGGTAAAACCCAGACAACTTGTCGGTCTTTGTTGTCTGATACTTAGTGTAAGCTTTTCAGAACTGCTGGTCTCCCTAGGCCTGCCTATGGATATGAGGTTCTATGCAAACCCATAACCCTGGAGCCCTGGAGAAGGGCAGCCCAAGCTGCTGAGGCACTGTGCCACCCAGATATCGCTGTGCCACCCAGATATCGCACTGCCTAATGTGTGATCCCAAGCTTCTTAATACTGTCTCTAAGTGGCAGTATTGCACCATGGAAATCTGGCAAGTCAGTTGTATTTTTTGTATTTTTTTTTTGGACACCCTTACTAAAACTGTCACTTATGAAACTTTTGCTTTATCCTGTACAGCTTTTTTATTTATTGGCAGCGATGTCTTTTATTAACGATACTTATCTGGGAAGTGAAGCAATAGGGCAGTCTCTTGCAGGAAATTCTTAGTTACATTCTTTTACTGTAGTGAATCAATTCTAAACTTGGCATCGTGTTTAGTACCAAATCATTTAACATTTATTTATTCCTGGTTTATTTAAAATAATCTCCTGGTTTTGTCTGGAAGAACTTTGAATAAAGTCTTTATTACAGCATTCTTACTACATTATTCTTTTCAGACTTTCTTGGTAGTATCGATATCATTTGTAGGGCCTAATGCAATTCATAAAACTCAGAAAACTTGAGAAATTAGCCCAACTTTTATGCCGCAGCAGTATAATTATCGGAGCATATTTCATGTAACTTGATGTTTCGTTTAATATGTGAAAGCAGAGCTGATCATGGATTTAGACAATGAGCTTACTGTATTTTGAGTGGTCTCAGAGCCATGGATTATAGTCAGCGTGTGTTCAGATCATTAGTGCTGCTGTTATGGGAAGGATCCATTCTCCTCTTGACCAGTGCTAGGAGTGATTGTGTGACATCACAAGAAACATGAGCCCCTGCTTGAAGCAGCTCCTCCTTTTAGCCCACATGTGGCCTCCCTGCTTTGCTCTCCTCCTTTCTGCAGATCTGTCGTGTTTTCTTGCCTTGGCTTTCATTTATTATCCACCTCTAATACTTCAGGAAAAGCACCAGACGCAAACAAAAACACATCTGAATACTTGTGGCTACTTCTCTCCGCTTTGAAAAACCTACATCTGCCGCTTCAGAGAAGGTAGGACAACAAAGAACATTCATCTCGGAGCCCTCTGCCATTGTGCCACGTGGGCCTTTAAGTGTAACGACCCCTTGTGACAGGAGGAGATTATGTCCGAATGTTGCTGGAAAAAAAAAACAAAAACAGGGGGACTGACTGAGGCACTACAATAGTTTTTCTCCTTTTTCTTGTTTTCATTGTTGGAATTCTGCTTGCGAATGCAAAGAATTCCATTTAAAAGAAAAGTAGACTATTAAGATTTATTTAGGGTGTGAACTACAGACAGAGCTCACGCCAGAATAATACATGTTTTTTCCAGGTTTTCAGGCAAGATTTTCCATTCTTGTTCACTACTATTTTAGTGCATTTCTATTGAGTCACCCTCATTTTCGAGTCATTTCATGTGTTGCAAGACTATAAGGCAAGTACTGCCTGCCTTGTTTCAAGACCAGTTTAAACTTGTCCCTGTTCCAAAAAGCTCAAATTCTGATGGGTCTCACAGGAGCCTTCAGAAATGACTTCATGATGTTCCGCATGCAAAATGGGTCATTTGAATTTTATGTGGCCCTTTTTTGGCATTTTAAAGCAATGAGTAAACATACTGCACAAGAAAGTAATCTGTTTGGCTAACACTTATGATAAAGAGGTAGTTCTCAGACACTTGAAAGGAAATTTCTATCTATGATTCCAGTAAATACTTTTAATGTCCCCCGTTAGTTAAAAAGCTTCTTATTGTCTCTACACTAGCAGTACATTTGGATCTCTGTAAGTACACCTTAATTTCAAAATATCCTTAGATTAGAAAATGTTTACATTGTCTATGCAAATGGTTAATGCCAATGAACAAAATAAAAAGACAATAAATAGGACGATTGAGGGGTGGTGGCCTTACACTTCTTGAGAGCAGAGTTGGAGTCTATGCCCCGGCTATATGTGTGTGGAGTTTGCATGTTCTCCCCATATTATTGTGGGGTTTCCTCCAGGTTCTCCAGTTTCCCCCCACAGTCAAAAAGCATGATAAGTTGAACGGAAGTTGGCAAATTGTCCTTAGATGTGCATGTATGTGTGATTGACGAGTGTCCCTGCCGTGGGTTAGCTTTCTGCTCTGGGTTATTCCTGCCTTTCCCCCATAGCTTCTGGAATAGGCTACAGACCCCCCATTTCCCTAAATAGGACAAGCTGGTGTGGAGAACGAATGGATGGTTACACTGAAAAATAAATCCTTTAAATGTATAAGTGGGGGGTGAGATGACTTTTGTTTTACTTGGCCGATTGAAAACTGTTCAGGAAATGTCATCTCCACTCGTTACTCTCATCAAACAAGAAGTTTGGGGAAGAAGAGTAAGAAGGATAGACTTGAGATAAGATATCAGCATTCATGTCAATCGTCTATGGTGAAGCAAAGGAATAATGAATATGAAACCAAGTGTGCATATGTCATTATTTAGTAGGTAAAAACACTTGAATCCATGATGTCATGCATAAGTGATTTGTTCTTTTTTCAATGGGTGTAAAAGATTCACTAAATCGTTTGATATGACCCACTAGTGCGGCTAGCTGTGTTGTGCATAACATTCAGTGTCATATTTTTGGACTACGCCTTTCTTTGAAATGAAGTGTTTGACCAGCCTTCTACAGTCACATGGATAAGTAATCTAGAATGTTATTTGCTCTGAGGAATTATGTTGACTTAATATGAAAACAAATCATGTATGTAAATATAATTATATAAATATAGTAAAAATAACATAGCGCTGTTCTGTTTGTTTTTTTAATGCACATAAATTTTAATAGTGGGAATATAAGGATATAGGAGTTGGTTAGATGAACATTTTGGCACTGTTTTGGCGAAAAGTGACAGTAAAGTGCTAAGTTGGTAACTTGGCTGAGCTGTAGACCATGTCTAAGGACATAGAACTGCAATATGAACTATGCTTTCTATGGCGTTTGAACTATGTTTGGCAATAGAACACTCTACTATTTCAGAGAAATTCTAGTGGTGACAAGTTTGCAGAGTTACAAATGTTTAAAATCTTGAAAAATTATACTACATTAAAATTACTCATAATTGGCTTTTTTTCTGTTGGTTTCTCCATGAAATCACAAACTGGAGTTTCTTTTGGACATTTTTAACTGGGATCATAAAGCCAGTAAACATGGATCAATGCAAAGCGACTTTTATTGATATCCATTCTTTGTTTTGTTGACAAACTATCAAGGTCAGCACAGTAAAGCAGAAAAAGAAAACTTTTCAATAAGAGAACAGTTTATACTGCTGTTTTCTATTATGCTGCTGTAAAAGAGTCAGTCATATGTGATGTCTGTTGAGAAATCCAACCAAATGAGTCTCCAGTAAAAAAAGAAAAAGAAAAAAAAGAGAAAAAATGTTGTTTGACTTGGCAAAAAGCCCAAAACCAACATAAATTTTCTTATGAATACTGACCTGGTCTTAGTTCCACACACACTATAGAAGCACTGTTTTTTTTTGTTAAACCCTCATAAATGTGATACCAATAACTTTTTAAGACTAAATCAGCTAGAGTGAACAGGTAGGCTTGCGTCCCTAAACGAAATACAAAAAAGAAAGGTATACTGGCCAATCAGATATGTGTTTAGAATTCCAAAAAAAAAAAAGATTTTCAGGAAATAACGAGAAGCCTTTCATAACCTCTCTGGTTCCGTCCAATGAGAACATACAGTCCTGACGCACAGAGTCACAAGTGGGCGTTCTTCAGGTCCCTGGCCACAGTTTCACAGCCATGTTGCACTGCCATCAGATTTGGCTGCTGGCACCTCTCGGGGGGCCCACAGCCTAGTGTGGACAGAACATGCATTACATAACCCTGGGGGGAGAAATGGCCCTTTCACTGGATGTTCCTGATTATAAGAGCAGCACTGTCCTCAAATGTTCTCATTGTGTGTGCATTTGTGTGTATATATATACATATATATGTATCTACATAATCCAAAAATGGGAAAGTATTTTAAGTTCTACTGACCGCAAATGCATAACTGAAAAAAGACGTAAGAAATGTAAATAAAGTGGGCAACTGTTCTCAGTATAATGTTTTTGGTTCCAACATCCAGGACCTGATCTAAAATTGTAATATTTGCAGTATATGAGGTTGCAGAAAATCATAAATGAGTAAGAATAGAAGTGCTGTATTCAAATGGGGCAGAACACCACAAAGATCCGGACTGGAGGGAAGAAGGAGTGATTGGGACAAAGTGAAGTATATGACTGCAGTTTTAAATAGATATTGGAGAAACTGCAAAGCCAGATACTTTCATTCAACAAACCGAGAAACATGCCTGCAGACCAACATTTTACAGGGAAAACATGTTAGGCTGTTTAAAACTTAAGTTTGACCTACATGATTACTTTATTTTTTTATGCTCTATTTGTATTTTTGTACAAAACACTTTAAATGCATCTGCAAAATCCTAGAAGTCAGAAAACCTCATGGAACTTTAGCAGCATGAATAGTTAAAACGGGGCGTGACCATGCACACTCCCACCATTCGCTGAATGGATACCACACTTAAAGTTTTGTTCACATGTTTGAAAAAAGCCTCAGTGACAATTTGGATATCAACCCTGTGGCTGTCCAGAAGCTGGTGGAACATAAAAAAAGGTTTACAGGTACAAATATCAGTTACGAAGACTACTCTGAAACAGGGCTGCTTAAATTCAAATCGGGTGAGTTTCTCTGGGAGTTTGAATATGATGGAAATTTATTGCAGAGTTACAGGAAACTCAGGAAAAAGTGAGTTTGTATGCTTGAGCTGTACTGTTTTACAGCTGAATACAGTTTTATGTAAATGCTTAAGTAATATAGGGAGCCATATAATGGCGATAACTGTAGGCTATGTGAGTCAAAGTTTATGCTAAGTCACTACGTTTGGAAAGCATTAGCAATACTAGAGATAAGTTGGGGATTATATTACTGTTTTACAAACATAGCTTGGCATTCCAGATTGTACATTTACATTGCTGGGATTGTATCAGTGGGCTCTGACTCAGTAAGTATGTTCATTAAAAATTTTCAGACACCTTCTCATAGGTCATTACTTGTTCTTCATCATTAGATGTCATTAATGTTCATGTACCCATAATGTGTCAATAACTTTATTTTTACACCTGATGAAACACTCAAGGTTCATCTTCTAAGAATAAGCACATTAGATTTGCATGGAAGATTACCCGTTGCTGCCTGAGCCAGCAAATACATTTATACTGAAGTGAACTCTTGATGTACTGCCACTGAAAGCCATGATGAAATTGGAGGTTGAGACCATTGTATGGGCAGGAAAGATTGATAACCAGCAGCTTCCAAAGAAAAGAAGTCAATTATGTTTATGCTTTTTTAAAATGACTTTTTTTCCTCAAATGAAAAAAGTAATCTTCTAATCCTGAAACCCTTTATGTAAAATTTCCAGAAAGTAATATTTCTGAAATATTCTCTAGTTACATTTTTAGAAACTCACCTTATGTATTTCCTCCATTTACTGCTCCATTATAAGGCATGAAAGTTTCACGTTGTGCAATAACAGAAGCACAATGCAGCGTGCTTGACTCTTGAAAATGTCATTTTCCTGTATTATGTAACTTTAAGAAAATAAGCCGAAGTTTGCTGGGAGCTGCCATGGGCTCTGCAGTAAAATGTAACTGACACTCCTTAACAAGTACTATCTTGCGCCTGCACTTTGCCAGATATGAAAGGGTGAAACTAGTAACGTGACTATATTTCACTATCAGTGAATAATGAGATAGGACTCTAAATATTGAGGTTATGCCAGTAACCGATTTAAAGGTGTAATTTAAACATAACTCCACTGCCATATCTCAGTCAGCTTTGAAAAGCAGAGATTGTCATTTTCATTATTTGGCAGAATTATACAACATAGTTTACAATAGATGAAGGTAACCAAGTCATCCTCAATGAATCATACCTCAAAAATAATCCATAATACAGTCTAGGCCATGTCTTCTTGCAATATTTACAATTTGTCTTTGGAACTGGACTATGAAGCCAATTACATATTCAAACATTTTTGTTAGTAGTGAATAGTGAATAATAGTTCAGGTATCACAAGTGAAGTATTTGCTCTTATTATTTTCTTCAAATAATCAAATCTATACATTAAAGCATAAAATGGAATCATATAAGCAATCGTAAATCAATGTAAGACATTATGAATGAAAATTTCATGTGCTATGCATGTTAATGTGCTGCAAATTGACTTCAATTATATTGCTTTTAGGTTTGCTTAATTTCCTATTCTTTCCTATTTCATATCGTCAAACAGAACTGCGATAAACCAATATTGACTTGACATGCTGTTTCAGGCCAATTTCTGTAGTGACATAATGTTTGGTTTTTTTGCAACCTCTTGTGACATCAGATCATATTGTGATTCAGAAGCCGAACTTGTGAGGTTCATGGTTTTATTCTGTATCCTTATGCACACAAACCTCGGTATTTTTCATGCTTTGCATTTTCCCCTCTCCATTGTGTATCTTGTGTTTTGTATTTATTCTCTGTCTGTAATTGTTAATTGTCTATTGTCATGTCTGTAACAGCAGCATGCTGTGCCAACAAAAATTTCCACCGGCCTTGGTCGAGTGGCAGTCAAGATCCTGATAATGCACAAAACCCAAGCAGATATACTTTGCATAAATAAATCAGTAAACAATGTAACTTTTATTGGAAGCTGTCTCTCAAGCAACTAGTTAAATGATGGCAGAGGTTTGATAGATATGGTCATCAGACAGTACAACAGAATTTCGGGAAAGTACTGTTAAAGAAAAACATCCAGTGATACCAGTTGCAATCATATTACTGTAAATGTACTTGCATTGCTATAATTGCAGTGCTCAGAATCTAGTAAAGCCGATCTGAGCATTTGCAGTTGGTGTGAGGTGAGTCTTATCTTACTGGCGCTGTCTGACACATTAGATTACAAGGCTGAGATCACCAGCAGCTGGTTATACACAAGCCTGAGGCAGATTAAACTTGTAAAACTTCCAGTGTCTTTGCTTCAGGTGACAGCAGTGTCAGACCCTGGCAATGGCAGAAGCTCTTTGCAACTATGTATCCTGCATGTTGCTGTATGACATTTGAACTACATGCCATTTCATCTCTAATGCACTGCAACACTGCAATTTAGTGGTTTTAGATGGAAAGGTAATTTGGTCTTAAATTTACAGAGTAAAAGAATAACTTCATGAATTCATGAAGATGAAATAAAGTCCACATGACCAAACATGATGCTAATGTATGCAAACGCTGTCAAAGTAGCTCTTAATTGAATAACATATTTTAAAAGCATGTACATGCAAGTTTACTGTGAATGGCAAATATCTAAATAGCAATGAAAATTTCATAAATATAATAATGGCCCCTTTGCCTCCTGGGAATTATGTATCATTCATATTTACTAAGCTCTAGATACAATAGCTGTTGCTCTGACTGAAACCATCATAAAAAGCGTGGATTCTAAATTGCGTGGAGAAAGATGCACTCTCCGAATGCCTTGACTGTCATAAGTTTAAAATAATGCAAGGTAAACTGAGCAGTGTTACTGCAAGCTCATAGTGTCTGCTTAGCATCAAATGTTTCACAGTCTAGTTATGGAAACATCAACATCAACAATGAACTCACTGCCCTCCACTCAGTCACGCACCCCATCCCCTTCTGGTTTATTGGCAAAGTATCAAAGCCGTCGCATAACGGAGGACTGCTATTTACATGCTTCGCCAAGGGAGCAAAATTATAACCTTCTGGCGTCGAACCAAATCACATGCAACTGTAAACCGTGGCAGTAGCGAAAAAAGACTTAACAGACCATTTTAAAAACTGCAACCCTTTCCAACTAAAGAAAACTGTTGTCAAATAAAGGTGAAATAAAAATCTACAATCACTTTACGAGGTGCAGGTTTTTTGCACGTAAATATTTGCTTTTTCGCAGTCCCCACTGAGCTGGTATGACAATAAGTGCTTTTTCTGACACGTGAGGTCCCCACAATGAAACACTTGAGCAGTGCCGGGAAGTCTGCAGTCTGCTGCTTTCTTTGGCTCCACCAGGCACTCAGGAAAAACAGTTTACGCTCATGCCCTAGATTAATTTGAAGCAGGACTGTATTCAGCTTCCACGTCAGCATAAGGCTGCTGAAGATCGCACGTAAAACAATAGCATGCAAATGTTATTTTTGCCTTTCGCTGTAACGAGGTACGTAAAAGAGTGTAAATCTTGAGAAAAGGTTAATAAGTTATTCGAGAACAATCTCCTCGACTTCAGGAAGAAGAGAACCTTAGTTTGCTCATATAAATGCTCCAGGATAAGGGTAACAAGGTCATTTACCAGTTCCCTGGAAGCGTGTCAATTCCCCAGGTGCACTAATTTTTATTTTATTATTATATTTTTTTTTACCACATTCCCTGCTGCTGTTCATGAGCTAATCGGAGTCTTGCCAAGGTAGTAGCTCAGCACATCCTGAGTGGAAGACAAAGAAGGAGCCTTTGGTGGAAAAAGAACATGTGATAGTATTTTCCAGCTATTATTGTTGTTATTCTCAAGGTGAGGTATTTATGAGAGACATACCAATAATGAATGACTAATACAGAAATAATTCATAACTTAGTACCGTGTTCTGTGTGGGATCTTGCTGCAGATTACCTCATGTACAGTGACTCCTATTTCGTGTCCGTGGTGCTGTCGATTCTATGCTTACATTCAGGATTGCAGGCCAGGTTCCTTCGGTTAGTGTAAGGCTCATACACAAATAGCCTGTGGGAAGTCCACACATGGTCCTGTCCACACCTGTCCACAGTTTGTGGTCTCTCACAGCAGCACTTATGACACCCGGGAACATTCCTTCAGTCAAAAATTAAATTGTTCTACAGCTATTTTAACAATTACCAGAAATAGCCAAGTTCCATTTCAGTCCAGATGAACACAGAACTTAAAAAGTTTCCAATGCTATGGTTGTGACGTTTTCCAACAGTAAATCTAAAGTGCATTTTTATTTTTATCTTATAGCCACTGAAGCTTCACAAACGTTGAAAATTCATCAGCGCACTTGAAACTGACCCACAAGTTTGAAGCTTCAGGTTGAGGATACTGCCACCCTTTCCTAAAGCAACATGGAACTTCAGAAGATTCCCAATGGAAACCACAAGATGATGACTTCGGAAGAAGGGTATGTTTCGCTTTGGTTTGGTATAACACAGTAGACTTTTCGGTAGTGAGATTCCTGAGTTCTGTTGTCACTGCATATGAATGATATCCTCATACCAGTGTGTAAACGATATTTACAATTGAAAAAACTGCATATTTTTATATTTATTTTAGGGGCATGCATTTTTTTACTTATGCACTCAGTTAAAAGCCCAGCTGATTATGCTTCCGCATCAAGCCTGCACAGAGCTCATGCCGCAGCCTGCATAAACATTTATATTTGCGTGCAGCCTGTGTTGCTGCGATGTGTAGATATATTTCTGGGGAAGTGTGCATCTAACTAGGAGCATGGAATGCAGCTATGCCATACCTTCTATGCAAAAATATAAATCAGCCTTTAGTTCACTGCACAAGTTAGTTACCTAAAATTTTATGGATAAAGGCAGACAAACTGCAAGCAATCTTCACGTTCATGAGCAACTCTGTCAGAATCCGTGAGTGAAGTGATGGAGTCTTGCCTCTATTTTTCTAGCATGTTTGATGCAGCAGAATGCGAAGAGTTTCTACCTCACAAGACCGATGGGAAGAAGAGGCCACAGTTTACAGATGTAAGTGTGATGTCTGGGTAACATGCTGGTTCTGTTCTTTGTAAGCCAGGTATACACAATACAAAGGTGAAGTTAATCACTTGAAAAAGATTTGAGAAAGAGTGTAGCTCAAAGTTTACTCCCACCTAAACAGATCATTGGATATATAATGATACTGCAAGTGCAATATAATTGTTTTTGTTATAATCTTGCCTGAAATCCGTAAAATATTATTTACAAAACTGTCACTATGAAAAACCTGAGCTATTATAGTGTCCTTCAGTGTTCCACTTTTCCATTTTCCTATTACAGTTTGAAGGGAAGACCTCTTTTGGAATGTCTGTTTTTAACCTCAGTAACGCCATCATGGGGAGTGGAATTCTGGGACTGGCCTACGCCATGTCGAACACAGGCATCGTTCTCTTCCTGTAAGTAGTCCAATTCAAAGACAACGGCTAGCAGGACGGAGTTCAGCAAATTGCTTCAGGCATAAGAATGCTACAGTTTCTGAAAGCTATATCCAGTGCATGATTGTAGTGAGCCTGGAACCTTTTCCAGAAAGCTAAGGGGACATCCTTAATGGGATGCTAGTTCATCACTAGTTACATGCTCAAACTATAGATAATTCAGAGGCATCTGTTCAGCTGCACTACAAGTCTTTTAGCCATGAGAGGGGAAACATGCAAACAGCGGGAAAGTGTACCAGACACCCAGAGCTGGAATCAGGCCCTGCAACCGAGGAGGCGCGAGACTGCAGTGCTAAATACCAAGGCTCCATGCTACCCCACCTGAATGATAGCAAAACTATGCAAAGAACTCTATTAATAAACAATAAATCACTGTGCGATGGCACAGTGGTTAGTGCTGCTGCCTCTCATCGAGAAGGTCCTAGGTCCGGTTCTGGGTCTTTTCTGTGTGCAGTTTGCATGATCTCCCCTTGTTCATGTGGGTTTTTGCCAGGGGCTCCGGTTTCCTCCCACAGTCCAAAAGTGTGCAGGGCAGGTTGATTGGTGTATCTAAATTGGCCCTATAGTTGTGTGTGTGAGTGTGTGCGCCCTGTGGTGTGTTAGTGACTGCCCAGGGTTGGTGCCCATTGTTTCTGGGATAGGCCCGGTCCCCCCCCACGACCAAAATTGGGATTAAGAGGTTTCTGAAAATGGATGGATGGATGTTTAAATCCATGAATTTTCAGTTCTACTTGTAGTACAACAGGTCTTTGGTTTGAGCAAATATTGACATCATTGGCTTTCAATTTATTTTATATAGCACCTTTCACAACAGAGTTGCCTCAAGGCTCTTTACATGGGTGTGTTGTAATGCATTACTATGTGATATATGCAGGATAATACAACAAACGAGATTAAATTAAAATAATTAGCTTGTTTGTTTGCTTTTTTTATTTTATAAAGGTTAAAGTAGCACAAGAGAGAAATTTTTAAACAACTATAGTTGACTACATTATGAAAGATTATACAAGACATTTCCAACCCAGCAATGAAGCCTGTCACTGAGCTTAAATGGTCGCCAAGTCACATGGCCACAAATACATTCCCAAACCACTGCACCACACAGTGTTTCTCTTCCCAGTCTATCCAGAGGCCCTATGCACAGTTAATGTTGGTTTAGCATTTGTGGAGAGATTTTGTTTCTCCAGTCTAAATAGTTTCAGCGAACTTAAGTGAAGTACCCTATAATATACATTAGTGGCTGTATGCCCCATACCAAAAGTATACCTTTAAATATGCATTAGTGGCTGTATGCCCTATACTAATAGTATACCTTTAAACATACATTAGTGGCTGTATGCCCTATACCAAAAGTATACCTTTAAGCATACATTATTGGCTATGTTTCCTATTGCAGAAATGTACCCTTATAATATATGTTAGTTGCTATTCCAGAAATATACCTTACAATGTTCATTCATATTAAAATGTGTAGAAATGATTCATAAAAAGAAATACAAAATGTGCAAAAATTCCAGCAGATGCATTACTCTTGTAATACTCTGCTATAGTTATGCACCCGTTTACATCTAATATTCTACATTGTAAAGACCTGACATTTTTAAACCACAGAATATATTATTTATTGTTCTGCCCAAACATGCATAAACATGATTTCGTTCCTTGCTTACGTTTGACAAATTATAGCAGATTTTATTGTCTTTGAGAATAAAAATGTGTTGAATTCATGATGGGGACAGACAGATGCCTTGTTTTCATTTTTCTTTTTTGGTAATTATAGTGCTGACTGTGGAGATATACACTTTCTGCTGCTTTTTGTTGTCTTTAGACTGATTAACTGGGTTTCCAAAGAAACTAAATATTCTTCTTTATGTTCTGCTGAACCTGTTGTATTAACGTGAGTATATGACAAACATGAGTCAGGCTCCATGCTAACTTTCTCATGTGTCACTGCCAAGAAAATTCTCCACCCCAAAGCTCATACGACCACAATGTTTCCACTGAAATACAAAACTGTACCATACTTTTATTTTTTCTCTTGCCACATTATGTTTCTCTTGAGGGTTCCCTTGCATATTTTGTTAAAAAAGAATTAAAATGTACTCAGATTCTTCACTAATCTCAGCCTGCTGAAGGGCTGTGACACGACCCTGGCAGGCATGATGTCTGCTTAAGAGTCAAACTTCTTAATGTTTACATTTGTTAATGACAGTTTGTGTGACATCAGACCAGGACAGTCACAATGTCCTCAGTATACTGATAAACCAGTTTTCATTCTGAAGTCACAAACTAGTTGAGACAAGGGCTGCTGTTTAATAAATGCAGTCCTTAAAGGTGCGACCTTCTAAAACTCATTAAAAACACATTAAAATTTAATCAAGATGATCCCAGATGTTTACCTTTTGACACTCTTGTAAATATGATTTAATTGTGATTTATTGAATAATAAGTGGGAGTTTGTAAGTCCCATTATGTGAACTGAATGCAGGAGCATCTTGGAATAAGATCTGCATTAATGCAGATTAGATGAGAGATACAGACATCTCCTAAATCAGATACAATTGGTCTTTTTCATAAAATGATAGTGACCCAGTTGGACAGTTTTATGCCCTGGGGTATTTCAACCCTGAGTCTGTACACTAATGTGGAATTATGTTATGTTGGCGTGAGGTACAGTCTGCCACATAAATGAGTATATCCCTTCTAAAAAGAAAGATATATTTCAATCCCTAAATATGTTGCTTATCAACAGGGATACGTTCTCTGAAATGCGTCATTAGACTATTTTGTCGTGGTACAAACATCACAGAAGGTATTTACATATTGTGCGTAATACTGTTTTACAGTAAACTTATTTAATAAGTAAAAATGTACATTCTGTAATAACGCTAAAAAGTACAGTTTAGTAAATTCATAAACCAGTAACATAATTGTCTCTTATCATTATCAAGCATTGTAATTATGAAACCGCTATTGTATATGTGGTCCGTCGTTGACCAGAACATTGTTTTGTGGCACATGGCTCTAATTATTGTTGCAATTCATGGAAAGGCAACAAAACTAACATGTATTAAACATGTACTCAACAGAGAAGGATATTTTTACAGTACCTCTAAAAGAAGTGAATTGTGTAACGTTGCTTAAATTCACTGTTGCAAAAATGAGTATACCCTTGACTGAAATTTCCTATTACATAGTATGTCCCTCATTACTTTATAGGGGTGCACTGATCGTTGCTAGCAATGAGTGTGCCAGATTGTGGAGCATTGTTCCATCTACCCTATACCGCTCTTACAGGGTGACCTCCTTGGGTGCTGTGATGTTTGAGGGCAAACACAGCACAGCTTCTGTTGTCTTCCAAAAGAAGTGCTCAATAGTGTTTTGGTTGACTTACGTGGCCACTCCAGCACTTTGTACTTGCTAAGAATACAGCAGTCTGTGTTTTCATGTTGAAGAAGTGCCCAGTAACCCAAGATGTGGAGAGAAGGTTGTATCTTTTCTTTCAGAATCTTGCAGTACATCTGTGAGCCCTAGTTACCATTGATGAAAAGCATCAGCAGTCATACGTCCCTAGATCATCCCTGTTTGACTTTCCACCGCTTGTTCCAGTGCTGAGGCACTTGCTTGGTGATCTTTCCTCACTTTTCTTACGACCATGAATGTTTCAGTGTTTTTGTCACTTGTCTGTGCATTTTGAATTGCTTTTGCTGCTGTGTTTTGGCTTAATACTGGTGATTTACCAGTAGTTTTGTATCTTTGTCCTGTTTGGCGCAAGGAATGTCTCCACACAGGTCTCCCTCACTGTTAGCATTAAGTCTGAAAGTGATTAAATGGCTCAATTGTGGGTGAACTAATTACACTTGTTTGAATTTTATTGTTTAACAGACACCGATATACAGAATAATTATCCTTAATTAGCCTCAGCAAACAAATTTTGTTTTATGGATTTCATTGGTAACTGAAAGATCAGTGTTATTGGAACAATATATCATATACTGCCCATCCAAAAAAGAGTCTCCATTTGAATTTATATCAGCAAATACTTAAGAGCCAATGACTGGATCATTATTACAGCTCAGTAACATTATGCAGCAATAAAGTGAAGTCAGCTGAGTACCAGAATCTACTGAATGGCCAGGTTACACCTCCATCCATCATCAGTGGGTTTTTTTTTCCCCTGTTGGCATGGGCATATTCCAGGACAAGAATGCCAAAATTCATTGGGTTTGAATTGTCAAAGAGTGGTTCAGGGAGGATGAGGAATCATTTTCACACATGACTTGGTCACCTCAGAGTTGTGACCTTAACCTCATTGAAGGTCTTTGGGATGTGCTGAAGGAGGCTTTATGGAGTGGTTCAACTCACTTGTCAATACAATGGTGAGAAATGAAAGCAAATCTGGATGAAAATAACAGGGTGAGATGTTGCATAAGCCTGTGGAAACAATGCCATGACAGATGTGCGCCATAATCAAAGCTAAAGGCGGTCCAACGAAAAATTGATATGGTGACTTTTTTTTGGACGGGCAGTTTGCCCAGAATACTTATAATTTGTAAAGACAGATAGCTGAAGTTTTCCTCAGGTTCAATTTAAAATAATCCATTGTGAAACTGACTGAATATGTGGGGTTAATTTTTCTTACTTAATACAAAGTGAGGTTTATTCTTCCTGATACCCCATAAGGAATAATTCTTTGCAAAAGAAAATACTGTAAATGTGATGAAATTGAAAAGTCAAGATCCCACTTGGGTGAAGGTAGCTGATTATTTGCATGTTTGTTATGCCAAACAGATTCTGATTATGCTTGGACATCATGGATCCAGACCTGTTCGAAAAATTAGTTACAGTCCATTTTTTAGACTTAATTCTGCATCATACGTCTATGAATCTCAAAGAGTGCTACACCAAAGAGGTCCTACTATAGTAAATAGAATGTGAGCTGGTGTCCGGACAGTATAATTGTTTTCAGTTTTTCCTCCTACAGCAACTTCATTTGCACTGGTCACATATTTCTCTGTGATGAGTGTCCTGGGATGTAAAAGGTCACAAGGTTTTGTTTCAGTCATTAGGCTTGAACGTTCCACGGGGTGGAATGGCTGGTAATTTGATATGGAGTCATGTGAAGGATATTTGGCTTAGACCATCATAATATACCTACTGCAGAAGATTATGGGTGTAATGATGTCTCTATGCCTCATCCATCCATCTATAAATCCATTTGAGCAGCCACATTCCCAGTCAGGGCTGAAGTGAACTGGGGGCCAGCCGGGGAAGCATAAGGTATAAGGCATATGCACTGCAGTCTGCTAGATGGCACTTACAGAGTAAGTACAGAGCCACACACTCTCTGCAGGACAGACTTACCCCCTGACCTACAGTATCTCTTATGGGTGTGGCAACAAACAAGGAGAACCAAGAGGAACCAGAGGAACACAGAGAACATCCATGTACCCCTTTTCTTTACCTGCTTTTTCTGTTCAAGACAAAAGCACCTGATAAGTTCAGAGTTGTGGGGAGGTCTGGAGCCTATCCCAGATGCTACAGGCACCTGGGGACAACACAGGGGACAACCCAGGATGGGGCCCAGACCCATTGCAGGGCGTACTCACCCCTCAGAGCAATTTCACTTTAGTATATTTTCAAACAGCAGGGGGGAGGGGAACCAGAACACCAGAGTTGTGAGGCAACAGTGCAAACCACTGCACCACTACACTACTCCACAGCGAACATGCACATTCTGTGCAAGCAAAGCTGGATCCAGATTCACACCAGTATGCCTGGGACTGTGTGACACAAACCATATGCATCATACGTACCAAAATGTATTTCCTTGTCTTTCACAGAATCTTGTTGACTTGTATCGCAGCCTTGTCAGCCTATTCTGTCCACCTTCTCCTGAAAAGTGCTGGAGTCGTCGGTAAGGAGATAAACAGAAATGCAGATCAAATGTAACATTTAGCACCACATTATTATTGCATTTGTATTCCTGTCTGCTTGAGTTCACCAGATTTTTCTTTTCCAGGTATTCGTGCTTATGAACAGTTAGGCAAGCGGGCCTTCGGTCATACTGGGAAAGTGCTGGCAGCCATCATCATCACTGTGCACAACATTGGAGGTCAGCCACCCTGGGATTAGGCCAAGCGCTTGAATGACAGTGTCAGCTTCTGCAATGCAACCACTTTGCTGAACTGAGTTAACACGTCTTTTTCTCTTGCCGAGAAAGAGTTAGTTAGTTAGGACATTGTTGAGGAAATGGATCAGGAAATCCAACAGAATATAACACTCTGAATGGAATGGGTCTGAATGCAAACATGATACGTCACATGTGGCCTTGAGCTTGAGTGGGCTGTCCACGTGACAGTCTGACCTATTGCAGCTTGGAAAACAAAAAGTTGTTCTGGGTAATCAAGAGAATCTGAGCCAATCAAAACCAGTGTGTGTTCTTTTACCACAGCTATGTCAAGCTACCTTTTCATTGTGAAATATGAGCTGCCTCTGGTTATCCAGGCTTTTCTGGGCAGGCCGACCAGCACTGGGTGAGTGTGAGGGCAACGTGCAGACATGGCAAGGGTGAATGCAGCACAAACCAAACACGGGCCTATCTCGACACTACAGTCTGACATCCACTGTTACTCAACACCCCATTGGATAATAGGAACTTGGTAGAACCACAGTCAAATGGTACAAAATTCTACATTGTCCCGATGCGACAATTATAACTCTGGCTTTGCTGTGACTATTTTACTATCTGTTCCATTGTTCCGATCACCATGCTAGGGACTGGGAGTCATTCATAGAAGTGTATTTGACCATGTACAACCTCCATTTGCAGAGAGTGGTTCTTCAATGGAAATAACCTCATCATCATCGTCAGTGTCCTCATTATCCTCCCCCTCGCTCTCATGAGGCACCTGGGTATGTCACTGTTCTGCTCATCATGCTTTTCCAGTGGCTCCTCTGCCCTCCAAACTGTAGCCCCGCGACTTATCGTGACGTATTTTCCTTGATGCGTGCAGGGTACCTGGGCTATACCAGCGGCTTCTCCCTCACATGCATGGTGTTCTTCCTCATATCGGTGAGTAGGGGGGTAAGGAGGGCACGCTCCGCCTCTAATAGGGAAAGGAGCCCTTACACTGGCACATCAGTTTGTCGGTGAGGGCCCTCTAACCATCACCAGTCCCTCATGAATACTCAGGAAGGATCTAGTTTATAAAAAAGTGCAGCCTAAAAAAAAATCTGGCTGCATCGGTTAAATAAAATACTTACGAAGCAAAAGAAACATTTGAAATATGTGTCATTGCTTGGATCTGTCGTTGTTATTTGACATAATCCTGGGATCCACTTGATCTTTCAAGGGATCCTACATTTGTACATTACTGAGCTGCCTCACAATGATTTGACATGTTGTTAAATAAAACGCTCTCTAAGCACATGTGCAAATATCATGCTTTTTGATTTCTGTGAGACTATTGTAAAATACATTTAAAAACATTGCTAAAAAGCCTTTGTGTGTGATAAGCAGCTTTAGATAAGGGCAAATATAAACTAATGATCTTCTTTCTCAGGATTCCATGGATCTAACGTTTAATTTCTGGTTTGCACGTTTCTCACATGCTTTTATCCCATCGCAGGTTATATACAAGAAGTTCAACATTCCCTGCCCCTTAGAGACTTTCGGCAACCATTCTCTCAATGCCACTGCTGAGGGAGATTGTGAGGCTAAACTGTTCACCATTAACCAGCAGGTGAGAGCGTTGGACTTTTTTCATTACTTGATACTAATAAGGATCTGAATACCTTGTCAATATATATTTCATGACCTCAAAGCTCAGTACTGTAGCCACATAAGGACAGGAGTTATTTACAGCCATACTGAGAAAGTTATTCAGTATGGAGGAGATTTTGGGCATCTTGCCATAGATATTATTTCCTGCCATCTGGATGAGGGCGTGCATTCATACAATCAGAATTTCAGTGATTTTATTCAGACTTGTGTCCACGCCTGTATTTGCCTCAAAGTTGCTGTGTCTCTCTGTTTGGTATTTGGCTCAGCTGGTTAAGCCCCTGTACAGAAGGGCGCTGGTTCAAGCCACAGTCTTGGCAGGATAGTCACGTCCGTGGGCCCTTGAGCAAGGCCCTTAACCCCCAGCTCTGGGGACACTGCATGCTGGCTGACCCTGAGCTGTGACTCCCCAAGCTTGCTCTCGCCTGTAGATGTGTCTGTGTGTCTCATGGAGACCAGGATGGGGCAGGCAAGAAGAGAATTTGCCCACAGAGATTTAATGAAGTATCTCTATTCTATTCTATTTTCAGACTGCATATACAGTCCCCATTTTGGCCTTTGCTTTTGTGTGTCACCCAGAAGTGCTACCTATCTACACGGAACTGCGCAAGTAAGTTGGTGAAATCCCGAGCCCCTGTAAAACATTTCTACCCAGTAAAACACAATAGCACTGTCTTGACTTCTGTAATCCATATTAAATGCATGTGTTGTTAGTCATGTATATCCTTTATTCATATAAAAATACATAACAATTTAATGTTTTATAAAACATATAAGTTCTACATTGATGCATATTAAATGCATATTAAATGAATGTACTGTAAGGCAAGTCAGTATAGTTTAAATGCACAATTCTTTGAATGAACTCAACTGAATCATGGACAACGGTTCCACACAATTAGAATGAGTATTTTGATAAGGAAACATTCTTTTTCAATTGATGCCTTCACTTTGCATTCTGGGAAAATAACAGTTGAGTTAATCTCACTGAATTTCCTCATGTCTAATTAAACCAGATTGATGTGGAGCGATTGTACATATTTTTCATGAGAATAATATAAAAAAATATTAAGAAACTATAGTACAAGCAATAAGCATGTATTTCCTATTAGAGCCATATGTTATTTTCCTGTAGGCTTTTCCCTTGAGCGTTTTACATACCTGTTTTTTTTAAGTCTGTTTTTTGGTATGAATGCAGCCATAATCATACAAGAAAAAACACTGATTTGCAGTGAACATATAGAAAGCATCAAGTGATGTTATATATAACAGAAATAAGAAAAATTTTGCAGATTCTTTCATATGGGAAAATGTATCCGCAGTCATTGGCGCCTCTGCTTGTCTGTAACTCATACATGCTGAACTGCATATATTTTTCCTCCCCCCAGCCCCACCAAGAAGCGCATGCAGAACATTGCCAACATCTCCATCTTAGGCATGTTTACCATGTACCTCCTCACTGCTGTCTTTGGCTACCTCACATTCTATGGTAAGAGAAAACGGACTTATCTGGGCTTATTAAAGCGTTTATATGATTAGGCAAACCCAACACCATGTCATCAGGAGGAAAATGAGAAATCAACAATGGCCAGATGCTGGAGCCTAGGCTGCAGTGGTACTCCAGCAATGAGTGATAGCACTGTGTAAAATTCAATGTGAGCTTCCTAAGTAATTAGTCAGAAAACAAGATGTCGTAATACAAACTCAGTCAGTCAGAACCCTTGTATACCCTTCTGTTTAGGACTATAATCCAGGCACATATTTAACGTGTCATTATATGCATTATATGCAGTGGTAGAAGTTGCACAGCTTATGCTAAGGGTTCTGAGAGGTGGATAACTGTATGTGATTGTGTCGGAAAAACATCTCCAAAGGCCTGGAGTAGGCGTTACTGCTGGAGACTAAACGCATTTATACCATGGCTTTGTAAACACTGTTTTCTTGTTGGTCTAGAGATGTCAAATGGATGTTTATTTTCATGTAAGAGCACAGATACTGTAGTTCCAGCAGCCTAACAACAGTTCCATATTAATGTGTTTTTATGTTTTAGTAAATGTTTTAATAAAAAAAACATGTGATTCCCATATATAAGGAGTCAATTTTATCAGCATAGTTTTCCTTGGTTTTCAATATTGATGCGCCTGTCTATTGACAGTTCTATGGTAACTTTATGGACTTTCCAGCGAGTAGCCTGACCAAGCCTTCTATTATTATAGGGATTATATTTTTATATAGAACAATGGAACATTATTAAATGCTAATTGAAATAGTTTTCTTCTGAAAAAGTAACTGTAAGTAGTTGTTATTATTATTATGATTATCCATCCATCCATTTTCCAAACTGCTTATCCTATTGGGTCGCGGGGGGTCCGGAGCCTATCCCAGAAGCAACGGGCACGAGGCAGGGAACAACCCTGGAT
>JABFEA020000110.1:12815851-12833587 GCA_019775915.2 Cyphomyrus plagiostoma | reverse complement strand
TTATTATTATTATTATTATTATTATTATTATTATTGTTGTTGTTGTTGTTGTTGTTGTTGTTGTTGTTGTTGTTGTTATTATTATTTTATTTATTAGTCATGATTTAAGAGGGATAAACCACTTTGAGGTATGCAGTTATATACGAAAATGATCAACTTCGACTTGTTTAGTGTCGCCATACATGCTGTCTGTTATTTTCATATAACCTCACACCTCATCGTGATTTATCCCTTACTTGTTTTTTGTCCTGTGTTCAGAAGAAAAAATTATCTAAAAAACACCTACAGTGGTACCTTGGAACTCGAATGCCTCTTAACTTGACCAACTCGGATACATTATATATATATGTTTTTATTTACCTTACTTAAAAACTGAGTTTTCCACACAATCGTTTATATCAGGATTCCCATTTCTCAGCTTGAAAGGTCTTTCCAGAGGAACAAAACCTTGGCTGTAAAGGACTGTGATTAGTCCACTTGTTAGCATGGAGAAAGCATACACCCAGATGTACTTATATTGGTGATTGAACTTTAAGCGTTAGTTATATCTAATATTAAATAACTTAAATTTTCTCTTGCTTCTCCAGAATGTGTGCTGAAGTGTGTTGTTGTGGTCTTTCTCTGTGAGGATTAATGAACTCCATGTACTCTGCACTATGGTGCATCTTTAGATGTTTGACCAAATTGCTTGTGTTAAATGGCAGCTGCACTTTTCTTTTCTTGAAACTTCAGTAGAACAGAGCTTGCAATCTGCTTTATTTCTTTCTTTGTTCCTTATCTAACAATACGTCCAGATAGCTGACGTCCTCCGTGTTTACTCACTAATTTGCCAATGCCAGTGTTCTCTGCATTTATTCTTCCAAAATGTTTCTGGGTTTACAAATATTTTGGTAGATATCAAAATCTGATTAGGTGGCAAAAAAAGAAAAAAATGCTGTGGCTTTGAGTTTTAATGTAATATTGCAATTATGTGGTATTGGTTCCAGGTATTGGACAAGTTTTATGAATATGAGTTTTAGCATTTGAGTGCATTATCAGCCCGAAACCCAATGCTTGTATCTGTAAATTATGCATTATTATGTATTCATAAATCATTATAAACATGGCCATAAACATTTATAAAAAGGCAAGCTCTCATCTATAATGCACTTTAGATACCTTCATAATCAGTACAAAGCATCCTTAATTCTTGAACCAACTATCATAATGGTATCCATATGGCATTACAAATGAGAGCTTCACTCTAGCTTATGAAGTATTATAATCAACACTATAATGCCCAATGACTGTATACTTATAATGCATTATGAAGGTATCTATAGTGCATTATAGATAATAGCTTCATTGGAGCTTATGAAGTATTATAATCAACACTATAATGTCTTATAATTATCGATAAAAGATGCTGCATGGCGTAATTCTTATACCAACCGTTATAATACATTATGAAGGTCCCTATAATGTATTATAGATGACAGCTTCCAGTAGAGTGTTACCAAATAAACTGTAGAGGTTATTCTTAAGCTAGCATGCAGGGCCATAATTCATGCCAAGATGTGATGGGACTGTAAAGGTAATCTGATGCCATTGGCTGTCACTTGTGCTTCTAGTCACCGTGGAAGCAGAGCTCCTCCACATGTACAGCAGAGTGGACCCTCTGGATGTCCTCATCCTGTGCGTACGTCTGGCAGTGCTGGTGGCCGTCACCTTGACTGTACCCGTGGTCCTCTTCCCGGTAGGAGGTTGCTCTGTCATCCAGAGCCTGGTTAATCCATCTTGCCATGACAGGCAAACTTATTGTGCTACAATTTTATGTCTGAATTTCAGTGCAGTTCTGGTTTTAGCTGGAATGACTCATTAATGTTGGCGTGATTAGTGTAGTGGTCGCCTTTAGTCAACATGATACTTCAATGTCAGCAAGAGCTATCATTTATTTTGGGTGAAAATTGGACATGCTGTTTGATATTTTAGACAAAGCATTGTGTAACTGCAGCCAGATGCATTATGGGATTTAACTTGTAGATAAGTTGAGTCTCAATGGAGGATAAGAACAGCAGAGTGATGGTTCTAAAGGTATGTAAGAATTCAAAACCTGTGGAGAAAAAAACTGAGCAGGAATTGGAGGATTTTTTTGTTTTACAGGAAATGTAGGAATGTAATGTTGAAACTTTCCCTCCTATAGATTCGGAGAGCCATCCTGCAGCTGCTCTTCCCTGAGAAGCCCTTCCACTGGCTCCGGCACGTTGGCATCGCTGGCGTCCTCCTCTTCCTCGTCAACCTTCTTGTTATTTTTGTGCCAAACATCAAGGACATTTTTGGTATCATCGGTTAGTGTCTTTTTTTATTTGTAAGGATTTTTAAAATTTATTGGAAACTTTTATTTAACATCACGGCGTAGTATTAGACATATTATACAGTCATGCACCACATGACGACATTTTGGTCAAGGGACGGCTTATAGTCCAATAATATTCTAGTACAAAGGAGCTGATAAATTCATATCGCCTAGCGGTGTTTTAGCACAATGCATTACTCGCATGTCTGTGGTTATGCTGACGTAAGCAAACCTACTATGCTACCAGTTGTAAAAAAGTATTGCATGTACGATAATGTACAGTGCATAATTGTACATTATTATGATAATTACCACGTTACCGGTTTATGTATTTACTAAACTAAAATTATTTTAGAATGTACTCATTCTGCTTATAAAAAAAGTTTACTGCTTATAAAAATAGCCTAGGTGTGTAGTAGGCTGTACCATCCAAATTAGTGTAACTACACTCTGATGTTTCCACAAAATCAGTGATGCATTACTGTAGAAATACAGCTGTATGGTTCTTAAATTAAAAATAAATATCTTTACAAACAGATTGGCTAGAACAGGCTTTCCCCAAATGACATCCTATTCTTGTATAAATTGTACAGGTTATAGCTATTGCTCTTCTTAAAACATCGATTGTTCTTCTTCTGAATTACTGCCCATATCACACAGATTTTTTTCTAAAACCTTCTGAAAGGAACCATTTTAATTATTTTTCTAAGACAAGAAAAATGTTCTCCTACTGACCTACAGTAAAATTTGCTTCTATATATTTGATTGGTTAAAGGAAGAGATCTGCCGGACAGCCAAAGAATAATGATTAATTACAAAATAAAATTTTAAATGAGAGGAGGGTGAAGTCTAAGTAAAAAGTAGTTTGTCCTTTGTAAATATATGTGAGTAAACAAAAACTTATCAGAAAACATTTAGAAAAAGATCATATATCAGATTATCGGTTACTTGCAACAGAGTAAATGTAATGAAATGAAAATTATCAATCATGAAATAAGTTGTTAGTCAGTCAAACAATTATATTAATCCAAAAAAGGGCAATTCATTTGGACAAGTTCATAAGAAGTTCAATCGAATTATGTAGATGAATGATCTTTTTCTCTCTTTGGTTCCTGTCTAGGGGCCACCTCTGCACCCAGCCTAATTTTCATCCTGCCTGGACTGTTCTACATTCGGATTGTCCCCATTGACCAAGAGCCAATGAATTCTAGACCAAAGATTCAGGCATGTTTTCACTTCTTATATGTAAATCACATGCTCTTACACAATTCCAATACCAGAACCACTGCAAATAATAAATATCAATACCCAGAAATTTTGGGCCCTAAGTAAAATGTCACCATTGGCCCCCAGTATTACATTTTAACATGTTTTAGGGCCCAAGTAAAGTGATCTGCCAGAGTATCCATGCCTCTACTGCACCCCTGCCAATACCAGTACCAATACCAGTACCAGTAAAAAAACCAATAACACTGCCATTTTGTTTAATAATGATTTACGTTTTAATGTGAACTTTCTCCTTTTCTCCCTGTCTTGCTGTCTTCAGGCTGCTTGCTTCTCAGCTCTTGGGTTCCTCTTCATGATCATGAGCATGACTTTCATTGTCCTTGACTGGGTGAACGGGGAGAGCCGCAGCGGAGTCGGACACTAGCATGTTACTGCTGAACAGGGAATACCAATACTACAAACAGCAAGCCTTTCCTGAACACCTCCCCTGATACAGTTCATAAAGCCCAACATATGGCAAGCAGATTAAACACTTGAAAGGCTGAACCCCTCGTAACTGCAGCTATGGTGAGACGACCTTCCCACCAGCTGTCTGGTGCATATCCCTCTATGGTGGAAGCAGAACTCATAAATGACCATAGAGTGTTTCTTCCAAGAAAGAAGTCAGACTTGTGTTTGTTTGGATTCATCAAGGTGTGTCCAACAAAATAATAGTTTATAGAACCTGACAGAGAACAGAGAGTGTGAAAATGCAAATTAGTATTATTGCCAAGAAAACTGTATGAACCAACAGAAGAGTACTTATTTCCAATGTCAGGTCACAGCAGGTCACCTGTGACTCAAAAGATATACAAATCCAGACCAAAGTCTTCCTCACTTTGTTACAGTTCAACTGAATTCTAGCTCTAAAAATGGGAAAAATAGCCTAGTAGATTCAGATAAAAGAATATCGGAATGATTTATTTATATTGTATCCTTAAACTTGAAATGAAATTGCTGAAAAAATATTTCTTTCAGGCTATTTATTCGGAGGGGCAATCAAAAGTACCCTCATCTCTCTTCTGAACAAAAAGAGGAGGACTACAATTAGAATTTAGTAATTTGAAGATGTGTGTATAGTAATGTAACTTAGTTCCTGCTGGGGTATCTGTATTTCTACCTGCCAGTTGATTTGGGTAGAGGTTGGTGCTTTTCACAATTTATACCAGTAGAACGTTCACCCATTTGGGTTCAGTTGATTATTCCTTATCGATGCTGCAGTCTGAATTTATAGCAAATATGACACTGAACAAGCATTTTACTTTTCTCAGTACCTTTCAGTATTTCATATATCACAGCACAGCCAACCTCAGCAGATGCTCTAGCCATCTCTTAAGTTTATTGGAAATGTTTGCCATAATGATCCCACTTTCCACCGTAGTGCCAAAATCAACACTGTTTATAGGTGACATATTTTGTAGGGGGAGGAGAGACCATCCAAGGCCCAGACAGCAACATTTCTACAACCCAAATGTGACTTTTATTAGAGGGAAATGCTGGCACATCAGCATTTCTGATCATTATCTCTGAAGGGGAACACGGCAGTACATGTGTACAGTATCCATTCGGTCGGAAATGAAATATGTCGTGGATGAAAAATATTCTGTTAAGCATTCCCACGTTAGCTTGTGTTTAGACTCAACACTACTTGTAAAGACAAGTGTACCAAAGCTGGATGCCAAAAAGAGAAGCTTTATCCCATGCATGACTAGAATCAGACATACCATCAACCCACTGTTCAGAAATTCAGATTTCAGGAGCCACAAGGAAAGTGATTGCTGATTTTGATCATACTGTTAAAAAAACAAAACTTTGGACTCTTCCAAAGGCCATGTTTGATTTGTGGTAGGTTATGAATTATATATCTCTTTTCAATAAAGGTGAATGGTTGTCATTATTTTGTGATTGTTTTGCTGTTCACTCTTAGCTGTGAGGTAATATTTTTGGCCATAATTGGCATTGTTTATACAGATGTGAATGACAAATAAATCTCCACCAGAAGCTAGTCCTTATAGTCATTTGTATTCTGACTCAGCTTTCACAAATATAGTGCCATATCCCCAAGAATCCCTTGCCAGTAACTGCTTAGGCAAACATGGCTGGTTAACTGGAGTTAACTCAAAAAGCATTGGCTATAAGGCAGGCTGATGCCTGTATGAGATGTTCCTCTGTCACGTGACACTCATAGACAACGTAGAACCACCGGATTACCTGAACAGCATATCTTTACATTTTTGAACTGCAGAGGAAACTTAATCTCAAAAAGAAAAGCATGGCTCTTTGACAGACTGGAGAACAGATAGGGGCAGACTTGCAGCATGGGGCAGCCTGGTAATTTGCTGTCAAGTAGCACCAATTTAGAGTTCATATTTAACCAGCACTCCTGGGGGGGCTTGACATATTTTGCCACTGACCAGCCCCCATTTCATAAATTTCCCGATGGCCAGTCTGTGCATGGCAGCAGATAATGCTCAGGTATGTGCTGCCATCCTTTGCCAGCCCATCCTTAGCCAGCCCATCCTTAGCCAGCCCATCCTTAGCCAGCCCAACTGAAGCAGTATGTGACACTACGTAGCTAAAGGTATACTGTTTTCATTATGAGTTGAACTTCATTTACTTCCACTATGTTCTTAAGCAGGGTCAATGCACAAACACTATCTGTTGCCTTGCTGTTGAATCAGAATTAATCCTGTGCAAGGCAGGGAACTTTAAACAAAAACTCACTATTAGTGCCCTCCACACAAAAAGCAGAAGATGTGAAATGTATTCTGCACTTAAGAGACAAAAGCGGAAAAAAACGCTCGTGGTTGCTCATTTCCTGTTCTCAGTCTTGGTACAGCATTCTAACACCAGACTGCAGAATACGGAAGTTCCGCTTAAACCTTCTCTCCCTGACGGAGTAGTGCTCGGGCTGGGGTAGGAACTGGGCAGAATTTGGTGATAAATCCCACAAGTGTGCCTTATCCTCTCCTCTGCGGGGGAGACACGGACGCATGAGACGATGAGTCGAGGACAGAAGTCCAAGACACAGGAAAACAGCCCATGTTCTCTGCTAAGCAATGAAGAGAACGACACCATAATTGAACTACTGGGGCGGAGATGTGTGGTAAGTGGAAGATGCCCATCTGCAGGGGGTTCCGGGTCGGTGGGCCTTGTCAGTCTTACAAGTGGGCCTAAAGGACCAAGGGCTTTTTTTTACATAACTCCATAACTAAACTAGTATACTTTTTACCCTATTTCTGCTTTTTAAAAATGCACTAGATTGTTGCACTAATCGTGAATGTACAGATAACCGAAAGTAAACACCAAAAACCCATTTATAAGGCTCACTTACAATAAACAGCAATGAACTAATCTTAAGGTCTATATAATGCAAGTATGTTCCTTAGTGATGAAAATACACCAGTTTAATGTGAGACCTTAGTCCATAAAATGATAAATTGATATGATTTAAAAGATAAAAATGAATATTCCTCACAGTTTTAAGGTGTTTTTTGTTGCCTTAGTGATTTAAACATTGAAGAAATAAGATAGTGGAAATTTTTGTGGATATATGGTATTTTTCTATTTATTTTGATTATGTAAGAAATTTTTCAACTGCGATAATAATCTAAGAAATGCCACTAAGCTAGGAGAGTTAACTGTTAATTAATTGCGTAAGGAAAGTATCAATGATTTGAATATTTTATTAATGAGACTATCACTTAGAGCAATATATATAAAATATTTTTTTTTCAAAATGAACATACTTCCTGTTCCTCTCTAAAGAATCTATGATCATGGATCATGAACAAAATTTGCTTTGCTCTGTTAGCTTGCAAGGGCTTAAATTCTACAGGAAGTGCTCAGTGAGGCCACTTCCTCTGTATCTATAATCAGAAGTTGTTGCTTCTTTCAGCCACACACAGAAACACAGACTGCCTGTAACAAAAAAGATATGTGCTTGCTTCTGTTTGTTATGTTACTTTTCTTTTTTAAAATGAAAAAATTTTTTAAAACTGCAATGTTATATTCAAATTCCTCCACTTGTTCATCCATGTCCTAATGGACCTTGCTTTGTACACTGGTGGACAGTCATGTTGGAACAGGAAGGGCCCCTTTAACTGTTCCCACAAAGTTGGGAGCATGAAGTTCTCCAAAATGGCTTTGAATGGTGAAGCATTAAGAGTTCCTTTCATTGGAACCAAGGGGCCAAGCCCAACCCCTGAAAAACAACCCCACACCATAATCCCCCCTCCACCAAATGCAGTCAGGCAAGCACCGTTCTTCTGGCAACCGCCATAGCCAGAGTTGTCCATCAGATTGCCAGATAGAGAAGCGTGATTCATCACTCCAGAGAACACATCTCCACTGCTGTACAGTCCAGTGGCCATGTGTTTTACCCCACTGCATTCAACACTTTGCATTATACTTGGGGATGTTAGGCTTGGATGCAGCTGCTCGGCCATGGAAACCCATTCCATGAAGTTCCCTACGCACTGTTTTTGAGCTAATCATGAAGTTTGGAGGTCTGTAGTTATTGACTCTGCAGACAGCTGGCAACTTCTGCACACTGTGCTCCTCAGCATGTGTTGTCCCCGCTCTGTGATGACACTGAACAAGTTATGTTATGTCCACGGCCTACCACTTTGTGGCTGAGTTGCTGTTGTTCCCGATTGATTCCACTTTGTTATAATACCACTAACAGCTGACCGTGGAATATTTAACAGCGAGGAAATTTCACGAATGGACTTATTGCACAGGTGGCATCCTATCACGGTATCACGCTTGAATTCACTGAGCTCCTGAGAGTGAACCCATTCTTTCACATGTGTTTGTAGAAGCAGTCTGCATGCCTAGGTGCTTAATTTTATACAGCTGTGGCTATGGAAGTGGTTGGAGCATCTGAATTCGAAGATTTGGAGGGGTGTCTCAATACTTTTGGCAATATAGTGTATATATATATGTCCAGCAGAAAGAGAAATATGTCACAGTGTGTGATATCCACCTCATACATCTTTACAAATGTTATATGCAGTAAAGTGCATAAACACTTATAACATATTTACATATGTTCATATGTAAATATGATCCAGGCCCCCGCAACCTTGAACAGCATAAGTGGTTTCATAAAATGGGTAGATGGATGGATGGATATATCTATGGGTTTTATGTATTTGTTGCACTTCTAAGATCATGCAGTCACTGTGGGGATGGAGTGATTTTAGGAGGGAGAGTAGGAGTGATGTGCGAGCATCAGCTGGCTCTGAAAGAAAATCATACACCCGATGGTTTGTCAGAGTTTATGCTATTAATGTCATTGCACTGTGCATCCTAATCCTGTATTGGAGGGGAAACTGTGGTTTCATAAAAGAAGCATCACGCCATAGATGTAATTTTTTTTTATAACAGTTTACAGTGTTAAGATGTCTGGTATCATCGGCATCAATATTCTGTTTAATCAAGAAAAAAATGTGATGTTAATGCAAGGCAGAGCAAGAAGACCCAGTAGAATGTCCCTGCAGATGGAATGACTCAGAAGCAGAAGATGAGTTCCTCTATTCATGGCCTGTGTGATCCCATCTGCCCTGTGTGACAAATGCTGAATAAATTCAAAACAACAGAAAACCTCTCAAAATATTTTTATAACTTACCGGTTTTGGTGGATGAACCACCCCTGCAAGGCCAGGCCCAGCCATGTCAAGGGTACAGCAGGGGATAGTTCAGGTCCAGATCAAGATTTTGTTTCAACCAACCAGTTGAATACTCTGTGGCAATTACTTTTTATACTTAACTGGTTGGTTGAAACAAAATCTTGGTCTGGACTTTTACTTTCAGGACCTGGATTATCCTCCGTTTTTACTGATGTTGCTCTATAGCTAAGTTAGCACTGCTACCCACTTTAGCAGAGCCTATTTGTGAGAGTGTGTCCTGTCTTTTCAGAGCTTGGCCACAGCTGTGGTCCAGTTACTGATGGCTCTGCCTCACAGTCCCAACGAGTGGAAGGTCCAGCATTGTGGCGTGCTGTGTTTCGTCAAGGACAATCCACAGCGCTCCTATTTTATCCGTCTCTTTGATGTCAAGGTACAAAAATGATCTTATCATTTTAAATAGCTGTGTATTTTATTGTGTGGAATAGCCCTGTATAGGAAGTGATTTTAAAAATACAAATCAAATCAAATAATGACACAGCAAAAGATTGAATTTTTGGGTTTTGAATTTTGTGCATTTTACACAGCAAGGAAAGCAGGTTTGGGAACAGGAGCTGTACAATCAGCTGTTGTATAGCTGCCCTTTCCCCTTCTTCCATACATTTGCTGCAGATGTAAGTATTCAGCTTCCGTATGTCTCCCTGTTAAAGTCTGAGCTAATCCTTCAAGCTAAGAGGTCAGCAGCTAAAGACCAGACAAGCAATACTATAGTGGAACACTGGGTTGATGTTAAGTAACAAGAAAAGAACATGACTGTGGGTATGTGATTAAAACGTCATTAAATTCAGTTAAGGTCAGGTCAAGTTTACTTGTAGGAAATATTGAGCATTAGTTAACATTTTTTGATATGCACCTTACATACTTCTCAACATGAATCTGCTATGAATTATTATGAGTGCAGGGTTTCCCAATTTTTCTATGCGCCGTCAAAAAATTCCTCTATTGTCTGACAGCTGTCTGACATAGGTTTGAGAAATTGAAATGTTCTTGTACTGCAGGACTGTCAGGTGGGGCTGAACTTTGCGAGTGAACAGGAAGGAGAAATGTTCAGAACAATTGTGGAGGAGAAAATAAGTCAGAGAACCAATCGCCAAGGTTTGTACAGCTCAAGCAGAAAGTGCTCTTGTTTACTTCAAGAAGTGAATTGGTATTATTTCAGACTCCTAATGCTAGCATTGGACAGTTATTATAAAATCCCATGTTTCTCAGAGCACATGCACGGCAGAGAAATCTATTAGTGTGTATTAGCGTCTGTTAGCATTCTGACAAAGATACTGATGAGCAGATAATTACATGTCATTTCTACTCTCTCTTTTTGAACTTCAGAGAAGCGACAACATCCTGCATCATCCCCTGCTGATGGTAACATCCTTTTTTCTGACTTTTCTATCAGCGCCTTTTGCTGACCTCACAATGATATAGCACTACTTTGCAAAGCTTTCAGACTAGTGGAAATTCTACATTTTTTATTTCAAGAAAGTCAAAATTAAATCTTTTTAAATTATTTTTTTATTCAAATTTTTACCTTAAACTTGCTTTTAAAGCTGTATAAATCAGCTGGTTTCTTGGCAAATTATTCGCTTGTCATTTGGTGATATATAATCAATGCGGTTGTGCACAGATTTTGATCCATTTTCTTAGGACTAGTACGTGTTCTTCCTACTCAGTATGAGCCAGTTGTGTTCTCCTTTTAGACAGAAGGTTGCCTCCACCTCTCCCTCCACCGAATGGTAAGTCATGAAAGATGAAAATAGGGAGTGTAGCCCCACTGACCATTTCTAATTGCTGCCCACTTGTTCGTAAATAAAATACAATGCAATTCAAATGGAATTATATGCTATTACAAACCTCTTACCCTGAACGTTGACGAGCGTCTTTATCTGGCACATCATCTGTGACATGTGATTCCTAGTCATGTTCTCTCCATGCTCTGTCAGGATCAATGTCTAATGTGGATGGAATGGCAACGGTGGACATCCAGAACCCAGACATCCTGCCATCACGCTATCGCTCTACAGTTGCTCCCACCCCAGCGATTGCCTGTATCTCCAAGGGAAAAAAGGACAAAAAGAACAAAAAGAAAGGAGGCAAAATCTCCAAAGCTGATATTGGCGCTCCCAGTGATTTTAAGTAAGTTTTTGCCAGCAGATAAACTGACGTGCTGAGATACTTCAGCAGGATCTGGAATGAGTTTGGAAGATATGTAGCACCCTTGCGAACCAAATCCTCATTAGTTTGAAAAAAAAAAACGAAACACTTTTTTAGATTTGATGTCAAGCAGATGTATATTTGTAGTAAACTGTACTAAAATAATCTTTGCATTTGCTTTTGTTTACAGGCATGTAACACACGTAGGATGGGATCCTAATGCAGGATTTGATGTAAGATTTTTTTTTCTTTTCTAAAGGAAAGCAACTTCAAAGATTACTTTGTCAGAGAGCCAGATTCCTTCCTGTCCTGACCTACATTAACCCTCCTCACATTGCGGCAGCAGTGTCTTACCTTGTATAATATACAAAGCACTATGATACATTTCCTTATTTTAGCAATAGTGCTGTAGGGCCACAATCCTACAGGACTTTTGAAGGACTATTGGTATTTCTTAAAATGTATTTCTTTAATGATTTTTTTCTGCCCATCAATAATTCAATAATGAAAGGCCTACCTTTCAAAACAAACCTCGACTGCAGTGCCCCGCTTGCTTTTTTGTAGACGAACAACCTGGATCCTGACCTGAAAAAGCTCTTCAACTGTGCTGGCATCAGTGATGCCCAGTTGACAGATGCAAAGACCTCAAAGATCATCTATGACTTCATTGAGCAGTCTGGCGGCCTTGAGGCAGTAAAAATGGAAATGAGGAAACAAGGTGAGAACAATCCCTGGAAGTGTATTGTGTAAGATACAGTTCTGCTATTGATGCCAGTGGCCTACGAATGGGGCCTTTTTGATCTTCATGTATTACGTCTGATAAATGTTATCCTTGGTTTCCTCCAAGAATGTGCTCCACCCCCACCAGACAGAGTAGGGCCACACCCGACCCCCTCCCGAGGACGCACAGGACCCCTCCCCCCTATTCCAGGTCCACCTCGGAGTTCTGCACCCCCACCAAACCGTGGTCCGCTTCCTCCTCCACCTCCTGCTGGAAGGAGTGGCCCGCCACCCCCACCTCCTCCTGTCCCACAGAGTCAGCGTGCTGCTGGAGCCCCTCCTCCACCTCCTCCAGTGGCCTCCATGCTAATAGGAGCAGGAGGAGGAGGTCCCCCACCACCCCCTCCTCCGCCACCACCTCCCCCAGCTCCCAGTGTTGGTGGAGGTCCACGTCCTCCTCCTCCACCCTCATGTGGAAGTCCACAAACACCGAGCCCGTCTCCATCTGGAGAAGGTAGAGGGGCACTGCTGGACCAGATCAGGCGTGGCACAAAGCTTAAAAATGTAAGGAAAACTGCTGAAAGCACAAAACCAGACATGGAATGTTCAGGTTCCGCCGTTTGAGTGAATAGAGTCACGTTCAACTAATTGGTTGAAACAAAATCTTGGTCTGGATTGGATCTTTCTGAACCTGAACTTTCCACCTACATATGATATGACGTTTAGTATAATCTCACACCACACAAAGTAAAGGTCACCCCAGAAGGCTAAACACATAAACAACTCATGTCAAAGGACTGCATGTATAGTAGTACCGAATTACATTTGTGGCACATTAAATAACTTTCAAAAATAATAAAATAAAATAACACAATGTGTAAAATAAATTTACACAGAAGAATGGGGTCGTCCTTATAATGACAGGCAAAGCATGAACAACTCATCCCCATCACAATTACAGCCTGTTTTCTTATTATTATTCAAGGTGACAGAGAATCCTGAGCCTCCACCCCCTGTGGAAGATTCGAGTGAAGGGATTGTGGGAGCTCTGATGATGGTCATTCAAAAGAGAAGCAAAGCGATCCACTCCTCCGGTAGGTTATATGCACAGTGGAGCATTTTTTAAGTAAAAGGCTAAAAGGCTACACCAAGGCATCAGGTGCAACAATAAAACAGGAACAAACATCTGTGTTCATGCCTCAGTGATCTTGTGCCATATCATAATAGATATAACAGCAAATACAGCAAACAGCTCAAGCTGTAGATCATGCACTGAGTAGCCCCTTACATACACCTACACGATCCCAAGGGTGATTCTGTGTTGGCCCCTGAACTAATTCAAGGGTTGGCGAGTCATGTCTTTCTGCACTTCAGCTTTCTACACTGAGCTGTTACTTTTGCTTTTGTCACCTTCCTGGTAACTTTGGTCTGGCCATTTTCCATTCAGCTCTCGCATTAATGTGATTTTTTTTGTGCCACAGAAATGCCTTTGACCAGACAGTGCTTTGTTCATCACACAATTTTCGAAATCATAGACACTGTAGGAGGGCTGGATCTTTCTGAGATGTGGGAACCACCCTGTCTGGCACCAACCATCACACCATGTTTAAAATAGCTTAGATCAAGCGCTTTAGTTGTACTAAAACTTAACTAAGTAGTAACGGAACCTCTCAAGCCTGTCTTCATGCTGCATGTATCCAATTATACCCAAATGATTTACTGTTTAAGTTCGCTTTGGCTGCTGAGTGCATATGAATATACACTGCTCAAAAAAATTAAAGGAACACTTTATAGCATCAAGTCAATTAAACTTCTTGGATATTGACGTGGTCAATTAAGTAGCAGAGGGGGTTGTTAATCAGTTTTAGCTGCTTTGGTGTTAAAGAAATTAAGAACAGGTGCACTAGAGGGGCAACAATGAGACAACCCCCAAAACACGAATGGTTTAACAGGTGGAGGCCACTGACATTTTTCCCTCCTCATCTTTTCTGACTCTTCCTTCACTAGCTTTGCATTTGGCTATGGTCAGTGTCACTACTGGTAGCATGAGGCAATACCTGGACCCTACAGAGGTTGCACAAGTACTTCAACTCCTCCAGGATGCATCAGGGCCACTTTTAACACAATTGCAATCGGCGCAATGCACCGTGGGCCCCTACAGCGACGGGCCCCTGTTTGGGATTTGGGCAGTCCAAAATTATTGCATTAAATTAGTGCCAAAACTCACGTGCATGAACAGGATTGCTCAACAGGATGAATTTTGACACTTTGGAGGCAGGAACAGTGGCTAATATCTCCGCTCCTTTGATTGGTTTTTTAAAATATTGAAAAATAAGTTAGCCTCATATGAATTTTAATATTATTTTTGTCTGTAATAGTTTAATTTTATTGCATCCACCTAAAGTGCAATGGAGCAACAACTAAGGGGTTAATAGCTCTAAACCAAAATGTGACAGCCATGTCCCATGGAATGTGCTTTGATCAGTGGACTCTGAGGCATAATGCATACCCCTTGGATTTTCAAGATCACTTTAAATGTGATGAAACACGTAATCAAACAATTCAACTGCGGTACATTTGCTTTGTCCCACAGTACACTGCCTAAATCACACTTTACAATTTATTTATGGATTAATTCGTGTTATCAATTAACTGTCAATATGTATGAAATGGAGCAATGGCATGTTATATGAATACAATGTGTTAATAACTGTTACAGAGAAAGTTATTCTGAAAATCCAAGGGGTGTGCATTGTTCCTTGTAGTCCACTGATCAAAGCATACTTCACTAGATGTGCCTGTCTTGTCTAGTTTTAAAGTTATTAACCCATTCATGTATTGTCCCATTGTACATTATACGGATACATTTGAACATTAAGAAATTCATTAAAATTCATACTTAAAGTAATATGGGAAACAAAGGGGTGTGCAACCCAAAATGCTAAACCACCAGGTCATTACAGCTGAAAGAACATATTACTATTAACACAACTTTGCACAAATCACTAAATGGTTTGAAGCGCAAAAATAATCGGTGTGCATCGTTGTCTATGTACTGGACATCACGATTCTGTCATTAAAAATGCCTCATCTTCTGTTAAAAGTTATTAAAGTCATAAAACTGAGTATAGCATATAAGGCTAACTTAACTGCGGTCAGTGACAAGTTATCTTCATCTTCTACCAAAGCAAATAGCCAATCGTAGTCAATATTTTTAATAACCAGTCAAAGGAATGGAGATATTAACCACTGTTCTGCCTCCAAAGTGTCAAAATTCATCCAGTCACGTGTTGCTGTGCAGATGTGAGCGTGCAGATAGGGCCCAGTGAACTGGAGCGCGTAGAGAGCATGGCGCGCATGTGGTTTTAATGTGAGCAAGTTTTGGCACCAATTTAATACCATACAAAATGGTCAGCCAGGCCCCTATGACAAATTCTTGCACCGACATCTACAGAACCTTAAAAGTGGCCCTGTGGTGCATCAATATGTGCCATTGCCAGAAGGTTTACTGTGTCCCCCAGCCCAGTCTCAAGGCCATGGAGGACATTCCAGGAGATAGGCAGTTACTCTAGGAGAGATGGACAGGGCTGTAGAAGGTCCTTAAGCCATAAGTAGTACCAGTATCTGCTTTTTTGTACAAGGAGAAACAGGAAGTGCACTGCCAGAGCCCTACAAAATGACCTCCAGCAGAAAACTGGTGTGAATGTCTCTGAGCTTGATGGGCATTTGCCATAGAATACCAGAATTGGCAGGTCCGCCACTGGCGCCTTGTGCTTTTCACAAATGAGAGCAGGTTCACCCTGAGCACATGTGACAGAAGTGAAAGGGTCTGGAGAAGCCGCGGACAACATTATGCTGCCTGTGACATTGTTCAGCAAGACCATTTTGGTAGTGGGTCAGTGATGGTCTGGGGAGGCATATCCATGGAGGGACACACAGACCTCTACAGGCTAGACAACAACACCTTGACTGCCATTAAGTATCAGGATGAAATCCTTGAACCCACTGTCAGACCCTATGTTGGTGCAGTGGGTCCTGGGTTCCTCCTGATGCACGACAATGCCCAGCCTCATGTGGTGAGAGTATGCAGGCAGTTCCTGGAGGATGAAGGAATGGATACTGTTGACTGGCCCCCATGCTCCCCTGACCTAAATCCAATGGAACACCTCTGGGACATTATGTTTCAGTCCATCTGACGCCACCAGGTTGCACCTCAGACTGTCCAGGAGCTGGGAAGAGATCCCCCAGGACACCCTCCGTCATCTCATTAGGAACAGCCCCGACATTATCAGACATGCCTACAAGCACGTGGGGGCCATACAAACTACTGAGTACGATTTTGAGTTGCTGCAATAAAATTTCAGCAAAATGGATCAGCCTACCGCATCATTCTTTCACTTTGATTTTCGGGTGTCTTTGAGTTCAGCCCACTGTAGGTTGATCATTTTCATTTCCATCAAACGCTGTGGCAACCTTTCATTCCTAACACATTACCCAGTCCATATCAGTATAGATATACAGCGTGATTTATTCCCCATTGAGATCTGATGTGTTTTCAAAGCGTTCCTTTAATCGTTTTGAGCAGTGTATAAAAAGCTATAGCTGTAGTTTCTGTGGTGGATAGTAATGCTTGTGAAACTTAATTCATGCTGTTTTTCTCACCAAAGATGAAGGAGAAGACGAGGCAGTTGACGACGACGATGACGACGAATGGGACGATTGATCAGTTTCATATTTATTTTCCTGCTTTTGCTGTGTCCTTGACTCAGGGCATCTCTTCCTATGCTGGCCAGGGCCCTCCCCCCGTCTCTGGTAGGGTGGGTGGGGCCATCGCAGTGAGACACACGGGCAGGACACCCCTCTGCTGGGAGCCAGGCGATATGCCAGCACTACAGGCAAGGGAGCCACTAGAGATTTTGGGCCCCAAGAAATTATATCAGGCCCCCAACCCAGACCAATCCAATTATGTTCCAGATTTTTCAGGGCTCTTGTCAGACGACCGCACCCCCTTTACACCACCCGACCACAGCTGGTGTCGCGTTACATGAGAGTTTATACTGTGTGCATGCAGAATGGAAGTGCTCTGAATTTTGCACAGAGTATAATCCCTGGGCGAGTGGCTCCAGCTATCTGTGACCTTTTACATCCTGCATCTGAAGCGTTTGCACAGTACTGAAAAAGACAACTTTGATATATCTAGTATCTATACTTACTTGCATTCTTGTGTCTCTGTTTAATTTCTGTGGAATAAAAAGCATCTTTTCCGATTACTTAAAACTGTGTGAGGGAAATGTCTGCGTGTGTAAATCTTTATTATTGAGAATATAAATGAAGGTCTTCCGGTACAATGAAGGTGTGTGTGAGTGTGCCCTGCGATGGGTTGGCGCTTCATCCTGGGCTCTTCCCTGCCTTGTGCCCGTAGCCTCTGGGATAGGCTCCTGACTCCTCTGCAACCCAAGACACAATTCGTACCAACATTAACACTAATAATTTTGTGCCTAAAAAGACCTTCTCAAAAATATCCAAGTGATGTGACCCAGATCAATATAGTGCTCCCTCTGAGAATGCATGAAGCGG
>JABFEA020000110.1:12796030-12809360 GCA_019775915.2 Cyphomyrus plagiostoma | reverse complement strand
CCCCCCCCCCCCCCCCCCCCCCCCCCCCCCCCCCCCCCCCCCCCCCCCCCTCGGCGCGCCACCGCCCCGGGGGGGGGCCGGGCCCCCAATTTTTCGAGACCAGATGAAGATTATTATCTGAGTTAGAAACAGCAGAAGCAGACAATCATTACCCTGAAAACCTCAACCTCTTCTAGAGTGAGCTCCTCCGTGGTGCTGGGGTCTTTTGGAAGAACAATCACCTTCTGGACTGTGCCACGATCTAAAATAAGGAGGAGGACACTTAAAAGTTCCACTCTAAAAAAGGTTTTGGCTTAAAACACGTGATGAAGTGTCACTGCTGGAAACTCACCTGTCCCCAAAAATAGCACTTCGTACCTCCCATCCACCGCATCCACCAGGTCTACTGCAATGGTGGTGAAGCGATAGTCCACACCAGTGCGCACCACCAGGGGGCGCTTATGAAGTGGATAAACTGGATGGTACATAAGGGGATGGGCACGTACGAAGTTGACAGCCTCATCTGAGAACTCTTTGGTGGAGCGAAGGCCAGGAGTGAAAGTCCCTCCTGGACACTGTGGAGATGGAAAAGTAGACTTAAAACTACACAAGTTCAGCATACAGAGATTTATTAAATACTAAATCTAAAAAAGACCAGGCTACTTACTGTGCCTGGGCGGGGGTAGGGGATCTTGCCCGTGTAAGGTGTCCACTGGTAGTTATGGCCGTGTTTATGGGAGAAGGGGCCGTTGAAGACGTTCCGGATGTCAGCCATGGAGTAGACACAGACCGCGGAGCCCCTGAACACCGAGCTGAGAAGAAGGGTGAGAAGTCATGCTGCTGAGCACTACAGAGCACAGAAAGCGAGAATGACACAGCAGTAGTGAACATGCACATGGGAGCTGCGATACTGCTGAACTGGGCCGGGAACATCAGCACTGAGCAGACCTACATACGACACGTCGGCCATTTTTAATGTACAGCCATTTATTTGCATATTTTAAGTGAGTGAAAAAGTAAATTCTTTTTCACTGCAGATGTTGTGTTCGGATTTTCCTTAGGAAATCAAGAAACTGTGCAATATATGCAGTCCACAGTATATAATTTTATATCAGGTATGCCATATAGCAAAATTACAGGTTTGAACCTCCCCTGAACTTTGTTTGCTCCTGATGAAGCACACAGCCCCCCTTGAAATATGCTTCCTGTCCCACAAGTCGAATTTTATTGAGGGGGACCCAACCGATCGGTGGAATCTACTGAGAATCCATGAGTAGATTTGTGAGTACGGGCCTGGTTTATTCTGCATAATTTGTGAGAAAAAACATTACCCAGCTGTAGTGAACACAGCGTAAACCACGGGATTGCGTTCATCTTGAGTAGGCTGAATGAAAACATCTCCTATGAAAAAAAAAAGCAGAGAGTAGGTTAAAACAGGATAGAACACAAATGAAAATGTATGAAAAATGACCCGAAATGGAGCAGCTCTTACGCATTTCATCAAAGTACGTTTCTACGCCATCGTCCCCAATCACGGAGCACACCAGACGAGCCTTCAAGAATGTCGTCCACTTGTTCACCAGTGACCTCTGACCCCCATCATCATTCTGGCAACACGGGGTAACAAGGGAGATGGTTTCAGCTATACATTGATACAGTTAGGCGATTTATTAATCGATAAAACTATTTTATGTGTATTTGTGTCTGGGTGTGCGCATTATGGCTATAATTGTACATGAACCGTTCAGTACATTATTTTCAATTTCTTATGCATAATAAAATGAATGAAAACATTATTGACACGGGCAGAACCCAAATTTACAAGTAGATGTCCAACACAGAAAACATTACCCTAATTGCGGCTGTGACTTAGTTACGGCTACAGCGGATTACAATCAGTCATAGTTGGCCGTTAGAGGAACATTTTGGTTTCCCTATAAATTAAGAGAGGAAGGATTTGATGACCAAGACTGACTGTAGATGTCAGATGTGTTGCTGGAAAAACACTGAACATGCTAACTCACTTGAGACGACATCATGCCAGTGTGTGTACGACCAGAGCAAGGCTGAAACAGCCCCTGTCACTTTTACCAGGGAATTATTAATATAAGGGGAGTTGATCGCTACAGACATGTCACCATACACTGTACTAAAGAACACGGGATTTGGAATTGGTATGTTATATTTTCGATGTTTACATGTATTTTACGTATAATTTAACAATGCGCAAAAAGGTTTCGTTATTCAGACACGTCGACAGACACATCTCTTCTATTCCTAATTGTGCTTGCAGTTTTAATAAAAAGTGATTTCAAAATAAAATCCGTTTTCCCTGCTGTACAGAAACTACACCAAACCCGAGGTTTGTGCCAAGCCATGGATCTTGTGCACTGGTACCCCTAGTGTGTTCATTCATGCACTGAAGTCCAGGCACTCGAGCTCACCAGACAGATGCGCCCCACCCTGGCCAGAACACTAGGGCTTCCCCCACCCCCTGCCTCCAGAGTCTTCTCACGGAAGAAAAAGTACAGCTTGTCATCATTCCTCTCCGAGCTGTCTGGAATCTGATGGGTCTGGATGAAAACCGGTTCTAGATGTGCAGCAAGGAGTAGACAGGAGCACATGCTTTAATGGCTGATCCAGCCTTTTAGGGTCTGCACTGCTGCACATGCGGTCCGCCTGACACTCACCATTAAGCCACCGAGAGTCATACTGCTCAGTCCGAACCGCCGGTCTGTCACCCAGCGTCCGGAAGATAGCCGGGTCCGTGCCCATGAAGTCCACATGCACCCCAGCATACAGGTTTCCATCTAATAGGGGGAGGCAGTTTGCAGTCATGGGAAAAAAACAGAGGAGAAGGAAAGATGAAATAATGAAAACTGATGTTTGGGAACCTTGTGGGTCTGCATGGGCCATAAAGCACCATGAGGACACAGATAATGACTCACTGATAAGGGTAGCCACATTCTCCTGGCGGGGGTCGTAGGGGCATTTCCCCTTCCCCGATTCCACATACCCTGGCACAAGTCGGAAGAGATACTCCTAAAAGCAGAGGGAAAGACAGGGGGGGTGAGGATTGTCTTCCGATGCCAGGGGAAGGCGGTGCGTCCACCAGCAGCGTACGGTACCTCGGCTCGCCAACCGCGGTTGACGAACGTGCAGACGGGCTTGTAGGCCCCTGTGCCGCAGGTATACAGGTGTGTCCGGTTCCACGGCTCGATCAAACGGATGAAGTTTGCACACTCGCCCTGGCGTGGGGGATGAGGGGAGGGAAAAAAACGACATTATTCTCACAAGCAACACAATATATTTTTGTAATGCAGCCAATGATCCACAGCCTAAGAGGAACTGCACGATGTAATTCGCATGACTGTAAATGCGGAGGGCTGCCTATAAGCCTGAGAGGAAAAAACAGGCAAAACTCACCTGGCCTCCTTTTCCTGTCATCCTGCACTCCCCCTTTCTCTGGGCAGTGGCAGGCCAGTGAATCTGAAGGAAACAAACAAACCTTTACTATTTACTATTACTATTTTACATTTATGTGTTTTGCAGTGTATAAACATAACTACATAATATATGATTTAACTCTCTTTTCTCAGCCTAAGTGCAAAACATTTTGACTCAACACTATGCCCTGTTTTATATTGTAAACACTCTAGATTCAATATATATTTATTACATGCATAGTTATACAGATACAACTCGCAGTGGAATGCAAATCTTGTTACTCCTTAAGCAAACAGCGGTGAAATAAAAACAAATTTAAAAAAGGAATTTCAATGATTAAAAGTAGGGAGGGGTGGAAAAAAACATAATAAAAGATAAATAGGACTATATACAGTATACATATGCAGAGGTGATAATTAGATGGATGGCAAAATAGGACAGAGAAAAAAACTAGACAATTGGCTTTAATTAAACTCATCACCATACAGAACCAGGATGTACAGAAAAACACACCAGTGTCCACTTGACATGACAAGGACCGATAACAAGTACATTCAGCAGACAGACAACATGAGACCACAGTCTGACCATTTGGTGTAAGACAAGGATTGAGGCTAAACCTGGACTCAGTCACCAGCATAGATGAAAGCCTTACAATGAGGGGCTCCTTGTTGATGTTGTGCATGTCGAGGGCCACAACGTATTCCCGGCTGCCCAGGTAGAGACGGCCTTGGTCCTGATCCATCAGCAGGATGCGATAGTCACTGGTGTTGAAGGAAAAGCTGAACGGACGGATTGTCTTGGTCTCCAGAAGTTCTGCACGATTTGGCAAACAGGAAAATGTTTCTGAGTGCCACTTTACAGCAGAAGTGCAAAGTTCAAGTGCAGAAAGTAAAAATTCAGACCAAGATTTTGTTTCAACCAACCAGTTGAGTATACAGAGTCACTGTTACAGAAGTACTGAACTGGTTCATTGAAACAAAATCTTGGTCTGGATTTTTACTTTCTGGACCTGAATTCTCCAGCTCTGCTGCACAGGGATACAGTCATTGCACAGCTTGGGGTACCTCATGGCCGGCATGCCTGTGCTGAATGGCTACTACCCAAGTGAACTGCATACCAGCAGGAGATGCAACATAATTTGCTCTACCCTCTTTCTCTGGCAGTTCCACTAGATATTGAATCATCATTTTGACTTTCACTGAAGCGAAACAGGCCAGGAGCATGTTGCATTAGACACGCTATTTCCATGAAATTAATAAAAATAAAATTGCAGCTCTAAAACAGCCCATGATTGGATAATTACAGACCTGGCTAAAGATTTCCATCAAACAAGGCAACAGAATTAAAAAAGGACCTACACTGCTGGAAGTCTGTCATTAAGATGTGTAGAATTTCCATTTAGCAACAGAATAGAATATCTACAGAAGGACAATATTTAGGAAGACAGTACAGTGAAATAACTGCGGGCGAGACGAATGTCGACTTTAGACATAAATCTCCAGTGAGAAGGACGGGAAGACATCACTGCCCTCGGCTCCTGACAGACACTAACGGGGAGTTTGTGAGTGATTGCAGACGAGCCTCGGATCTGACACAGCGCAAATCTATAAATTACCCATGTTAACCCCATTCCAGCAGCACTCTGATCTCTGTGGCATCACTGCGCACCCTTCCAAATGCTAACCTGTCCAAGCTGGGCCACAAAACGTCAAATAAATAAAAATAGCTTTTGCAGTGGTGTTGAAAAGGTCACGGTCACACACCGCTCTCCATTCTTGGAACAGGTTGCAGACAACGGTTCAGTTTTTATTGTATTTCATTTTTAGTAACAGATGTTCCCCCCTCCCCCAACACAAACACACAAGAGCGTTTCTAATACAAGGAACGTAACAGTAATTCCTCAGACACGAATCGACATATTAAACCCAGTACAGGTTAGCATTACCCGTCACCATTTATACAATCATTTTAGACATCGATGTTTATGTAGGTGGTGAAAGTAAATATTAAAATGGTCAGTAACGAATATACAAAGCTGAGTGAAAAGGTCTTTTACAAAAGGGCGAGAAAGCCTCATTATCTGCTTACGTGTAAGTGGAATTCTCAATGACGTGTCCAAGCACGTGGTCCAGATCGACAGACTGTATTCCACATATACTGTAGGTGTGGCCCAATGAGAGCCCGTGTATATGTTTGTGTGTTTAGGATGCCTGTATCTGGGGCCCTAACTAGGTGGCGAATTGCGGCCGTCTGTCTGTCTCCCTGACAGCTGTGCGGGTGATCCTCAGGCAATCTACAGAATTCCGGCCGGAGCGCTTGACGGAGGGCACCGGATTCCTGCCACTCGCTGTCTGGGGCGGGGAGAGCCTGCTATTCTCAGGAGTCCTCTCATCCCATTCCAAGCGGCTTTATCTAGAAAATCCACAATTTCGGCAAGGGAGGGGGAATCTTTTTTTATAGATGCACCTGCTGGCCAGAAAGGTCATGCCAAGTGTGCAGTTCTGGGGCTGTTCACTGTCCAAGTCTGGGCACAGGGGAGACACTGACTCATACAGTGTTGCCCGATACTCCATCTAGTAGACAACTACAACAGAGGGCATTATTTTCTTGCACCATAAAAAAAATTCAAACTCAAATATCTTCACAAATCACTGTTCTGTTATGGAGGCAAAAAGCAAAAGTATCTGCATAGCCCCACCTGTAGAGTAATAAAGGAACCAGCATGTAATTTGGTATGTTTCAGTACATCATGAATGTTGTGAGAATGTGTATAAGGCTGAGGTTTCTTCAGAAGAAAGTTCTCCCTAATCCATGTCTAGAAACTGAAACTGGGCTCGAAAAAATCATAATGTCAGACCATTGACCAGATGGCACTCCCTCTAAAAACCATTAAAACATTACCTTATGAAATATTAGACTCCCAGTGAGTTTTGTTGCTGAAACCACTGAAAACAAACCAAAGCAACTCATATTTTTATAAATTGAGGTAATATTCTGTAGTTAAAAACCACAGCGCCCACTGTGATCTCCTCCAGCAGGCTCCCTGTAAACCTACACTCGATAAGCGACTGGAAGGTGAATTAGACCAGTGTGACGTGGAATAAGCAGTTATGGTGGATGGATGAGGGAATGGATGGATGCTCAAAGACAGACTACTGGTTTTAATAACAACAACACTAAAACAAAAGATCCTTAGGTTTCTATTGTATTCTCAAATTCAAATACGGTAGCTAAGAATATGTTAGCAAAACTGAAATGGGAACAGTGAGCTCATGTAACTATTCATCCATCTTTCAGCCCCTTATCCTGGTAAAAGTCATGTCCTTATTTATATCATTCATTTTACAAATCTTTTGGGCCACTGTGTCCAAAGACTATGGGCTTATCCAAATCCTCAGTATGCACACACGCTAGAACCAAACTTGGCCGGCGTGTGAAGTCCTGCATAAACTTAAAAAAGGGCAGCTAGTGATCATGGCTCAAGAGAGGACCAGTGACCTAATGCTACTGTCATGAAGATTAGCCTTGCTGAGTAGGAGCCAGGGCCTCCTCTGTGGGTCAGAGCACAGCACGGCTGGGCGGCTCGGCGTTAGGGACCGACAGAAGCAGCAGAAGGTAGCTGAACTAAGCCATTGCTGTCAGCTTCCTTGGCCCAAGTAAGCTGACCTCCATGTAGGTCGGAGACATAGATACTGGGATTGTGTCGCAAAGCAAATTTGGCAGGAAAAAAACACATCCACCAGATCCATACTGGAACTGAGTAAAAGGCGTACCGAAAGGGGGATGGGGTTTAGTGAGGTTCTCAGGGCAGTCCCCTTTCCAAAGTGGAATTTAAGGCTGTTAGCCAACTGGGATCTGCGTATCTGTGCGCGAGCGTGTGTATGTGTGTGTGAGTGTACACCCACTCGTGCATATCAGAGTGTACCAGGCATAGAGTCAGTGCCAGAAAGGGATGCAATATTATTTATTGGCATTGAAAGAAATCAGGCAGAGCTTATTGTAAGCTGCATAGCTGTGGGGTAGGAAACACTGCCGCTCAAACTGATTTCCATTATTCATTAATCTGACTTTAATATGAGGGCAGAAATGGAGAGAGGGCAAGGGGAGAGAAAGAACTAAAGAATTAGTAGAACAAGACAAGGAAACTCATCAATGGGAGGACAACATGCTTTTGGTAAGACAGCAAAAGGCAGGCAGACAATGCGGGTGGCCTGTATCCCAGCGCAACTGAGGTGTGCCTATGATGTTCCTGTAAGTCCTTGCACAGGATGTTTAGTCAACCTGGGGCTAAAATAACCTGAGGTGGATCTCTGACAGGAAAAAGGCTGGTGGTAGAAGGAACTCTTCCCATGCTATGTGGCAAACACAGGACATTGCTACGGTCCAATCAGGTCAAAGAGGAGAACGACGAAAGTTCAAGACCTAACCCTGTTATATACCCGGGTCATCCTGATCTTACATTTAGCCTCTCACCGACATCTCAGGCACCAATATCACATCAGCTGGAAACAATGAAGGGATGTTAAGTGAGGAAAATGTGTGCACACTTTAACAAGGGCATTTCCGTAAGGCAGCACTCTTAAACCAGGCAGAAATAAACATTGTGATTTTATATACAGTGGTACTTCGGTTCTCTAACTCACTAGAACTCGAATTTCTTGAAAAGTCGAACAAACCAATTTGAACTAGAACTTGATCTGAATATCATAAGTCGAACCGTGAACGCTGACCTAATATAAATTGCACTCACCAGGAATGCCTTTTTCACAGACTGGATGATTAACCAAATAAAGCAGCGCAACATTACAGTAACTAACAATAAATAAACCACTAACTTACATGTACTATTAGAACATTTATGTCATTTATTTAAACTTTATTTTACCAGGTAAATTAAGTTCTCACTGCTTTATGTGATATTCAGGAGAAATAGCAGATCACGCATCGGAACTGCCTGGGATACAAACGTCATGCGTGTAACTAAACTCTTCAGCCAATAAGAGCAAAGGTGTTTCGTCACGGAGGCGGTTCCAGTTTGTGCAGCCGGGTGATAGGTCGCAATGCATCTAACCGTAATGCATTGCATCAGGATCAGAACGGATTGCTTTAAAACGGCACTGTAAGCAAGTTGATCGCACCCAGTGACCGGACTGGGGAAACCTAACTAAAACGCAGACTTAATACAGAGGACTAATGACAACAACCAGAAACAGCTGATCACATGGGGATCCCACGAGAGGTTAACGAGGGGGCGTGGCACACGGAAGGAGCGGACAATTGGGGTAGGACAGGGGTAATGTCGGGATAAGATCTTTATTGTTTTGGAAGCCATTAAGAAAAAAAATGCTCTTCTTGTTTTATCCTGTTCATTTTGTGTTTAAATGCTAAAAAAAAAAAAAAATTAAGTGTAATTTTGGGGGGCCGGGAACCAATTAAGTGGTTTTCCATTATTTCTTATGGGAAAAATTTGATCAGAACTTGAACTTTTTAGGATTTGATGAGCAGTCCAGAACGGATTAAGTTTGAGAACCGAGGTTCCCGTTGTATAACTAAAGATGTATACATACACAGTCTCTACGAAAATCAGGTCAATCTCCCACAGACTTGTGATATTTGTTCCAGTTATTATCTCAGTGGAAACCAGAAGCCATACAGATAGTGTCCGCTGTTTATACTATGATGAACATGGCGGTGTCAGTATGGGACAATAAATAATCGTGCTGATAGACGTAAAGCTTTGTTTTGTTGGGAGAAAGAAAAAAAGTGACAAAAGTAGTGCCTTAAAGCACATATTGACTAGAGAGATTTATTTTCCATTTGTATGCATACAGACAGTATGAGTTCAAAGGAATTTTTGATGTCAGGTAGAATATATGAAACTATCAATAATGCGATTGAGTTTTACAAAATATTTCTCTGCAGACTCCCAGCTCAACACCTTTCTCTTAAGAACTTTGATTAATTTCACCTTTAAAGAAAAAAGGAAAAGCATTGAGTTTACTGAATACCATTATACCTATCATGTGAGGCAAATGCATTGACACCACATTATGACATCAGACTTGCACCTTGACTGCCAGGTTCAAAGGGATTCCTGAAAGGTCTCATAGCCAAAGGTCACTCAACAGGCACCCCCGTATAACAATGAGCTCCTGTGTGGAAAACAATGGTCGCCTAATCCCGAGAACCAAAGAAACCAGGAGCCAAGCTCAGTCCTCCGCCCAGCTATGCTTGGAAACTTTTATGGATTGAAGGGGGCTGGGAGCAGTTATTATCAAAGATAAAGCTGTAATCTTTATCAGTCTGTGACAATTCCACAAATACTTCTGTGTTGCCACAGTAGAATAAGTAAGGGATAAACCACGATGAGGCACGCAGGTATAAGAAAACAGCCAATCACAACATGGTTGGAGTTGATTATTTTCATTAACCACACGCCTTGAAGTGGATCGTCCTACTTATACTGCAGTTAACAAACAAAAAAAATAATAACAGAATAAACTAGTAACTGTTAATTTTTCAGATGAAAGTCATTAATTGCTCTAAAAAATATAGTCCCTATAAGGACAGAACACCTGGCCAGGCTACTCACTGGAGGGGGCAAGTCTATTAAGTTTGGCTAGAAAAGGTCAGTGCTTGAGTACTGAAAATCAAGGAAAATTATGCTGATAAGAATGACTGCTAATTTATGGGTAAAAAGTCACACAGGGATGTACATTGACATTTACTAAAACATTAAAACGCATTCATATACAACTGGCTATTTGAGCTACCGGTGGGATTACATGAAAATAGTCATCTTTGGACCGATAAAAAAAAATGTACAAAACTGTGGTATAAGCATGTATAAAGACTGCTGTAGTCTGGATGGCAGTGTGCTGCTGCTCTAGTCTGGATGACACTGTGCTGTTGCAGTAGCTGAACGGAGAAAACCGGGTATAAAGAAAAAAAATAGCATGGCAAAATATTTTAGTATTTAGAAGCGACAACAGCACTTAAATTTAGACACAAAACATTTAATGATCCCTTAACTCTAGATGCAGGCTAAATAAATTCACGTAATCTTTATCTGCCAGTTTCCCAGTCAAGGATTAAGCCTAAGCCTAGTCTAGCTTTGAGTTACAATGGTGAATCTCCATTGAAATGGCAATTTAGTCCTGGACTAGTCTTAATCCTTGTTCGGGAAACCGGCCCTATAAGTTTATGAGTTCATTAGATCTCATTGGCTGAAACGATCACCAATGAAACGACAGGCCTAGTTATGACTCTTGTACCCCTGACAGTTGCAGCTACTTCAATCAGTCTAGGAAGAAACACAATAAAGCATCATGCAGTCTAAAACTTTTCTGCAAAAAGATGACATTTTCCATTCTATAACTATGCACATGCAAACAATAATATTTTTGAAAACTCAACTTTTAGACACCTCATTCCACCAGTTTTTCAGTGTTTTAAAAAAAACTTGTCAGCCTGTAAATGAGCCTGTGTCGATTTCTGTTTCTCTGTGACACATCTGGTAAACCATGGAAATAGGTAAACCAATACAAGCAGAATGGCCACTTGAGGTCCACCCCACTATAAACCAACCTTGACAAACAAACCCGGGTCTCAGCAAGCCTTTCATTGTTCTGCTCTGTTCCGGACCTCATAAAGAATTAACTAAATTAGCAAAGCTTAATAGTGCACAATTAGCCCGCGCCTAATCACTGCCACTTGGCTTCTTAAAATTACCTTAAGTGCCATTACTGGAGTTAGGAGAAAGTGGCCAATCACTGGCTGGGAGCCACTGCTATTAGGTCAAGGGTTGTTCTGGCACTAAGAATTCTCCCCGTATGAGCTTTTTTAAAAGGCTCTGCTGCTGAAGTGTCTCCTTTGTTTTGGATTCTACTGCTGCTCACTCGGGAGAGGCCTGTAACCCAACACTGGCTCGGAGCTGCAGTGGGCCCTGGCATTCTCTCCAGCTTGGCTCCCAGTGATGGAGTCATACCCCTCCGCTAATCACTTGCACATTTATGCACTTTTAATTGTTTCAAACTTGGGTAAACTCAGAAGCTCTCCCCCTTACAATGAAAAAGGGAACCTCGTATGTGAAGAGTCACACTTTCCATGAGTTGACTGCCTTGAGCATCACTGCAGGCCCTTGTCCATTCTTTTCCTGGACCGTCAGTACCGCTAAACCTTCATAGATAGGTGCAGGAATCAAGAGGCCCAGACCTCCTTTCCGTGAGCCAATCCAGGCCCAAAAAGAAGATTACCATCCACTCTTTTGCCCATTTGCATCACTGTGTGTTGACTTTAGACTTTAAATATTCGTGAACCCTATGCTTACAGTAGCTGTTGTTAGACAGCATCCTCGTAATGTCTCTATGATACGAAAAAATGTTCTAGTAAAAGCAAAAATGTATTTTTACAAAAGAGGCTCTATACTATAACTGAAACTAGAAAATGAAAAAGGGTAGAATGTTGTGACCATTCAGGTAGGAACAATACGAGTGTATTAATTTTTCACATAAAACTATTCATTTAAAAATGGCTCAATTGAGGAAAATTCACCAGGCCTGCACAAGATAGTTAACATAATAGAATGACAACTTTTACCAGGAAGACGCATTTCATGCTGAATACTGACAGAGCTGTACTGAAAGTACAGGAATTGCATCATTGGTTTGTCAGGTTGTGACACAGAGAAACGGAAAATCACTCCTCACTTGATTATTTTAAGCCTTTTCATTTATTCTCCTTTAATATTTTCTGCTTTTTGACAGTGCATCTGTCACCGTTTTTTTCCAGGGATGTAGAAAAAGGATGGCAAAAAAAATACCCCTAAGTTTTGAGAAGAAGTGTCACTGGCGTTCCTGGAACACAGGAACCTGGGAAATACGCCCGGTTCTAGTAAAAGCAAAGAGCCTGTTGTCCCGCTTCCTGATGTTAGGTGCCAGGATGTCGGCCGCCAGGGATGAAATTGCTGATCGAGAGGGTAACATGGGTATAAGACAGAAAAGAGAGGAATTTGAAAGAAAAAGAGAGCAGCGTGGCTGAGGTGGAGTGGCTGAGAGAGAGAGTGTGCGGGGCAAAGAGACGAAATGCAACAAAGAAAGAGAGGGTATTTAATTCTGAAAATCGCTTGCAGTCACTTGTGGTAGAATGAGTAAAACATGTATTACACAGTACTGTTTTCGTGTCACGACGGCGAGCTGACGCACAGTGTCTCACCGCCAAGGTTACTCCTAGAGCCTGTGAGCGTGGGCCGCACACGAGGCGAGCATGCGGACGCACAGAGATCAGACAGCGCTGAAGGGTCACGGTGCGGTCCAGGAAAACCGTGTGAGGGGACATGACGGGGGGGGGGGGGGCACATAACAGGGGTGTCTGGCGTATTGGAGCAGGTTGCTGGAAGAGAGCCCTCACATTCTTCCAGGGGCTTCCCTGTGTCTCTCCTGAGGTAAATCCAGTCACCACACTGGCTATATATACCCCTGTTACATGGCTGCCCTATCCTGTTCCTAGAAGTGCAATCCATTCTGGTGCTGCCTACGCACACAACTGCGTGAGATCACCCCCCCTCCTGGCACCTCCGCCTGCCCAACTCCATTCCTCTCCCACCCCAGGGATGTCCTCCCCTTTAATCCCTCTATTAGCCCCCTTGCCTGTCCATTCCCAAAAATGATCTCCATTCCTTGTTTATCTAACTACTCAGCTGCTTGGAAGGATTTTGGTCCAGGTTTTTGCTGTTCTAGCATTAGAAGTCATGCCTAGGTTGTTGCATAGGATTATAGCTTAACCAGCAGGCTGCAGAAGTTAATCCTCTATAGGGGAGTCCGTTCGTGTGTGTGCGTGCGTGCGTGTGTGTGTGTGTGTGTGTGTGTGTGTGTGTGTGTGTGTGTGTGTGTGTGTGTGTGTG
>JABFEA020000110.1:12755871-12792502 GCA_019775915.2 Cyphomyrus plagiostoma | reverse complement strand
CCCCCCCCCCCCCCCCCCCCCCCGCCCCCCCCCCCCCCCCCCCCCCCCCCCCCCCCCCCCCCCCCCCCGCCGCTATACAGCTGCAGATCTGAAAATACCCAATAATGCTATTTTCATATGAATATCAACACTCTGTTGACCCAGTGAACCTTATTTTTATAAACACGTTTCTATAATAGAGCAAAACTGTTTAAAATTATTTTTAACATTTTTAAATAAATGTTTCCTTGCAAAGTAGCACAAATATTAATCCTTATGTAGCGACGAGTGGAACAGTCTTTAGCCCTCATTGGTCCTTGAATGTTTCCTCTATGGAAAGATCTCTCTCATACTGTTACTCTTGTATTGTAAATGACTTGTGACTGCTGCTCCGCTAGGCTGGAAAAGACATGCTGTACCTCAGGAGTGATGCAGCTCACATGCAGGCATATGCAAAGGCACATTTACATTACAGGACATTTCCCTCAGGAAATCAAGAAGTTTCAGCGTTCTCCAAAAAGTACTAATATTTCAGCAATAAGACAATGAGAACATCGCCATGCTGCTTCATTTACATGGATCATGTTAGATACATCATTTTAGTGAATGGTTTCCACCACCGACAATTAAGCTTTTAAACATCTTTTAAAGGAAAGAATGCATAAGAACTTTCCCCCCATTAAAATTTTTTAACTGAACTCTCCTATTGACAGTCAATGTCGTGGATTAGGAATACGGGCCAAGCCTTTCCTGAGGCAATTCGACTGTCTTTTGTCACTGCGACCAAACCTTTTACAGCTCCAGAGATTCAGTCCTGTCACACAAATTCCCCAGCCTTGCAAGACAAAACAAGTCACCCATACAGGCCTGCAAGAAACACGACTCGCATAAAAATTCCACGTCATTCATGGTTATTCGGTTCAATTTATTTTAAACCGCTGGCAAATTCCATTCTTCCATTAATTTCATATAGGTCCATGGCCCTTTTAGAGTTTATAATTTCATCATGCTGTACATTAATAATATAGCCAAAACCATAAAACCACAATAGAACATAAACACCACAATTGGGTCATTTTAGGAATACAAATAAAAACATATAAGGTTAATCACACACCTTTAGCAAGTTCAAATGCTTATCATGCATCACAGATGACTGTGAATCTTCATCAATATGTCCCCTGAGGACATCGCCAGTAACGTTAAAGTTTCTCTGATTCAGTTACACACAGATGGAAATCGGCAGTGTGGACTGAGCAATTCGTTATGCGCCTACCAGAAATGAGGCACTGAATTGCAGGGGAAGCTGTACCCTGATGGGTCTGATGCCACACCTACTCAAGGTGCTGTTATTGGCTTTAAATGGTACTAGAAAACACCTGCAGCTTGCCAACAGAACGGCGGGGTTAGGGCACGAAGAATGGCTAAAATCCCAAAATAACAATAAGGAGCTGGGAAAATGAATGAAACCACATGGCCATTTGTAGAGAGACCAACAAAACAAAACAGTGGTATGGGCTGATATAACTGTTCTGATACTGTCGATCCCAGGCACTGACTGACTGTAAACTTAAGGGCATTTTTACTTTTAAATTACTGAAGGACCACATAGTTATTTTTACACTAAACTGACTCACCTAGTATCTTGGCTTTTAAGTCAAAGTGACTTATACAGCTGCAGAGCCTGGGATTTTTTCCTGAATCACCGCTGAGCTCAGCTTCATATGCTAAATAGGATAAAATAATATTTTAGTTTCACTATGCAAAATAACTCTGCTGTTCTACTATTTTAACCCCTATATATTATGCTACAAACTGGTTTTTCACTACATAATATTAGTCTCGTGTTCTATGACTTACTATTTGCAGTCTGTCTAAACTTTATAAGGTATTGTTGATAAATCACGTTTTGCAAATTTTATGTATTAGGCATGTAGAATTAGACTATATTTGCATTTCCATTAATGAGTTCCTCAGTAATTTATCTACTGATACATTCATTAATGCAACCTGTTCTGGGGAACCCTGTGACTGATTGCATGCAATTCTTATTCTGTGCATAAGACGCTGCCGGTGTTTAATAACAGAGGGACCTGTCATTCCCAACTGGAGCAGCCCACACCTCCTGCTGCCCCTGTTCTTGTCATCCCACTGCTACCACATATAAATTCTAGTGGGTTACTGTGTTCATTGCAAGTCACAGAGGAATGGGACACACGTCCAAACTGTCATTCGGAGATGGCTGAAATAGAGACTCGTTGGCGGCAGGTAAGGGTGGGAGGAAAAGAAAAAAGGGGAGAAAGGGGATTTTAAAAAGGAGGAATGAAGGGAAACGGGAAGAGCTGTCCTTAGAAGAAAGCCAAAACAATTTTTACATCATAAACATCTTCAGAATTTTAGGAAAAAAAAATGTAACAGAAGAACTGAAATAAACAAGATGTTGTTGGAATGACAATGCATCCCCCCAAACAGCCCTGCTACCACCCCCCACTCTTCTCACAGCCCCCATCTCTACAGTCTTTAGACCCGTTACACGCTCACCCTGCCTCTCCAAAAAAGTCTTTATTGAAAGTCCAACTTTGTGTGATGTGTCTCAGTGTAATCAGGTTCACCAGATCTGTGTTCGTAGCTATCCTTTCATGTGCCACCACTAAGAAAAAACACATATACACCTTTTTCCATACATTTTTATGTGAAATTAAATAAAAAACAAAGTAAAAAACCAAACACTATTGGAGTTAAAGTGTTCACAAGGTCAAGTGTTTTCTAGAGCTAACCTTTCTGCCCATTGCTGACACCTAGTGCTACTGCTTCAATTTTGGTGCTGTATGTCTCGATACAAGTTATAGATGGTCATACATATAATGTTTTTCTAATATAGTAATAAGATCCATCAAATACTTTTTGAGTTATCACACTCACAAGGTCAAGTGTCTTCTGCAGTCACATTTCCCTTTGCTGCCACTTAGCAGCACAACTTTAGTTTTGGTGCAATTTGCCTCAATATAAAATCAGTTCCTGGCCTTCTCCTATACCACAGGTGTCAGACTCCAGTCTTGGAGGGCCAGAGTCCTGCAAATTTTGGGGGTTCCCCTCATTTAACACATCTAATTCAAGTTCTTGTGCTAATTACCACACAGCTCTTGAGCCGAATCATTTGTGGTGGAACAGGAAAAGAACTAAGCTACACAGGGCTCTGGCCCTCCAGGACTGCAGTTTGATACCCCTGTCCTATACCATGTGGCTCCAAAGTTTGAAAAAGATCTTTTTCAGTTGTTATATTAACGAGATAAATGTTTGTGGTGGCAGACTGGTCCCAGAACAATATGCATTCCCCATAAACGGTAACTGTACAGTAAACAGTAGGTGTATCCTTGGCTAGCATCTACTGTGTGCAGAATTTGCAAGAAAAAATTTTAAAATCATATGCTGGCTGGAGTACAGCAGTAAAAGTAATTATGGGAACAATTAACATTGTAATAGTGTTTTTATTTCATATAATGTGACCATTGCATACATGTGTACCTTCAAGATGTGATAAGCATAATAAAAATCCATTCTGCCAAAACTCAGCAGAACACTGAGGGGCCATTTGGAATTGCCTTAGTGTGTTTATCCCCAGTGGTTATGTCACAATCTAGCTGTTGTTTCGAAGTCTGTTTATGGGTCAGTTTCCAAAGCAGCCTAATTTACTAGACAAATCTAGAAAGGGCAGGCTCTATTAATGGGAGCCAGACTTGCGATAAGGAATGTGTGGATATGTTCAATGGGACACAAACAAAAGGATGTTTAAAAGGATCTTTCAAGTGGAACATAAAGAGAGAGAGGAAGCTAGCAGCACAAGTTGGTACAACACAGGAGTATTTGATGTTTTTTGCTTTTTTTTGGACTGGAATGTTTGTTCATTGTTCATCACTTGTTTCGCAACAGACCTTAGCCAAAAGCTCTCTGTCTGGTGGGCTGCGGGCATCCAAGGAAGGCCATCCCCTGTGACTGAGGATGTAGCTGTGAGCCAGTCACTGTGGAAGAGCACTGGATGATGCAGGGCCCTGAACACCAGTGAGAACTACCATGGAGCAGCTATCAACAAAATATAAACAAATGCTGTGTTTAAGTCTATAATAATTATTTATAATAAATATAATTCTAAATCTGTTCATTATTAGAACAAAGAATACCTATATAGGCTATTTGAATAATTACATAGCATGAAAGAGCCAAATAAAAGTAATCATGATATAATTGCTACCCCAATCTACCTCAAACCAATCAAATCGTTGCTTGGGGGGTGGGGGCGGGTCACAGAAAGGCAATAGTGTAGTTGCACAATACATTACGTTATGGGTTTGGTTATGTTTAAAAACTACTTTTATACAGGCATAAAGTAATGTTTAATAAAAAGAAAACTGAACTTGACAGCTGTAGGACAGGTTGGAGAAATAAGCAAAACCAAATTTGTTTGGCAGTTTCAGTCGGGAGTGATTAAATGTTTGCTGAGAGAGAAGTGCACGGAACTCAAAACACTCCCCGGGAGAGGGGGGCTGGGGGTGTGGAGGTTGCTACTCCACTGGCAGAAAGGCCCCTTTCCAAGGCACATAGCCGGGGCGGGGATACCCTGAGCTGCAGCTGTGTCGCAACAGGGCGGTAAGGTGCACTGCCAGGGCGGTAAGGTGCACTGCAAATGGGATGTGGTGCAGCTGTATAGGAAATGTAATAGGAAAGCATCAGCATCTGCTTTGGCTGGGTGAGTACGGGGATTTTCTTAGTGCTGCATGGATTTCCTGCTGCCCTTCCTTCCAACAGTCCAAAGACATGTGGTTAATATGAACCACAATCTCTAAACTGCCCTGTGTTTGTGTGGAGTAGGTTTACATTACATCATGGGGACCAAATGGCCCCAACAATGAGATAGAAACCTGTTATTTTGACATTGTGAGGACCATTTTTCAGGTGTGTATACATGTGCATTGTAGTGGACTGATGTCCGCTTCAGGAGGTGCCTGCCTCTTGCCCTTCACTTGCTGGGTCAGACTTTTGATTTGCTACATCCCTAGATTGGATATATGGCTGAATGGATGGACAGCACAATGTCATATATAGCATCCCTCGACAAAGAGTTGTGTGAAGTAAATTATATCCAGTTGTCAAACAACGATCCTTAGTCGGTCCAATAGAAGCCTTGCATTTTATAATGAATAAAGCTGCGTTCCATTTGAATCTGTAACTCAGAAAACTACAACTTTCACTTTTATTGATAAAGGGCACAGCCAAGTTCCCAGTTGGAAATTTCAGCTGGAAAGCCCCCTCAAGTCAGAATTATAACTCGTGAACTCGGAGGAATTGACACAACCCCGAGCTCAGAATCCAAGATGGCTGCAACATTTATCAACAGAGTGAAAATTGTGGTTATATACTGTTTATTACCACTTATGTCTTATTTGTGGCTCATTAAATCGGTCGAACATACAATACTGTCCAACTTATCTGTGAACGTGTTGCTACATTTTATGAGTTTTATGCGTTTTATGTTATCAACTGGTATTGCTAACAATGGCTAACAATTAACCGGGCTAGAACTGCATTTCATGCTAAGTCAGATTATTTGTTGGATTTAAGGTAGTCCAGGCTAAATGCAAGTGAACAAAGATAAAGCCCAGTTAAACTGAAGTACCTTAAATCTGACAAGTTGTCTGGCTAAGTAAGAAATCTTGCTTTTTGAAACGGGTCCCTGGTATTGTTAAATGGCTTTCCAACTTCTTGCACTGTAATGCATTCAACTTGTGTATGATGTCATTCTCAGTTCTGAGTTGACCTCTGAGGTAAATGGAATGTAGCATGAGTGTCATAAAGGTTTTCAGTAAAAACGGAGGCACAATTCTACTGAATCTGAGATTGACTTCTTCTACAGGCATTTAGGTCACTGTGAGGAATCTGTTCTTGCCATTCTATCCCACCTTCCTGAAGTCACAGATACTGGATTTCCTTAGGTGTAAGCTCAACCATTCCACTGGCACTGCAGAACCATAGTTCAAAATCTAAGGTTTATATCCAAGCCTGCCTAGTGAAAAGGATTCCTGGATATTTGAGAATAACAACGAATAGCCTGCCAACAGTATAACAGAATTCCATGGTCCTCACATAAGCGCTGCTTGTCAAACAACAGAATGACTGAGCAAATTAACACCCCCACATGCTTGTACGTGTGACCTGCACCATGCCTTGTGAATATCTGTTTACTCTGTGGCCTGCAGCCCAACACCCCCCTCCTTTGCCTAACGTGTATGATGTAATTCCCATTATCTTAACCAGAAGCCATTGTTTTAGAACAGCAGAGCATCCCCCGAAAAAGGCCGTCTGTCAGTATTTTGCACATTTGAGGTAGAAACATAAAAGTAGGAGGCCAACAGCGGCTGTGCTGTTGGCTTCCTGTTAGAGAGCATCAGCACAGAATTGGTGCTGGGTGAAGCAGCAGCCTCCATATGGCCGTTTTACACATCTAGGCCACAAATTCAACAGGGAAGCAGGAGCTGGACAGACTCCCAGAAGCAAGGCAGCACATGGTTAATAAAATTCTATTATTATAATAATTATATGTGTTGAAATTTTCCTTCTGCACATCACTAGGATGAGGAAAAATGGCTCATGCAGCCTTGCATTCATTGTTATTATATTTGCCTGCCAGAGGTTACACGTTATTCAACAGAAAATGGAAGCAATGGAGCACTAAGACCCATGAATGGAAGGTCATATATAATTCCAAGTCATTAGCAAGACTGAAAACACAGACACTGGAACCTGGGGCAAGGCAGAGCCTCGCCTTTTATAGCACAGAGCGAAGATTTAGTGTACCTGGCATGGTAGTTTCCTATTCAGTGTTTTGGTCCAGGAATAAAACTATCAAACTTTTTTATTTTCTCTGCAACAACAACAAAAAAAGGAAATTTTAAAATATTCTTTAGTGCAGGATTTTTTTACACTTTACCTCACTTTTAAAATACGATGCCTTAATTAATGGATTTAAATGCATGTTAAGTTGATGCAGTTGCTTAGGAATATCAAAGCAGAATTGGGTCGCCCAGCCTTAGGTTATAAAGTACCAACCAAATTTTTCTGATGATGTTACCACAACTTCTTAAACAAGCAGTCGGCTAAGGAAACCTCAGTACAGATCTTTATATAGATATGTGACTTTAGGCTTTGTACAGGTTTGCAAACAGCACTCAATTAGTAACTGATTCCAACCTGCTGGGTAAAACACAAGCAAAGCCAGAGACTGTGGCGGGACTGGAAGACACATGGCTCACTGGGATGGGCCCAAGAGAGCCGTCAACGCGAGAGCTCATTAGCGCAGCCTCTTAGAGGGCAGCCGTTATGTATCTGCAGGGGGAGGTATGTCAAGGGGTCAGCAGGTCATATTACCATGCTGGTGGCAGAGAGCTTAATCATTTACCCGAGCCCCTACGGCTGCTATTCGATATTTTTACAAACGCACGCCTGTACTGGGGACGTGGCAGGGTCTTGTATGCATCTAACATATGCCTGATGACGGGCCTTGTCCCAGGATGTCATCTGCGTGACCTGTCATGTGGTGACCCTCTGAGGAAGACCAAACCTAACAGGGCCCCGTCTGGCCATCGTGACAAAGTTCTATCAGGTTGCTTTTCCAGGCTAATTCGCAGATGTAATGCACATTCCTCTATCAGTGAAGCTGTGAACTGTGCTGAGTTACCCGATGAGCCTCCTTTGCTGCACTTTGGTGGGAGTCCAGCCCCCTTCTGTGGGTAACAGTGTTAGCTGCTTACGCCTGATCCAAATTTAATTACTTAATGGACTCAACTACTGCACGCGGCCAGTCAAATTACTGCACACTTAAAGGTGTCTGCTGACGGATGGTTTGGAAGAGCCTACAGATGGAGGGATAGCGATTCCCCTCAAGGAGAGGAGGCTGCCAGTCCTTATACACTGATCCGGAGTTCAATGTTTAATCCGGGCTGCACGGCAGACTTTGGAATTGCCCGCTAAGCTCCCTCACTCCTAAATACCGGATCGAGCACCTCTCTTCAAAGATTGCCGAGTTCCTGCATTCTAATCTTCCCCCTTTGAAGCCACTGGTATCCCAGCCCTTCTCTTCTACTTGCTAAGTACCACTCTGCTGTCACTAACTTTAGCGTCGGAAGGACTCTGCTGAAGGGCACCAGCATTACTTTTAATGTAAACGGGCAGGGGGAGGAGCACAGTCATCATGGCAGGGAGAGTCAGACGACCCGGGCTTGCATGTCGATTAGTTCTACCTGTCCCTCACTGCTAAAAGGATTATTTGTAGAATGTCATGTTATGTTTTCATTTGGCCTGTAACCCAGACTATGAGGTTAGGCTCTTCCACCTGAAATCCCCCAGCCAAGATGATTTCCTCAACCAAAATGGCTTTTTAAGGTTTGCATCTGGGTGATGTTTATCTCATCCCTGTCCTGCCCAGTAATAAACGGGACTGCCCCACATAATTCCACGTCGTGTGCTTCTGTGAGCCGTTCCAACCAAAGGGATTCTCTCAAATGCTGCTTAATTCCTGAAGGAAATAAATAGATAGATTCACCCAAAGCTGCTATCATTACTTAGAAACCTTAATTGAGTTGGCTTAGTCGTTCTTTTCTCAAGAATCTAGGTAAACAACAGAGTTACAGCAAAAATGCTGGTCTCCGGGAGGCTGTGAAATACCCACACTGAGGTCCACTTCAAAATCTGAAAAATGAGGCAGCAGTAAGATGGCTGATCATGTCACCCACCTCCATGTGGTGATCACTACCTGCCTGACAGGTACCTCTGCAGACCTACATGAGACAACAATGGGTTCAGGGGCGCTGGGCCAGCCATCGCCTTAGCAACGCAACAAAGCAGGCATCCACACACACACGTCATGGGACACTTACGCAGCCCCCTCACTGGCTACCCCCTGCCTGCCTCTGTGGCAAATCTGGCACCCCTGCCTCCTCCCAAAGCTCAGGCCTTTCTGCTCATGATCCTGTTGCTGTAATGGTGCAAAACAAGCAAAAGACAATTCAAGGGGAAGCAGCGAGGATCTGGGTGCACTCTGCCTCACACCACTGTCACATTCCAACACCTGTTTCAATGGGTCCTGCTCTTTTCATTCGCACAATAAACACTGCATTCCTGTACAATTACCAGCACACCGTGCGCTCCTATTTATACTCCACAGCTGTTTTCCAGCATCAGACTGGTTTACAGCAACGCTTGACTCAGTTTTCATTTCATTTGAATGCTTGCGTTTGCGTACTAAAATATGGCATCGGTGACATAAATAACCAGGACATCCTCTCATTTTTTTGTTGCTGGTCCTTTAAGACCAGTCCACCATCTCCGACCACACTTATAATTCCTTCTTATAAATGAGAGCAGGGGATGATTCAGTTCACTGTGGAATGGGGGCAGTATCTGGAAAATTACAGTGTGTGCAGGTGTTTCTGAAATATCAGACGAGATACTTTCCCATGATTACCCCCATGTGCGGAGTCTGTGCCTGGAACCTAAACCAGTAATCTTTGGTTTACAAGTCCATACCCATCACTGTGACCACCAAGCTACCTTTTACTGACCAAATAGACGTCTGTGAAACAAGGTGTTTAATTAATCAGTCACGTCATCAATTACCATCAGGTTGCCTAATGAAGGTCCCTTACTGTGGAAAATTTTATTCAAGTAACAGGTCTTAAATTAAGAAAAAGTGATCTGATTGTTTTATCTAATTACATTTACTATTGAACACTTTTAATGTGCATTTTTAAATGATCTGTATACATTTCTCTAATCTCAGAAGTTAAATAAGACATAATAAATTATACTAAAAGATATAAATATTCACAGATGGAAAAAAAAAAACTTATTTTATATTCACACAGCCCATCATTAATGTAGGTGCAGGCACATGTATGCTGGGAAATCATGCAGCGCTTCTTCTGAGCTTACAGTCATCTGACAGCCTGCCATCCAACAAATGCGCTGGCACCTGCTGTGGCCAGTTGGGGGCACTCTCTCCAGCCCACCAATCAGGAGTGTCCCAGATGGAATGGTCGGTCAGGATATCAGGAGAACAGTCAGAATGCAGACAGCTTCTGCATCTATACAGGACTTACAGCCAACAGCCTCTTGTCAGACTTGCCGCTCTTTGCCGTTCCATTTACCAGAATTCACTGACTTGGTCCGCAGCCCCCAGCCCTATGACCGAGTCCGCCTCTATCGCTGGCTACAAGCCAGGAATCTTCAGAATGGAGGTTTAACACCCGTCCCCTTCTCCCCCCGACGCTGGCAGCTGCCTGGATTAGCTACCCTTGCCTGCTGTCATTGACGCCCATGTATTGTCTCTTTCTCTGGAAGCGCTGCACCAGAATTTGGGGGGGGGGGTGCTGGAGGTTAACATTCTGAAGCTGTGTCAAGTGCTGCTGCATTTGAATACCTGCCGTCATGCACCAGTGCTCTCTAACTTTCAAAAAACAGCATTTATCAAGTATTATTAGCATGTCAGCAACGTGGTAGCAGCTCACGGTGCAGCCAGCACCAGCTGCATATTGGTTTGCGGTTACTTAGCAGGCTCACACAGCATAGGGTTTTGCTGAACATGTATGCAGGCTGCTTAAGCCTGGGGCCCTTGCTTAACTATAGCTTTTAGTACAGTGGGGCCCATGCAGAAACTCGGCTTTTGGTCAACATCTTTACCACTATGCTAATAGCACGAAGCTAGGCATTCACTAAGCGGTGAATTTTTCATGTCCTCATAGGCCACAGGTACGTATGTGCTTGTGACTTCAATAGTGACACATTAATACATTTTCCCAAGACTGCTGTACTGCAAACTCTGGGACACTGCACTAGTATGCAGTCCCAACAGTACGATGGATTGTACAGCAATTTTTTATATTCAAATATGGAAAGAAAATCAGGGTCCTTCTCCTCATTTTAGAGGAAGAGTATCCTACTGCGTGAGTTCGAGGGGATATTAAATATTTTTGTAGTAAAATGCGGAACAATTTATGAGAAGTTACTAAAGAAACAAACACTTCTATAAGTAAAGCTCTAGGTTTAAAGCAATGGCACTGAATGATCAGCACCCAGGGCAGTTTCCGCTCCGCTTGAGCCCCATTCGACTCCCATTTGACCTCTGTCACCTCCCTTGGGCTGCCATAGCAACAGCCTCAGGAGGGCAAGTTGTAGGTTCAGTAAAGAGCTGCCTGGCAACTTCCAGAAAACACAAAATGCTCGATAATCATTACCTGACAATGAGATCATGATACTATGAAAAATACAAGTCATTATTTGAAAGACAACTTCTTGACTGTGACTTTATTAGTCTGCCAGTTTTTCACCAGAACTGTATTTTAATTTTAATAAGGTAAAGAATAAAATGATGAATGCAGCTGTTAAATACCTGGAGCCAGTACGTAGGCCTCCTAAACAATTGGTGCTACTAACACAAAATAATAAAAATAATAATAAATAATAAGTGATACAAAGAACACATGGTCACTGCTATATTTATCTACCAAAAAACTATTAAGTCCTTTGTGTGTTGAAAATGTGATTTAATTTCTAACCCTTTTAAAACATGAAGGCACAGAGTGGACTGTACGAGATCAGAAAATCTCTGAAGATGGTCAAAATGAGGTTTATAAATAACATACACTTTCAAACAAAGGCAAAGTGTTTAACAGCACACTAGACCTACAGAGATGTTGCAAGGTGTTACGATAGATAAAAGTTTTCTTTTCATGTTTTTGTGTTTCTTCCCCTTCCTTCTACTGAGGATTTCATCATCAGATCTGACAAAACTTAAGCAGTTTTTCTGACTGTGACAAACGCCTCCCTCTGATCACAAAGTCCCGCTCAAAAAAATCAGCTGGGATTCAAACGAGATAGGTTATAAAACTAGATTCCTAAAGGATGGCACAACTTATTATTTCAATATGACATTTTTAAATGAAGCCATAGTTGTATGTATGTCACCAGGGCTCCTATATCCCAGCACCCCATCGGTGCTCCTCATTCCTGCACACTAATAAGAGAACATTTGAATGTATGACATTAGCTCTATCACTGCGGTATACAGGGTTGCCAACTTTGGTCAGCTGGCTGGCATGAGAGTCTGCATGCTCATTTACATGCATGTAACAGTTTTATTACCTTGTAAATATTCAGTATGGTTTGCCAGCTACCCCAACGCTTTAAATGTAGCTAATTTTAGGCTTCTCATTAATGATACAGATTTGCTGTGAGGTTTCTTCCGTGAGCGTGAGAGCCTGAAAGCGTGAGTGTCACACCAGATGCGTGAGAGTTAGCAGCCCTGGGTATATTCAGTCCAGAGACAGGAGGATTTTGAAAAGTTCCAAAAGCTGATGTTCTACCATTTAGGAGAAAATTGGATTTTAAAAGCATGGTTGTTAAATCTGGTAATCCATTTCGCCAAAGAGAAATTAAACATTCGAACTGAAATAGTCAAAACAGTATAAAAAAATAATTATGCCTTAATTGTTAAGAAGTTGAAGTAACTGTAACTCTAAGGTGATACACACACCCTCCTCGGAAGACAGTTATACTGAAAAAACTGAGGGAAAAGATTAAATATTATTTAAAGGTTTTGTCATAGAATATGAAGAGCCACAATATTCCTGCCCTTAAAAGAGTTTCACAAGCTGAATGCTAAGCTGGTATGCATTTACATATACACTTGTTCAATTGACCTAGAGATTGTTCCAGAAAGCACAGAATGCGAGACGGCATCTTTCACTTCTGACACAATGCTTAACCAATCAAAATAACCAGACTAAAGGTGATCTATGACCTCAGTGGTTCCTGATATGGAGTAGGATCAAAATCTTCACAATTTCATAACCTAAACCTGCCAATGGAAACACATCCCTTTGACATGGAACGACTTGCTGGATATGAGTGATCCACCAGTATGTTCCTGGAACCAAGTAATCAGACTCAAACAGAAATAGCATTAAGACAAATTCACTATAGGCACTGCATAGATACAGGCAATTCAAGTATTGATTCAAACACAATAAATTTCACAGGGTGGCCATGTACTCAGCCATATAATAATCCATATAAAAAGCCATATAAAAACTTATGAGAGATCGACCATCAGTTCTGCAATGACTAAGCAATCAATGCTGTGATGAATGTGTCGTACACATAGGCGTGCATTGAAAATTACACTACACACATAACGCACCAGTCCCAGTTATTGCATCAAATGGCTGGTCACGGAACAGGGGATTTGGGCAAAGGCTGAACCATCTGAACACAGGTACCTGGCCACAGATCCAGCAGGTCAGCAAGGAGACTAAAAGGCAGCTGTTCCCAGCAACACTGCTGCATTATTACAACACTAACTGCACACAAATCCAAAGCCCTCCTCCTTAACCAGCCTGCCCTACATGCTTCACTGCTCAGCACTGTAATATTTCAATGTTATTTCTACGACTCCGACATCCCAAGTTTTGCAACCCGTGCTTGCAATAGGCAACCTAATACTTTAAAGACAAATTGGCTGTTGACTCATAGCTGACCGATGAACGCCAGGACAGACTTATAATGAAATTTCTCAAGAGACTCAAATGTATTGTTTGAATTTGCAGTAACTGAATCCCCCAGGAGGACAATGAGCTAAACTGCATTTACAATATACAAATATGTTTGTACCCACCTCCCCTCTCCAGCTGTGAGCTAGGCAGGAGGGATGAGTGCCACAAATACATATAATGAAATATTCTGCGAGCAGTTTGAATATATATAAAAAAACTTTTTGACAGGCCTATTGCTTTTGGATTTCTGTTTTATTGGTAGACTGCCAGCTGAAAGTTCATTCTATGACACGCCTCTTATATATACACCAACAAAAATAAAGATGTAAGGTTAAAAAATCATAAAAATGCAAACATTTATTTAACAAGACCATAGTAAAAAAAACAACTTACACAAAAGATAGCCTTAGCTGCAGAAAGAAATACGAATTATTAATCAGTCTATTGAAAGTGTATGCGTTAGAAATCCTTCACTTACTAATCCGAAGGGTGCGCTTCTCTGTGACACTGCTAGACAAAATTCTGGTTTTGAAGTATGCGTACAAAGGGGATAGGCGAACACTGATGGACAGATAACTTTCCGTCAACGCAACACAAAGCGAAAAAGTATGAGCAACAATAACAATGTGGCTGTTAAAATCAATATATGTCTATGGAAATATAAGGCTGTAAGAACAAATGTAGAAATACATGCAGCGGTACCAGAAAGTTCGCTGTCAAACACCACCGTTCGAAGCCTAAGCGAACTGTTACTCCGCTATTCTTGCTCACCAGTTTTTCGACCGCTGTACATTAGCGTAACACTAAATGTACTTCGTACAATTATTTGAAAAAGTATTTTAAAGTAAAAAAGAAGCTACAATGCATGCATTTCTGTTAATTAGACAAAAATGAAATAAATACTGCGGCATACCTTGCTGTTTTACCGCCCGGATGTTGCAGGCGAAGGACTTGAGAGCCGTGGCAGGTAAAGCTGCGATTTAATGACGGTGCAGTCCTCAAACTGGAACTAAGGGCTGCTTGAATTCGCCTGTTCTCGGTACCAGGAATAAAGCTCACTGCCAGCTCAGACCGAACATGTCCAATCACAACTTTATCGTTAGGTATATTATCGGAAAAATACAGATAGATCAGAAATGGGCTATCGTTTAAAAACTTTAGAAAAATACTTTTCTAAGTAGTTTTTCTTGTTTTATGTACCACCCACTAACAGAAACCTTCTTAAAACCCAAACGACGTAAAAACTAATCCGTATTTATGGCAAAGTTTTTACATCGCGCAAAATTAATGTCCGCAGTGAGGTGCTGGCAGGTGCGGAGCGCCGTACGCCAGAGACCGCCACACTTCCCCAGCCCTATTACCCTCCACACCCGCCCCCAACCCTATTACCTCGTCTATTCTCCACGAGTCTGTTAAGCAAACCAGCCTAAATGCGGTTAACTCGCTCGACGCCGACAGCCAGGAATCCCCGCCGCTCCTCTCAAACTGTCCATCAACAGCCGCAGAACGCCAGTAAATTTAATGTGTGAAATATGCTGGATTTCACTCATTTTACGCCGCAGCAATAAATATTTCAGCAAGTGATGATTGATTCGAAAATTCTTTAACAAAGTTAAAATCGTTTCTGTCAGTACTTTTTTAAATTTTACATTAAGTGACGTTTTAATGTTTTATTATATAAGTAAAGAAAATTGATCCATACACAGCCGACATATATCCCCACGGTACCATTCGCGTACCTCTAAATCAGTTTGCTTCAAAGGCTTCTGTTTCATTTGGGGGGGGGGGGATCTCAGGATATAATTAGTTTTTACAGTAGCTTAGGCATGATTTGTTATTTGGTAACAAGGACTGATTCTGAGGCCAAAAGCTTGCTGTGCTTCCCAAATTACTGTAACTGTGCGGGTGGAAGGGAAATGTACCCACAGGGACAAGACACTCAGCCAAATAGCCATGTCGCTTTCATTTGCTGGTGAACATGTTGACTTTTTATTCACAGATAAACAAAATGAGGAATGAGCGTTAAGACCAAATAGAGATCCCAATGCCCAATTTTTACTGGTCTCATCATGTACATTCCAGACCACCAACTTGTCTTGATGCCAGTTGCATTTTGTCCAGTCTTCAACGTAAAAAAAACAACACTCAAATAAATTTTGTAGACTGAACATTAATAGAAACAGGAAAAGGTGAGATAACTGTGAAGTAGCAGAGTAAATAATTGAAATGCTCCTTGAAGAGAATCTGTGGCAAGATAATCTGTCATCAGTGTGAGACTGTATGGGATGAGCCAGCGCAGGGATGGGTTTTTGCTTGGTTGAAACAGTAAGTAGAAAGCGGTGCTGAAGAGAGAGAGGCAGGATTCACTTCAGACTGAACATACAATGGCACACTGTTTAGTTGAAGGCAGAACACAAAAGAAGCATGATTAGCTTGTTATTGTTGAGTGCTGGGCACTGATTATTGAGGGGTGACCCTTGGATATAGGGGGAGGTTGCTGTCACTGTGTTCGGCAGCGCTGCGACAGAATAGGGAAAAAATGCCCTTGAATTCTTGGGATTCCTGGCAGCCGGGAGTCCTGGCTCACAACAAGAGGGACGGAGCAACCGGGTGGAGTGGGCTGGAGTGAGGCCCCACGTCAGCACTGACTCGACCTGCCTGCGTGCTCCCCAAACATCCCCGCTCTCTGAGCTGGCTTTTGTGGGAAGGTCACCACACAAAGGAAGGGCCCCTGGGCTTTCAAGCTGAGCCCAGCCAGGCCGGCGGTTCCGCGGGAGCCGCGCATCCCACGGCGCATGCTAACTGCAACCGTGCCGCATCCTTAATCTGCGAGTAGCAGGGATTTTTTTATCTGTGGGATGGAGTCTGCTGGAGTGGGGTGCGGTTCTCACAGAGGGGTCTGTGACGGGGTCACCAAGATTAGCCCTAGATGTTTTATTTAGCGAGCAGCAGCATGCATTGACGCTGTTGTTTACTGGAGAAGGGGCCCTTCTTCATTGCCATGAAGAAAGGCACGTTTCTGGGCAACACTGGTCTGAAAGGATGTCTCTGACAATGCAGGCCCTCTGGGGGTGCAGACTCCCCTGTAACACACCGTACGGTGGGAGATCTCCAGAATCCCACTAGAGGAAATGATTCATACATTGCGTATACCTGCACGAGGCAGTCATCTTTCTCATGCGCACAATCCCTCAATGACCCCCTCTAGAGTCACTGGTCCCTGTTCCCCCCCACACCCTGGCCTTGCTGTGTTTTATAACATCCATGTGCGTCATCAAAGGTACCTTCCACTAGCTTACTGTAAAGCCCTTGAGTAGCAGTCAATGTGTTCAACACACTCATTTATCAAGCTATGAGAACTTTGTAGATCCTTCCTTTCTACATTGTCTATAAATAGCTGCCACTTATCTAAAGCTTCACTACTATTTTCCTGTATTAAAGTTATTGTAGCTATTGTGTTAATAACTGTTTATTTCTTTATTCAGATTGCTGTGCGCCATGCAGGCAGATCTCAGGAGGAAAAGGCAAAGGATTTACTTTCTGCCCACTCACATTTGGCAGCTTGAGGGGCTGACCCTGTGCAGAACATATGGGCTTATTTCAAGGAAAAAAACAAAAACCAGGATATGAAACACATCCCACCAAAACCAGAAATCATCAGGAATTTTTGCAGAAAAATAAGCTCTAACAAAAGCTCACAGGGTTGAACTGCTTATAGTTTGCTCCACTGTTTCTCATAACATCTGGCATTTCTCTGTCATACATGCCCTCATCCCCCCTATTGGCTATTATGACAATGGTAAGTGACAGAGCAGAAACCAATCAGTGAACTATTTAAAAAAGAAATCGGCTTAAAACAGAACAGAGAGCATATTTCACATGATATACACATATGCACCGCACTTACAGTTAACATAAGAGATTTGAGTCTTCGATATGAAACAAAAGCCCCCTCTGGACCTTTTAACACATCACAGCTTTTCTGCCTCTTGGGAAATCCACTGAAAGGGGGGCCCCTCTCTATTCCCTTTAAGAGAAAGTACTAAAAGAACATCCCCAGGACATGACTTGAAAAATATCCTCATTTTACTGCACAGTAGCCTCAGGGCAAATACCCCAGTGTTATCTTATAATTCACTAAAATTCATTTAATATGCTTAGGGCTATGACCAATCAAAAGCCCCACCAATCCATTCTTTGAAAGGTAACAAAATAAAAACATTAAGAACAGAGCTTAAACTCTCATGATTATAAAGCTGCAGGTACCCTGTTGGCCAGCACAGGATGATTTACAGCATCCCCTGTGAGACTCATCTTTCTGCACTTTAGTACCGAGCATCTTTTCCGCCTGTCTCCATTACAAAGATACTGCACTACATAGTGAATCGGACTGTCAGGGCAAACAGCACTAAACATGCATGTGGTATAGATGGTGTGACCGGATACCTACTTGGACCGATCGTGACTCGGGGACGGAGGCTTAGGGCCGTGCCAGGCTGGATTTCCTTTCCAAGGAAATGAGCGGTTTCCGCATATCGGAAGGAAAAAGAACACAAGTGCCGGCAGCAGAGGAGGATCCACCTTTGCGTGTGGACACCCCCCCCCCCTCCAAACCTGTGACTTCACACCCTCCACACTACCGGGGGCTGCTGTGGGTCAGAGCAGCCTGGGCTCCTCGCTGAGGGCATGGAGGCGTGAGCAGGAAGAGCTGAGCGCTGGCAGCTGCAGCTTCCAGTGAAACCCCAGGCTGGAAGCTGCCCTCATGCAGAATAACTTATTCAGATAAAGAGTCTTATTCTAAAGCTCAGCTTTTCTGTATGCTGACCTCAAACAGAAAAGGCACAAGATATTTATTCCAAAACAATTTCAATTTGATCAGTTCTGACATCCGATTTCTTCCCGCAGTCGTGTGAACTGGTGTCCTTCGAGTGCTCATGCTGTCTGATGCTGCGTGTGGCCCTGCGATGGGCTGGCGCCTGGCATCCTGTCCAGGGTGCCCCCTGCCTCGTGCCCTGCGATGGGCTGGGCCCCCTGCCTTCTGCCCTGTGTTTCCTGGGATAGCCTCCAGGCTCTCTGTCACTTTGTACTAGATAACTGGTTATAGCAGATGGCAGGATGGATGATGATTCTTAAATTATGTTAAGAAAACAATTTAAATGGTTTTTGAAGATAGTGTTGTCAGAGTGCAGCGATCATTCAGTGGAAACTCCCCGTGTTCACAGATCACAGTATTTACACAATGCAGACTTGGGCATCGGCTGCTCTAACTGAGGAAAACGACAGATTAAATAAGACAAAGTAAAAAATGGTACCGCTCTGCTTCTGCCTAATCTGCTTTAGTAGCTTGATCAAATAAAGCTTTGTTGGGTTAAGGTAGTAAATTTGTCTGGAAAGTGCATGTGCAGGAATGACCTCTTTAGAAAGGAATGGAAGACCCTCTATGGCCCCAACCCTTACATTATGCAGGTGAGTGGCATAACTTCAACAATAGCTGGTGTACAGCTGGCTCTTATGCATGATGTGCCAAACTGCAGGACTATTTAGAAATGTATTAGAAAGAGTTTCTCTGACTGAATTCATATATTCTTTTATAGGAACAAAATAACGTTGCAGTTGGAGTTATTCTACCCAAGGACACACTGACAGAGAAAAAAAAAAGTGAATTCAGGGAATTTTCCACCCCACAAGGTTATAATTAGACAATGCATCTCTGCAATCTTAGCTGTCAGAAGAAATAATTTCAGTGGCTCATATGGGACTGAAAAATCAGAGGTTTAATTTGTTCTTTAGGGAACTTGGGCATGCCAACTCAATCCTGGCTTTGGGAAATGTTCCTACTTTTAAAACACCCAAAATTTGAAAATTTCCTTGAACTGACTGGATTGTGCGGACATTCCTTAAACTGCTAATAATGATAAATGGACCTACTCTGGCTAACTAACTTTAGAGAATTCCTCAGTAGGGGAATTGACAAAAGAATAACCAAAAATACAGTACAGCACAGAGTAACCCTCTTCCATACTAACTTTTTCAATTCACATTATTTAAAATATGAAATGTATGAAAACTGACTTTATTTTTTTGTTTGCTTATTTCAGAATGAATAATACATCGCCAGTATAGATATATATCTAGTTGAATCTTGGGGCAGATTATGTGAATGCTAACACAATCTGTGGTGACAGCCAGCCTTACCAAGGTGATCTTACACCCTGCAGCGTTTTCTGGCAGCTCACCACGAAAAGCATGCAGCTGGAAAAATACAGATGGCGTTGTGGATGTTGTAAAACTGCGTAATCTCTCAGTAGGTGGAGCTCTGGAAAAACCAAAGCAGTAACAATGATTATATTTAATTGACAGTGACACTTACTATATGTGTACTACTTCAGAATTTAAATAGCATTTCATTTGTTTTACATTGTTTGCTTCCTTGCATCCAGCCCTTCCTTTTTTCCATTGTACATGCATGAAAAAAAAAACTGCTTTTGCATTCTAAGTGTTCCCCAATTAAGGATGTTTGAGCCCTTAAACCAGGCATGTGTGTCTACAGAAGGCATCCTGTGTCAGAGAAACACTGCAGTACCTGGTAAGATTTCAGCCACTGTGTAATCTTTAAAACGGCAGGCAAAGACAGTCAGACAAAGTTACCCGAGCCCTCATATATGCAATATGTAGCATCTATTGCATAACACTCTCACTGGCAACTGCTTACAGGTATCAATTATTTTCTGCTTTGTGTAGTTAAAACTAATTACCACTAATCTACTGCAGAATCCTACTGACATGTTTAAAGCACCAGGGGAGATTCAGTGCTTTCTACAGAGAAGGCAGGTGCTGAGTAGGATGTCCTCGGGCTAAATGGTGAACTGTGACTATTAGCTGTAGCCAAACTAAAGACTTCATAGCCAATTAAAAGGAATCAGTCGCAAAAGGTCAGATTTACAAAAATGTTGAATACAACCATGTCACAGAACTAGAAAAAAAAAAAGACATTTAGCACAGTCGACATGCTGCTCTCTGCATTTCTATTCTTCAGACTCGGTTTTCAGTGACTCCATGTAAACTCTGCACTGCCACCTTTATTATTCATGCTGTATTCCGACGTGATTCACCTCTTTTTTCCTGCAGCAAAAATAAGAACAGCGACAGTGAAAACCAAAAGGGTGCGACGCTGCTAACGAGCCAGTAACAGGCCCAGTGACTTCATTTCCTCTGGCTGCATCCAGAGGGAGGACACAGAAGCCCCTATGTAATTTTCACTATGGGAACCACCCATCTGCAGCCAGTTGCTCTATCACACAGTGGGAAATAAGAACTGCTCTCTGTTCTCAGCGGATATGCGCCCTTCAGACTCCTCCTCTCTATCTGCGCATCCCGTTAGCACTGCTGTGTGTTTGTGCAACTGCTTTTCAGAGAGACCCCGGGTGTTAAATACGCTTGATCAGTGTCAAGGCGATGCCGGCAGCTCCCAACACGCTTCTCTTGGCCCTTTTTGCAGCTTATGCACATGAGTGTGAACAAGCGTCTCTCCACTATATGGACAGAAGTATTGGGACATCTGGCCATTACACCTACACATGGCATCAAAATGGTGTTCGTCTTTCCCCCCACTTGTAGCTAACAGTTGCCACTCTTCTGGGAAGGATGTGCATAAGATTTTGGAGTGTGTTTTCTACCCATTCATCCAGAAGAGCATTTGTGAGGTCATGCACTGTTGTTGGATGTGGAGGCCTGGCTCAAAATCTCCATTCTAGTTCGTCCCAAAGGTGCTGGATGAGGTTGAGGGCCAGTCATATTCCTCCAGACGAGACTCACCCAACCAAGTCTCTGTGGACCTTGCCTTGTGCACTGAGGCACATTAATGCTGAAACTAAAAAGGTCTTTCCCTAAACTGTTCCCACAAAGTTGGAAGCATACAATTGTCCAAACTGTCTTGGTATGCTGAAGCATTAAAGAGTTCCCTTCACTGGAACTAAGGGGCATAGCCCAACCCCTGAAAAACAACACCATACCATTATCCCTCCTCCACTATACATTACATTTGGCACAATACAGTCAGGTAAGTAGCATTCTCCTGGCATCCATCAAACCCACCCATCAGACTGCCAGATAGGGAAGCGTGATTGATTACTCCACATTTCCACTGCTCCAGAGTCCAGTGGCAGCTTTACAGCACTCCATCTGACGCTTGGCATCGCACTAGGTTTGCATGCAACTGCTCGGCCATGGAAGCTCATTCCATGAAGCTCCCAACGTATAGATGTTGTGCTGGAGTTAATACCAGAGAAAGTTTTGAACTCCACAGTTATTGAGTCAACAGATTGTTGACAACTTTTACGCACTGTGCTCCTCAGCACTTGAAGACCCTGTTCTGTTACTTTACGTGGTCTGCCACTTTATGAAAGAGTTTCTGTTGTTCCTAAATTCTTCTACTTTGCAGTAATACCACTTACAGCTGACTGTGTAATATCTAGCATGGGAGAAATTTCACAAACTAAGTTGACATGATGTAGAGCTGGCATCCTATGACAGTGCCATATTTGAATTTACTGAACTCTTCAACATGACCTATTTATTCACAAGTGATTGTAAACTTGACTGTAGGGCTAGGGGCTTGATTTTATATATTTATGACAATGGCTCTGAACTCAATGATTAAGAGACATTTCCCAATACTTTTGTCCATATAATGTTAAACTATACAAAGAAATGGGAGTTTGGTTCCATGCTTTCAGGTATCTTGTAGAAAGGTATTGCGGTTTCATTTCATAAATGCCGGAGCAATTTTTCATTTAGGAAGGAGAAACACTGACACTAAACAGGTAAAACTCCCCACTGCCTCTATGGGCAGCCGGGGGGCGATATAACATATCCTTGGTCTATAATGGGAGCCTCCCTATTCTCCATCACTCCCATGGTTGTGTTGCCTGCTACTGTATTCGAACAGGCACAGGAATCTCAGATCTATAGGGCATTCCTCATACCACCATGTCACCACATCCCAGACGCCTTGCTACATTTTACTGGATTGCTCCAGGGCCTTCCAATGAAAGCAGCAAGGTTATTTGACTGATTCTCCCCCAACCAGTTATTTTTTCCTTAGACGTCTGTCATTTAAAAAAAAAAAACACACAAGGGTGAGGTTCAAACAGCTAATCAACTGTGTCCCCCTAAGCTATTGTACTCAGATATCAGGACATCAAAGTTCTGAAAAAAAAACCCACTATAACAACAGGCTGTATCGAACTGTCACCCCATGCAAAGAAAGCCTGAAATCAAAACCAGCTTGAGATCTGCCTTCTTTGAGTTTTTCTTTTGTACTTTTCTCTAATGTTGCTGGCAGAATCACCTAACAGTCCTCCAAGGCAGAAACATTTTTATAAACATTGAAATGACGCTCACATTTTCAATCTGTATCAAAGACTTACTTTTCCCCATGTTTAAATATTTTTGTGTGGTCCTCATTTCGCTATGGTAGCATGAATCGCGGTGCCGTACGTGGATTCCCATTTTCCTATCTGCTGAACGATTCATGTAAATACATGTATAAACATACAAATCAATTCCTTCAACTGAAAAGACTAACTTTGCTCTGTTTTTGGATGGCAGGGTACTTTGGGATCAGGGCTGTTATACACAGCATTCAAGCTAACAATGCTATCTGTTCCATATTTACATGCACAAATTTAAGAAAGAGCAAGTTGGAGTATCTGCATCTGACAGAAAATGTTCTAACGGTCCATTACAGCATGGAAACATGTCAGTCACTCACAAAACTGTCATTTATAGAACATACGCCTTCATTAAAGAGTGAAAAGATCTACAGCGACAAACCCTTCTGTCAAATGTTGTGTGTAGGAGCATATAATTTGTGTTTTCAATCAAAAAAATACAATGCAGTACAAACATGTGAATCCCAGAAAACACTAATCAAAACAAAGTGACACATGTTTATATGCAGCAAACGAAGATGGGGCTTGTTTGAGTCTAAGCAGAATCAGCAATATCCCGCAACCATGTGGCTGAGCTGAACCCTCCCCGACCTACCTACCTTTAATTAGAAAACCAATATATATCTTAATCTGGAATTATTATGATTAATCTTTAATATAAATAAAAACACATTCCTATAGTCTAACCCATTATTCTGCCATGAGACTTGTATACCATGAAAGCCAATGTATGATTGTCCCTTATTTAGTATTAAATCATATTATTTAATTTAACCTCTATTAGGTACTTCACTTTCCTAAACATCATCCATATCCCACTTTATCCTGTCAGTGAGAAATCTGGGTCTAAGATAAGAAAGAATCAATTTCCATCCAACCATCCATAGAATGAAGTTAATGGTAATAATTCAGGCTAAGAAAGCGAAATATCTGAAGTAAAAAAATGCTTTTCAGTTACGTGGTCTTGCTGCAACGTACAATGCACCCCAGCTCAGAAGTAGCAGTGCAAAAAACTTCAGGTGGGAAAATATAAAAGTACGATACAGTCCTTTTCTGTTATAATTGCTGTTTGACAGAAGTAATAACAGGACACAACAGTTGAATCTAGTACAGAAATTTCATTTGGAGACACTGTGGTCCTTTGCATGTTATCCGCCAAATGCAAGCCTAGCTTACAGGGATGGGTTGTTTAGTGCTTGTGTAGATTGTGTTTTGGCCCTATAATCCCCTTGGATTATAGCTCTTGGATGCAAGACAGAGGTCACCCACTCTGAACCTGGATTCACAGCGGGTACCAAAAAGGCAAATAAAGTCCGGAAAGCAATTCCACAAAAATTAAAAACTGTTAAACAAAACTGCAAAAACAAATACATTCACAAGCAAGTACACCCACTCTGAATATGGTATTTAGAGTGATAATTCGAAAAACTGCTCCAGAACCTTAATCAGACAATAACTCATGCCTTCATTTTCCAAGTCAATAATTAAATATAATACGCAGGCCACGCTGGGAGCAAGCAAAACATGTTCCTCACAACTGCATGCCCTGAGACTAGATTATCTGACGACAGAACTTTGGTGAAAGAAGATTTAAAACATCATAAAAAAATAAAAATAAGGAGCAAGTTGTTAGAAGTGTCTCCTTGCTGTGCCCTTGTCTGGGCCTGTCAAAATGCACAGTGATCCCTGAGGCTCTTTTCCCAACAGCCTTCTGCACTTTTCGCTGCTGTAAAATTTTGGAACCTATGTCACGTACCTAGCCTTGTTGTGAAATATATTCAAAAACGTTGACATACTACAACTACTAACTTACAAAAACCACACATGCAGTGAAAATTAAAACGATACAGCAGATACATGATAAGCCTAGCTCCAGAAATCTGTATGCATTTCTGAAGTTAATATTTCCTTTTTTGCAGATTGGCATTTATCATGCGGCAATCGGTTATAGCAGTCAAACACAGTTAAACATTCTGCATATGCATTTAGGTAAAACTGCAAACATAAGTGATATAATTGACCTTCCCCAAGGGTACATTTACCTTGGAGAGCATAGCACAGTGCCAAACTACTAAAGGTGAATGTGCAGTTTTGATCACTATATTTCAGTTGAAAGGCAATGCATTTAGGTCAGAACATGCCAATAGCAAAGTACTGCACAGATGAGGCTGCCAATCACACTACATCATAAGACAATTTACATGCTTCCAAAATAAAAAGTGGATGGATGTTGTACATCTTCTTGAGATTAAATTTTGGCTCTATATTAGCAGGGCTACCAACTTTGGTCAACTAGATGGAGTGAGATTTTCAAATCGAGACAAGACTGCATGTACATGCACTCGCATTTACATGTATGTAACAGTTTATGACCTTCTACATAGGCTACATGGTTTGCAAACTACCCCAATGTTTTTAAAGAAGTTAATTTTAATTTTTTGGAGTATCGCAGTTTGAAGAAAGCAATTGGGAAAGTACATATTAATTTAACAAGATAACTAGCTACATACCTGTATTGCAAAATTATTCATATAGTATGACATTTGTTACCAGCAGGCAAAGTATGTGCATGACAAACAAGACTGCACTTGAACTAGTTGCCTGTCCCTGGTCAAAAATCGTTACACTCCCGAAAGGCCTGTTTTCCATTTCAAACGGGGTGAACCTTTTAGACATTTCCAGAAACCGAGGTTGGCAGTTCTGCCTCCAGCTGTTACCTAGCCCCGGACATGCCTCCGAGGGGAAACAGCACGGTGAGTCCATCATTGCTTAGTGCTGCCACTGGTCTGCAAGCAGTGCAGCTACAGTACGGCTAAGGAGAGCGCGGAACAGGCGCTGGCCAGGGTGAGTCCCCAATATCATTAAAAAAAAACTGTTCAATTATTTCTTTTGGCAAATGTGTACATTAAGAAATAATTCAATCTGGATGCATTTGTTACTACAAATTCGGGTGCACATTATTAAATTATCAAGAGACAAGGAGACGTTTTCCAGGGTGTCACGTGCACATTTTACACCTGACGCATTTCCTATTTATACATCTGGAAAGTTTGGCAGTTATGCCACACATCGTTGAAAGGAAGATAAAATAAAAACACTATAAATATTTCCCCCCAGTTAAAATACTAGAGACCACACTATTACATATTAAAAGTGGATTTACCGTATATGTTGTTCTGCCTGTTTCCCAAAGATGGCAAAAACCGACCAGCAAAAGATAGGTCATTTGTAGTTTAAATGTGCAGGCGAGTAAACTGCTGGGATCCTGCTAATTTGCACCGAAAGTATTTTTTAATTAATTGGGAATAATCATCTGTTCCCTGAATTAAACCACTCACACAACGTTTCATGCAAGATGTATTTCAAGCAAACGAATACATATACGAAGCATATAAATTCAGCAAATCCCGTACCCGAATTGTTAATAGCTGTACGTGTAGAAGCAGGAGCTGTTGACTTGCCGATTCACACTTGCATCGTGTAACAAAATATGTTGTTTGAGGCACTCCTCCAGAATGCGATGAAAGACAGCCACAACACACTTTAAATATATAACAGTCCATTCGTTGTTATACTGGCGAATAGTGTACGAGTGCATAAATGACTTTTTTCCTGCAGGGTGTGTCGTGCAATGCACTTTCCACACGTCACCAGCTCACCTGGGACGTTTGGTGTCTGTGATCAACACCGCGAACGGGGCCTCGATCGCACTTCTCCCTAAACGCAGCTACAGACGGGTCCGGTCTCTTTAGAACAGGTAATGCAGTCCAGTTGAGGAGGAGGTGGGAATGCCAAGAAATAAATCACTTAATCACTTTACCATTGAAATTTCTTCTGTGACTGTTTGTGGGAAAATGCCCTGAGAGCGATTCACAGTGATCAATAAAACGCTTAGGGCTGGGCACTCACAATGGTTTAGTGGACATAAACCCGATGTGTCGGGATCCTGTGGGATGGGGGCACGTTACCCGCGGAGGCAGACAAAACAAGTGGCTGCGGGGGACTGATGAGAAACCAGACGACATAGCCGCACAAAAGCAGGAAAACCACTTAGCGTCGCCATAAAACCATTGTTCCAAATAACGTCCTTTTAAAAGGGTCCATCAGCTGGACTTCTACACTAAACGAAATCAGGACTCGAGTGCCTCCAAAACTCGTTTTGTACGCGCACCCCCGCTCCAACGTTAGATTTAATACGCATGTCTGAAGGGACAAAAGTTGTACACAAAGTTGTACACAAATTACCTCACAAGTAATTTGCCTTCCATGGTGTTAAAATACTGAAACTACCCCAGCATTATATTTCGACATATGTAAAATTTGTTGAAACAGCAAAAGAAAAAAAAACTAATAAAATAATGGCAGATATAGTTACAACATCTTCAAATAAATATCACACACAACTAGGCGCAGAAGTCGCGAACGAAAAAGCCTGAACACACCATGCAATGTCATACGCCCCTCTTCTGGACGCGCAACGCAACATCGGCCGAAAAGCTCCAAATTATTTCAATCCTTTTCATTACATAGTGGAGTGCGAAATGCAAGATTTATTTTAAACTCTATTGCCTATGTCTTTTTTAACAGATGGAGTACACAGAGACTGGCTGTAAACGGAATTAGAAAGCTCTTCTTCATGGCTAGTATTTCAGTATTAGACTAGAAAGACAATACACAGGTCGGTAGCAAATACTATATTAAATTAATTTTATTGAGCCAACGGCATTGCAGATAAAACAGCAGATGATCCAAATATGTTTTTATTAAAAAAATCCAGGAACAATATGTTTTTTCATATTCGAAATTATAAAACTGTAAATCCTAAACAAATTCAGCACACAAAATAGAGATTTTTTTATATTTTCCAATTCCAAATAATTTTCCTCAGAGCAATGTTTACAAAGCTTAAACCCTTTAAAGAATATTTACAAACCATTTGTTTCAAAAGCTTGGAAAGATTCAATCTGACTACCCATACTGAGACTAGTTCGATAACATGAGGAACTCTAATGCCAGACACCTTGCATTTCAAAATATTAATCATTACAGCATGATCTACAATGCTTCTGGGTCATGAGACCAGAATTTCCTATTCTCTAAGTTTTATTTCACATTTCCACTGCATTCTCTAATTACTTAACATAGTAGAAATGTTCTAAACCAGATGCAGAATTTCTGACAGAGCAATCAAAATAAACGACGGAAAACCAACCAACCATGGGAAACGGAACCAAAATTACACATTATTACCTGTTGTGGATAAAGTCTTCATGTGCCCTTCCTATAACAGCAGTCTGTAATGTGGCTTCCACACAAAGATGGACACCCAATGTCTTTATGAAATGCTCATGCTAGATCTCAACGGCACACTGAGCCAATGCAGGGATATTTTTAAATAACAGTGGATATTTTCAGGTTGTTTAGACCTACACTCTAAATGTAGGTGGACATCAGCTAGCAGAAAGTCCAGATTAGTGGCTGACATTCAGAACCACAGCTCCAAGACACAGCGGATCAGGCAAGAATTATTCCTAAGTACGTTAGTAACAGAAAAATTATTTTTTCCAGTAAAGTTCAGAACACTCAATAGTCAAGAAAAACAGACAAATCAACTCACCTGAATTTGATTTGAGCATTTGTTTGACAACCTAAGCCGCATACATAACTTGAGAGGTTTGCTACCAGGTTACGTATGGATCTTCACAAAACAAGAAAGGCTTTAAAATTTAAATTTGCTAATAAGTATGTCACGTTATATAAATGCAGTGGATATTTACATCCCATTAAAAAAAATTATCTGATCCATTTCAAGTTTGACAATCCTGAATCACACTGTATAATAATGTACAGCATGGAAAAAAAATAAAATAATATAATCTACACTTGGAGTTTGGTTTTTATTCTCCACTTATTAAAAGACCATCATTTTATAAGCAAAAGTAAACATGAAACATCTAAATAAAGCTGAACTCCTGAGCAGATAGAATGACCAATGACTTAAGTAAATAATCGATAACTGAAAAAAAGATGTTTTGGGTGTATATACAAATCCCACATACATTAACCTATACTAAATTACTTCAAGCAAATAAAATGTATGCTTTCTAGATTTCACAAACAGACAGATCTAGTAAGCCCTAATAAAAAGGGAGCATCTAAAGCGGCAGTTTGTGCGATAGACATTTTGAGAGTCCGTGGCATACTTAAGAAAAGCAGAGTTACAAACATTGAAATGAAAACTTTACACTGACTTACTGTTGAGACACAGATCCAGGCAAAAGGCAGTACAATCTACATGCTGCGTTACTGTACAAAGACAAATCCGGTTCAGGGGAAAAATATATTTATAATCATTAATATGATATCCCTGAGAACATATTTTTACTCAGAACCAAGTGCAGTTGAAGTTTCTAGGTTTTATAATTAATACAAAATTATTACTCCTAGTAAGCAACAACATTCCATAGTTCAGAGAGATTGGTTTTTAACAAATGCTTGCATTTAGTGCTCTTCATAATTTAACTGTACAGTGATGAGTGTCAAATCAATTTTGAAGTGTCTCTATGTCAGTAGAAGCTCTGAGTTAAACGAATATTGTAAGATCATGTTGATCCAGTTACAATATGCTTGTTTTTATGCAGAAACTACACTACACTGAAATGGCATTAGTTTGCTTTTTAAAACTAATCACACAATTGCTGTGGTAGGACAAGAATATGGTGGCAACTCTGTCCTAATGTAAATTGGATATCACTGCAAAATAATTTTTGATTTGAACAACTATGCATCAGTTATACAGCTGTCACTGTATGAAATTGATACAGAAAAAAACACGATGCTTACTGACATTTTTCTAACTACATGTAAAAATACCAAAAATCTGAAAACCCTACGTGACTAAGTATTCTACACACAGTCCTATGTGTTGGTAACATGATTAGTTTCAAATCATAGCCAAGTAAACCATCCTTTTAACAGACAGTGGATGCTGCATGATGTACTTTTGTCATGAATTAACGCAGGGAAAATCCTTCAAGTGTGATCACAACCAAGCCATTCCTAAAGGCGTCCACTAGGGGGAGCTGCCTGACATTAGCCAGAGCACAGTCAAGACTCACTGTTCACGTTAGTTTGTTATGGTCATGGAACACACAGACAAAGAAAAGAAATAGAATCTTAAGCTCTTGTCAGTTGTTGTGCTCATGTATGGTGAGACTAGGAGACAGCACATTTAGCCTCTTACATTTTAGAAACATCCATTTACAGCAGAAACATATTTCTAGGACGTTACAGCCAGATATAAAATTTCCCTGTATAACACATTTGAATTTTGAATGCAAACAAAGCGCAAGCAAGAAAATATAGAAGTTAGGAAGAAGAAGAGGGCATCACACCTATTTTACCCTGGTCCTGAAAGCAGTCCAAAATTACATGGATGAAGGTATTCTTGAGAAGGTTCATTCTATGCCACCATCCTCCCTGCCCACCTCAATGTCCTCCTCTTCCTCTTTGGCTTCCTGGCTTTCAGATTCTTGCGATTCATCCAGCTCTTCTACATCCAGGTCCTCATCCTCCACCTTGTCTCTGTCAGAGGATTCCCCTTCACCCTGCTCTCCATCCTCACTGTCTCCAGAGCCTGAGAGAAACACATGGGACACGAAAGAAGTCCGTCTCACTGACCCCCCCAGGGTATCAGGGAAATGCTCACTTTGTGTATCAATCTGTTCACTAGAGCTCCATTTAGGGTAGCAATTTGACATCTAGCGATATTTCAAATGTTACTGCGATAAGACACGATTTAGTAATACATGATCAATATTTTCAATACCGTGAAACATAAGCTGATTTTACTGGAATTTATTGGAATTCAAGAAGACAATGAAGACAAGGTTTCATTTTAACAACAGAATATGGTGAAAAAAAAACTATATGTCTCAAAAACAAAAGTCTGCACAGCAAACATTCTGTCTAGTATTTGTACTTCAACAACAGAAAACTATATCTGGATATGTATAGCTTACTAAACGCAGGAACAGAGGTGTACTAAACTACATAAAATGCACAGTAATTATTGGTTTCTGTACTAAGGTGATTATCTAGATTGCTTTGTGTAAGATTTTATTTTTTAATTCGGCAGTGTTTTGGCATATCATCATAGTGTAAAAATATGAATCGGCATTTGCCGAGTTGATTAAATCGTATCGTGGCCTTGACAATCGATATATCGATTACAATCCATGAACTGTTACACCCCTACTGTCCATACATTCTTCTCTCTTCCAACACACTTACTGTCAATCACCACTTCCTCCTCCTCCTCTGAGCTTTCACCTGACAAAGAGATAGTTCTATTTACCTAGTTTCAAGATTATTGCAATCAAAGCATTTTGCCACCAGTGGTCCTATTTTTAAAACAATTTTTCCACTGTATGTTTAGGGCCAATGCAGTATACGTTTAAAAAAAAAAAAAAAAAAAACTGGTGAGCACACACCCTCACCTGGTGAGCACACACCCTCACCTGGTGAGCACACACCCTCACCTGGTGAGAACACATCCTCACCTGGTGAGCACACATCCTCACCTGTATCCTGTTCCTCTTCCTCCTCATCCTCATCCTCATCTCTGTTGATTTCCGGCCCACCTTCCCCTTCTTCCTCATCAGAATCTGAGATCACCACGCACTCATTTCCACTGTTATCAGCTGTTTGATGGCCACTGCTGCACAGAGCAACATTATGTCAGGTAACTATGTGTAATCATACCAAAAATCTGACAATAATTCTTTTCATTAAACCTCACAAAGGACATTGAAACAGTGTTTTTATTGAACCAACTAAAAGTGAGCTGATACTGAAAACATCCAAAGGAACGTCAAACACGCATTTTTAAAGCGACAGCATGATTACCTGCCATTCTGCCTTGGCTCCCACAGTGGAGTTAAATAATAGCGGAGAGGGTTTCTGTATAGGTCATCCTTCAGAATCTACATCACATGAAATGATAGAGGAGGAGACCAGTTCAAATGACAGACAATCAGCAAGACATTTGAAGAGATGAAGCAAAGGATGCCATTATAGCACAGCATCTTGGCTGATGGTGACCGGGCAGGAGGGTTTTACCACTGCAATTTCATCCCTGGCTGGATTATTATGGTCACTGAACCAACAGAAGAAGCTTTGGTACAATCTCCCAGAACCTGGCTCCTTCATTATATGCTGCTGGGATGTCAGGTTCTGCCCCCGGTGCCAGAGGATTGGGTTAGAGAAGGAGAACACGCTCCCTGAGAAAGGATAAAGATGGTTAGAAATTAAAGCGGTTTGCTACCTAAGCTCCGAAAGAAGAGAGAGGCAACAACAGCAAAGCAGGACAGGGCTTGAGAACAGACTGCATAACCTAAAAGCAAAGGCTAATATTCAATGAAGACAGCACAATACATCTGCGGACTTCAGGAAAACATTAACACCAGGTGCATGAGACATTGATTTATAAACCTTACATTTTTTCTAAGCAAAATAAATCATCTAATACACGTGGCATTTGGTTTTATTTTACTCACCCCTCATATCATGGTGAAACTCTTTGATAATAATGCTGTTCTGGAAGAAGTTATTTCTGCTAAATTGAAACGTAATCCGATAGCCAAATTTATTGCTCTTGAAAAAGTCCACCTAGAGAAAGATATTTATTAATTAGAAGTATCAAAAATACTATACATGTGTATGTGTGCGTGTATATATATATATATACACCCACATGAATTTATATGAATGATAAACTCAATTAATTAAGTATACTTTAATTCCCTATTGACATTATAAATATATTTTTTTCTTTTATTATTTATTTATTAAAGGAATTCAAAATGTTTTACAAATAAAATGTTTACCTCTAGATTGGTCATGTAGCTAAGTGCATCTTCATCATTCTCATCTATGTATGCAGAGAGCTGGGGGTGATTCAGAAACTGAAGTGCTTTTGGTCAAGAAAATAGTTAAAAGGGAAGAAAGCAACATTCTGAAGCAAAAGATTTTCAAGTCTGTTTATAAACCTACTGTATGGTGTTACTGAATAGGTATTTCTATGTTAAACATGACTGAAGATTAGGTTAAATCGCTGTTTACAGAACAACAGACTAGTTAATACATTAGGGATTGTGGGTGTAATTTTACACTGTATTTCATCTGTCATAATATTAGTGTTTTGGGGGGGGTCAGGTGAAGTCAAAATTTGCCAAATAAGTGGTGCCAGTGAATAGAATTAAGTGTGGATACTGCAGTGACCCAAAAGCCAGGGATCCTCTGGATGATGGTGCTGCGTTGGTCCAGGTGTGGCCTGCGCTGCTGGCTAATTTTAAGCTCCAGGTGCTGATGCATACGAGTAGCCTTCTTCTCCAGCGCCTCCAGTCTTATCTGCACCTGTGCCAGCAGGGCCACTGACTGACGTGTCTCAGGAGCCATCTTCACATCCACAATAGAGCATTCAACATCATCACCATTGTCATCGTCAGAGTGAGATGAGCTGGGAGTGGAGGTGGTACCAGAAAGAAAATGGTCACCTTCATCTTCCTCCTCATCTCCCTGCAACGTTTCTACTCTGGACCCATCACAGCAATCCTTAATGCGATTTTCTGGGGATGAAGTAGAACTGTCAGCTGCGGCTCGAGTCTGTTGGCCCTTTCCTGGTGTGGGACTGTCGTCTTGTTTTACAGTCTTTTTAGCATGTTTCCTTTTGAATTCAACTTGTTTAGAGGAATGGACGGCATTTTTTACATCCTGGTCTTCGCCTCCTCTTGTTAAGCTAGCGAGTGCTTCAGCAGCTGCCATCGCTGCCCAGTCAGACTGTTCTGGCGGAAAAGATGGTTCGAGCCCTTTAAGATGGGTACTCCCGCTTTCGGCTTCCGTCGTTGCAGTTTGGGCTCCTGACGTTTGCGCCTGCGCAGAAATGGTACTGCTACACTGCCCCAGCCCACTAGTGTTGCTGGTGCTAGGTTGCGCGTCCCCGATACCCAATGTGGCGGGCGTAGAAATGCAGCTTGCAATCGGCATATTTTGGTCCCCGGTTTTTTGTTTCTCCGTCTCACACAACCCCGCATTATCTGTATTTTTTCTGTTTTTAAGAGACGGAGAATCAGATTCAATATCTCCGAATACTTCATCATCTATTCTAGCTGCTTTTTTCGGCGGGGATGTACCTCCCGGCTCTAGGGAGGAGCTTCGCTTCTTAGCCTCCGACTGTTTCGTTGAGTCCAAAGGCTCACTCATTGCACCGCTCTTTTAATTTAATAACAAATAAAATAAAATGCAAACACTGTTGATAACCAACAGCCTTAATAGATGCAGTCATATATTTATTTGACGTTTTTGTCTTAATACACCTTCTAGCGCAAATTTGAGAGGCCTACTACGACTTATTAGCTAACGTTAGCCTGCTCGCAAGCAAGGCAATTAGTTCGTCCACATGGAAGGGAGCATCAATTTTATTTTATCTTGTTGTAATAAAAGTAAATCAAATGTTAGTAAAAGAAAGTTTCTTACAAGTCTGTTTGGTTTCATCTCTGCTCCCTTATCTTTACATTCCCCTCAATTTCCCTCTGCGTCGTTTTCGCTTTAGCAGACAAAAATGGTTCACCCCATTGGCTGCCCTATACCGCGCCTAAAATTCTTCCGCCAATCACCGGAGACGTAAACTCCATTTTTGACTTGTTTACCTCATGTGACATTTGTCTGATTGGTCGGCAATGATAGCAATTCTCATCAATCAGGCGGCAGATACTAAATGAAGGAAAATAGCAACGATGTAATGACCCAATCGATGGCGACGAGAGAAATTTGACAGTCGAGTGACTGTTACGTCTATGCCTCCCCATATCTGTACATAATATTACAAGTATCACAATTTTTGAACATGAGCAAAGGTCTTTTCGGGTCTTAGGGCTGTGTTACTGCTGACAGAAACAGATTTGTAATTTACGTTTATTGGGCACCATCTATTGAATTGTTCTTATTTCATTTTTTAAATTATTGCAATAATTTGGCATATTCATTTCCTTCCTGTTTTGTGGTTTTTAAGTATGTCTTAGGGTGACGCTCTGTATTTGTAATAAGTGGATGGACAATAATGCCTGGAGCAGGATGGCAAACTAAGGAACAAAGAGAAGCTGAGAACTGGCACTTTATGACATGATAAACTTAATGACGTATACATCTGCTCTTGGGTTTATGGTTAATGAACTAGTCTTGTAACTGTAATGTTGTGGGTTATAAACACAGCTATGTTGTGTTCTTGAGCTAAATGATTAATGTGTACATATTCTGTAAAAAAGATCAAATCTAAATCCCACTTATTTAACAGCCATCTCAAAGTGTAGCCCACACATGCTTTTAACATATAGGTGCCCCCTGCAATGTCATTACCAAATAAAAATAACTCCAGAAAGAAAATGTTATGGGGTGGGGGTGACTGAGTTCTCCCCAATCGAGTTTGATGGGCCGAATGGCCTCCTCTTATCTTCTTATCAAGTAATATATATGAATTAACCTGGTTTCAGGGCTTGTGGTAAGTGATTTATATGAAGAGAGAGTACAAAAAACTGAACCTTAACCCACTGACTAATAATAAAAAAATGTATGCTGAACCACTTTTTACTGCACTAGTGCAGGTGGCTGGTAGCAAAAGTTCCACCCATGCCTGGTTCATTTCAAAATATGTGAGTGACACTGAAACAAAACTGTAATATACAAATATCTATCCAGTTATCTTGCTTCTTTTGAAACAAACTCAAGCTGTCATAAATTGTCTGACATTAAGCTCTGTGGGTGTAATAACCAACATTACAGTATTGCTGCAGGTAAGACAAAATATATTCAGTGATGTTAAGGGTAATAGTCTCTATTGTGTGTGTGTGTGTGTGTCTGGATTCATTATTATAGTTCTTATTTATTGAATGTTAACCCCCCCCCCACCCTCAGTTCTCATCAGGATAAGACAAAGGTGAATAGGATAGAGATGGTAAACCCATGGAATTAAAATATCAACTGTTATATTAACTGTTGAAGAGGCACAGGGATTATGTAAAAGCACATTGTTGCAAGTGCAAGAGGACTTCATAGCTGTTTCCAGGAAACCTTAATGTAGGAAGCTGCAACCAAGGTACATAAATAAATAAAGTCAGGAGGAATAGGGCTCTCTTCCGCTAATGGAAAATAACTAATGATTTCAATATAAAGCATGAGTATCTTAGTCTACAGGTTGAGTTAAAAAATAACATTATTCCTACTAATAGGAATGTAGAAAGGAAGATTTCATTGGAGGTTATGGATGACATTAAAAGTTTCTCCAAAAGAGCTCTAAAAACTGAAATCACTAATTTGCAGGGTAGGAAGGGCCTTATAATTGAAAATGAGACCGATATAGTAACTTACCACCATTTAGTACAAATACAGCGTTGTGTATGACCAATTTATGTTTAACTGAGGCTAATGTGGTACAAAGCCTAGCTAAGCTCAAAATAAATCAATCGCAGGGCCAGTCTAGGGTTGGGGATCGCCAATAAGGTTAAGGAGAGGGAGAGGGGAAGACGGGACAAGCAGGGAACAGGAAAG
>JABFEA020000110.1:12735552-12748033 GCA_019775915.2 Cyphomyrus plagiostoma | reverse complement strand
CCCAGGCAGAGACCAGAACCCGGGTCCCAGAGGTGTGAGGCAACAGTGCTAACCACTGCACCACCATGCCACCCCTATAATTATCCTATCGAATGTTATTAAACCCATAGTAACAGGTGAATACATATGAATATTTTTCGATATCATATTGGAGATAAAAAAATACAATTGTTTGATGTAATGTAAATGAACGATTTGGTGTTTTAAGTTTTCTGGTCTTTACACTGAAGTGACTGATAGGCCTATATTTCTTTTCTTATTGGACAAACAGTCAACCTGATACTTTCCTTTCCAGATTGCCCCATTTTTTCTGAAGTTCCATTCTGAAGCTTTCTTAAGTGCTAATATGATATATCAAACAGCAGGGTGAAAGTATGAGTATTCTGTTAAATTTGCTTTACATCTCAGAAGTATCAGAGAAACCTGTACCTTCCATGTAGCCGTGTTGTGTCGGAAGTAGTAGAACATTTTGGTAAACCAATGATAGATCTCATTCAAAGTCAGCTGCTTCTCTGGGGAATCCAGGATTGCCTGAGACCATCCAAGGAGAAACGATAAACAAATTGTTAAAATGGCCATTTATTTTGCGCGGCCAAGAATTATATTGCTGATTATGCATATATTTTTCTGTATTGCGTGGTTTGTAAAATGCTTGATGTTTACTCACCCATCTGATCAGGGAAGCATAGGTGTAAGGTGGCCGAATGTTGTGGTACTTGTAGCAGTCAATGCTGGGGACAAGTTCTGCAAAGCATTATGTGCTATTAATACTGCTAAACATTACATCCTATTATCATTATACTGTACGTTGAAACCCTCACCAGGAAAAGTGGCTTTATGGTAGATGGATGGCTGGATACTTACATGTAATTATTTCTAATGTGAAATCAAAGAAGCTACTTTTAACGGGGAGTTACAAACACGTTTTTTTATTACTTCTTAGACTGTTCCCAAAGAAATGGTATTATGTGCACTATGGATTCATCATTTTCTAAAACTCTAATATCATGTAGACTCATTTTTGTAGCAATTATATTATATGAATATGGAAATTAGATAAATAGCCCAGAAAACTATTTTTCAGATAGGAATATCGACACCTAAAGCATATATCACTAGGCGTATTCCTTCGATTTATAAAGCCACAGCCTTCAGTTGTGATGTTCACATTTTAACAGTTTACTCTTATTTTTAATACCCTTATTTCGCATGAGTCCCTGGGTCTGTAAAATGACACAGGGCTTTGAATTAATAGGGATTGTATGAAACTACTGCATACTAGCCCAGATTTTGTAAATTCCTAGTAAAGCATGTATGAAGAGCAATATAAATTTGTCAAGTTGGTGAGGATATATTGCATGCTCTTTAATTTCCATATGTATGTATTGGTGCATTCTGATATCTGTTATGTTGTATAATTTTTGCTTTCTTATATAATATTTATATTGGGTTTTGTGCGTTGTCATTGTGTCCTTGTATTGCTCATTGCTTATGTATTGTATGAATTGTCTATGATTTCATTCCGTGAATTCTTTGCTATGTAAGGACTGTTGCCACATAATATTGCGTGACCTGAAATGACAATGAAGTGTGTTATATTCACCTGGAACAAAGTGGGAGTTCGGAATAGGCCAGTAGCTTGGTGGCACCAGCTGTGCAGCATCCTTAGTGACACTGCAGGGGACACTGTCATGGAGCCATAACTGCTGTCTCTCTGAACCCTCTTGTTGGGGCTGAAAGATTCCAAAAATACATATAACTTGCTAACATTGCAGGGAACAGTACTGCGATGCAGTTTTCTGGGACATGCAAATGTACCTGTGTGCTGAATTTGTGTATGACTGTAAAATCCAGATTGACATGCAGTCAATATTCAAGAACTTTATTGTTGTTGTGCCACAACTATGAAATTGCAGTTGCATTAACCACAAATGGTGCATTTATATTTGAATTTTTTAACATAAATATGAAAAATAAGTAAGACAGAAATATATAAAAAAAATATTAATGCTGAAAAAGTACAAAATCTGAGCAATAAGTACATTTTATATGTAATATAAATATAAAATACAAGCAACATCAGGATCCAAAAACCATGAGCAGTAGTACAGTAAGTGTGCAGTATCATTGACATGAAATCATATTGAGTATATTATTAGGGTTAAATTACACGTACGGTTAGTATAAAACATACACATTCGATATATATTGCTTTGGCATGATTACCAAAATTGATTCAATGGATTAGAAAACTTGTGCACCCAGAATATATTTTCATTCAAATAATTATAATTTCATCCAAGGCAAGAAGCACAGGCCTCAGAAATGGACCTATTTGTATCCATTCATACAGCTGATTCATTTTAACTCATGTGACAGCTTGACAAAAACACTGAGTGTAAGACAAGGAGTGATCAGAAGATAGCCTTGCAAATCACTTACTGAGTCAATGGGCCTGTATACAGGCATGTGGAGATGAAGCTGCATAGCCAGTAGCTTCCTCTTCTCCATGGTGAGCTGAGAACACAGTGGACACCTACAAGTCTGCTCCAATATTACAGCATGTAGAATAAGCTGTAGTCTTCTGGCTCTTGTGCTCAATGGGGCGAGTGTATGCACATCAAAAATCTATTTGCAGTGGAGCCTCTGTATCCACTGACTTGGTAACAGTGGTTTCAGTGAGCCCAAATGTATTAAGTGGAAAAGTCCAAAAATAAATTGTTCACAAGTTTTAAGTTCCACGCCTAGCCTTTCCACCAGGTCTTCCCTGTCGTGACTTAATGTGTGATTTAATATGTGACTCAAGTCTTTGTCTCACTCTACCCACGCTGCCCCACAGAGACGTCAGAATCCCAGTCATTTGAGAAAGGAAGGGAGAGAGAGAGAGAAACTACATTCACATAACCTTTACTACAGTATATTGCTATAATTGTACATTTTGGGAATAGTTATTGTTCTTCATATTGAAACCATCATTGGCATTAAACATAGGTATCTATGTAAATAAATGAAAAACAACTTTTATATATTCTATATATACATACGTATGTATGTATGTGTGTTTCTGTGTATGTGGGTGTATGGATCATGATTATATTACATTGTGGGGCCCAGTTTTCAGGTCCTCACAAAGACCTGTGAATGCAATCAAAGAACTAAAGGCTGTTGGAGGCTTGGGGAGTGGCAGTGGTATTCAATGCCTGTCCCGGTCAATTTCTGATGCCCACAAAATAGAGGGGCATGTACACAAAATGCTACACGACGAGCGAGAAAAGCACAGCGTTGTATCACCTTTCCTATGAAAGGTGAACGCAAACACACATGTGATGGTGCAGTGCTCATGCTGCCTCCCCTGACTACACATGCTCACAATAGAGAGGATCCTTCTTCCCTGGTTCATTCGTTTCTCAAAGACCAACCTGAGTCTCCATGTGTTGCACCATGTCTTGTTGCACTCGCCACTGAGCAATACTTCTGTCTCCACGGCCATGGTCTCTGTAAAGGTGTCTAATGTAGGAACACCAAGGATTAGGCAGGATAAATGAGCTTCAAGATACCAGAATATGTATGTCTGGTCTGTCTGTAGACACATGTTACATGTGCATCAACATCCAAAACACAGCTTACTTCAGGAAATGAGAGTTTTCTTCAAACACCTCTTCACAGCCTGGCCATCGGCAGAGTCCGTTTACAAACAGAGCAGTTAAACTCCCCAGTCCAGATTGAGCAGTGCTGAAGCAAAAGAGGCTGTTTAAGGAGCTGTTTACTGTATTTAGGCAATAGCGCCAGGAATCAAAAATCGTAGCCATCATAAAAACTGGAGAAGGCGGAGCCCTGCCTGTGAGTTGAGCTGGCCTTGGCTATACTGTGACTTGTTTGCTGAAGGGGGCACTCTGCCATAGTGGGAGAAACTTTGGCACCATCACTGGTCTCCACTTTGCAGACCGAGATGAGGTCAGAAGGGTGTGTTGAGCCCTGGTCTGGCCAAACAGACTGATTGGAAGCAGCAGATCTTGCTGGAGATGCAAGACAGTGAAAAAAGGGGGAGAAAAGCACATGTCAGCTTGCAGTGAAGTTGTTGACTGTGATTATAAAGGAGACCCGTAACGTTACGCTATACATTCATGTACAGCATAGACTATGGTGGAGAACGCTTTCTTAGTTCTTTGTCCCCACATAGTGGGGCTATTTGGGCCCCACAGTGTAATATATACATGACCACACACACACACATAAATATAAGCTGATTTCACAGAGGTGATGCCTCTCTTTGAGTGTACCTGTTCTACTGGAGGAGAGAAGAGACAGATCCTGGGGAAACAGATGGGTGGCCCGGCGCAGAACCGAGGGTCTGTGCTGACTCAGCTGTGGGCTCAGTGACATCAGCTGCAGGAGCTGTTTGCTCACCTCATCATTAGGACACTGAAAATGACAAGAGCATCACCTCAGTCCTGCCCCCCTCGCTGCCTCACCGTACCTGGGTGTCACAGTGCGCCCCAAAGTTTCAAATGATGCGGGAGATGCCGGGTGAGATGGCCCTGGGCTTTAGCAAATTCAATGCTGTGGTGTAGCGTTAGCAGCTGAGTGGATTTAAACTAAAAAACAGATTCAGCACTTGGCTGCTACCTTGAAGGACCTGTAACAGAATGTGATGTAATTGCTTATTTCCTAGAAATACCTGCATTTCCTCAATGATGTTACTGCTTGTTACGGTACACACCTTGCTGGTGTTCTGCCCCATTCACATTATTGGAAGAAACAAAAAATATTCAATATAATTTGATTCTATTCAATCATCCAGTTAATTTTGATACTATATGCAGACTTTCTATACAGTTATATCTAAGCCCAAGGGCATTAAGATATGGATTATGCAAAAAGAGAAAGAGCTCCTTTCCAGGAAAGCCAACATTGCCAGTACATACTTTATGGCTGCACAATCAAAATTTGCAGGAATCCAACCGTGATGATTCGAACATTTTCAAAAATTGTTCAAAAACAGACGATTACCAAACACATTGTAGTATTTACAGTGATGGAGGATCACATCTGATCGAATATAGTTAACAAACACACAGAAGCATTAAAATAAAGACACAGCTTTCTGTTCATGTTTATTTTCCACAAAATGTTCAGCATTTGGTAAATAACTCCGTATAGTATGTGTGTGGGGGGGCTGCAGGCTTGCATGCTTTGTTTTAAGTTGCCCTTCTAGAAATGGGAAAGGTACAGGCAGAGACAACTGAGGAACCTCCGTTTATTACAAATGGCGATAATGAGAGCAAGGGCATAGATTTGGGTAAGGATGATGGGGACATGCCCCTACTGATGCAGGTCCATGTGTTTAGGGGGTGGGGGTGGCGTTGAGGATAATTTGGTTCCTAACAGTAGTCAAACCAAAACTACACCCTTGAATAAAATAGCAGTAGCATAGATGAGGATCATTGGTAACATTTGTCACCAGACTCCCTTTTTCCCAGAATGGATGGATGGCAATCAGACCCTCTACAAAGATGCATCTATCCATCTCCTAACCGCTTATCCTGGCCACTAGGCACTGAGACACCGTGGATAGGAATCCAGTTCCTTACTGAGTGCATACGCACATACAATCACACACTACGGATATTTTTGTGTCATCATTTAGCCTGCCAAGTCTGCCAAGAAATTATTCTTACATTGTTCTATGAACATATATAATATGAAATCATTTAATTCTTGCATCATCTTCATCCATAACATATGTGATTATATACATCGAGAGTTCGTTTTGTCAGTTCATCAAACTGATAACTAGAATATGAGTCAAGAGTAAACAAATCATTCAAGGACCTTAACCGCTTCAGACTGAGATGAATCTGGTGAGAATGTCATATTTGTCCTTCTTCTACAATATGCACGGGGATTTTGTACAACCTAATTTCAGACATATGAGAAACTCTGTTTTCCTTGACTCATGCATTTCATCTTATTGCCTGAAAGGCAGACGGCACCAGACAATCTCAGAATTTCATTCATTGCTGTACTGAATGCAGCTGGAGTTTTGTAGTTAGTTTGCTGTACCAACAGATGGTACTGTTTGAACATGTGCCCTCATCACCTTAAAAGTGCCTGGTGTTCATTCCCTAGGAGTGCTTTTTAATTCTTTTTAAATGATGACATCATTATTCTCTTGTCTTTAAAACCATGTGCCTTGGCTTATTCAGTTTCCTGCAACTGTCTCCAGATCACTGGAACAAGTTGTTGAGCGATAAAGCAAATGCTTGGGATGAAATGGCTTAGACAGATGGATGCATTGTTCCTTTTTTGAATTATAATGATGGATAATCAACAATGAATAATTTGACTGGCTAAATGTACTCCTGTTGTTTGTAAGAAGTCGTCTTAAGAGGTTTTCATTTTTTCCATCACTACTGAATTTTCATATAAATAAATGGATATATTATAAATTATAATTCTAAGATCCATGTTTCTGCAAACTGTTTTCCAGTATTTATGGAATCTGAAGCCCGTGGTTGACAGAAATAAATGAATCATAAATCAGTCTTACCTGTTTTAGAAGAATGGTATGAAGTTGGGATGTGGTGTTAAAAGGATTCACAGATCCAAACATGAGCGGAAACGAGACCTGTGAAGAGTGTCATAAACAAAAACCGGATCATATCATTTTGGTTTGTGTAATTGTATGGCTCTTTAAACACACAATTACAAACTTTAGCCAATGTAGTAACCTAATCACATGTTATTAGCGTGCTGGAGAACCCAGAGATTACACAAAAAGAGCATGCACACAGACCAGAGATGAGTGTGCCAATAATTAAGTGGGGCAGTGTTAGGAAGATTCACAACAGAAACACCAACATATACATACACAAAAAACATGAAAATAAATCTGTCTTGGATGGCAAGTTAACCAACGAGATTAAAAACCTGATGTCACACATCACCTGCCTTCAGGGTAAGTCGTATTGTTGTTGATACATAAATCGATGGTGAACCCGTTTAAAGGATGATTGTAGCTGTGACTGTGCACTTTTAGAAAGAGCTGTACCTGAGTGGAAACTGGTTGTATGACATCATTCACCTGAGGCGGGGTCTTCGGCAACTCTGCTGGCTCCTCCCTTGGCCTCTGGGCCTTTGACTCGGTCGGCTCCCTTCCATTGCTCTGAATGTTTTGCTCATTTCCGGGCATTTCTGGTGGAGTGGAACCACAGTGCACTCTCAGGACAAGGAATTTTAGATTGGATGAGGTTCAAAATGACAACAGCTGTCACTTGATTAGTACAAATTAATGGCTGCACAAAGCTTTGTTAAAATGATGCCCACAATGACATTCATCTAAAGCAAAGCAAAACAAACAAACAAAAGAAAAACAGAAGTGAACAGACTGCAGATGATGATGAAATGAAAATGAACCAGAAACATTTGATGTGGAAACAGGTATTGATTTGAAGTAGGTAGCAATCCGTAAAAGAATTCTACAACACTTAGTGTCAAATCTTGGAAGAACACTGCAAGTAGACTGAAAACAATTCTAATTTAATTTAGTCTAGGTGATAATTAAACATAAAACCAGGGTTACAGAATTGAACCACATTATCCTGATTATGAGTAACCTCGTATTATTGCATTTTTGTGCATGATTATTGTTACTCGTCAATCAAGACATTCACATCTGAGAATGTCATAAATCAAATCATAAAACATGCTTATTTCTATTTCAGTTTATGTACTTTAACCTTAATTTGTCTGTGCCATTGTAAGCACTTAAAATACTACAACACGGTAACAGCAGCTGAGAGACAATTTATTCTTAATTTGCTGGATCAAAGCCCCTAGTCACTTACAATGGCCAGTTTGGTCTCAAGTGGGTCAAGATGTACAGTCATGGCCCAAATTATCGACACCCTAGAATTTTCCCAAAATATTCACCACTTCTCCCAGAAAATTGTTGCAATTACAAATGTTTTGGTATACACATGTTTATTTCCTTTATGTGCATTGTAGTGATGCACGGGTCGACCTGTGGGTGCGGGCGGTTTTAAGGCAGACATTTTAAAAATATCATTGGTGTGGGCGCATTTCATTATCGATCAAAACGTGTTGTAAACAAGGTTTGAATTACCACGAGGATCTCCTAGTTCCACTCACAATCACAATCAGGGAAATAAAAGGAAATTAAGCTGTCCATAGATAATCTGATAGAGTTCTCAGATCTGATGTTACATCAGATGTTACAGTTTTGACAACTAGTGTGTTTTGCATACAGTACATACGCGCTTGTGTGTGTTTGTGTGTGCGAGAAAGATGTCTTTTGTGCAATTTTCCGCAACCCTTCAATTAATAACAATGTAAAAATCAATCTTTCAGTTTCTTTGTTGTTGTTTGGTACACAGTTAATCTTGCATAAAATTGTGTCATTATCTTCAATGCGAATCTAGCACAAATCTATGTCATTTATGGGTTACAGTGTCACAAATGATACTTAATCGGTAGGTTACATGGCAATACAGGCTCACCGGTGTTTCTTTTTTCCTCGGGTAGGGTTGGGTGTTGGGTCATTACCCACGCAAATTTTTGCGGGTTGGGCGAGGAGGTTTGGATCTCCTGACGGGTTGGTTTGGGGTGGGTGTTAAAAAAAGCCAACCCGCGCAACACTAGTGCATTGCTTCAATACAAAAAAACAGAGAAAAAAATCCAAATTTGACATCATTTCATACAGAATTACAAAAATGGGCCGGACAAAATTGTTGGCACCTTTTCAAAATTGTGGGTAAATCATTTTATTTCAAGCATATGATGCTCGTTTGAACTCATCTGTGGCAAGAAACAGGTGCTGGCAATATAGCAATCACACCTGAAGCCAGTTAAAATGGAGAAATGTTGACTCAACCTTTCTGTTGTGTGTCTTTATGCCACACTAAGCATGGAGAACAGAAATAAGAGCAGGGAATTGTCTGAGGACTTTTGAACAAAAATTATGGAAAAATATCAAAAATCTAAAAACTACAAGTGCATCTCCAGAGATCTTCATGTTCCTTTGTCCACGGTGTGCAACATGATTAAGAAGTTCACAATTCATGGCACTGTAGCTAATCTCCATGGACATGGATGGAAGAGAAAAATTGATAAAAGACTGCAACAAAGGATAGTCTGAATGGTGGATAAACAGGCCCAATCAACTTCTAAACAAATTCAAGCTGTTCTGCAGACTCAGGGTGCAACAGTGTCAGCTTGAACTATCCGTCGACATCTGAACAAAAGTTAACGTTATGGCCGGAAATCCAGGAGGACCCCATTGCTGACACAGAAAGCCAAAACCCTTCTGGGAGAACGTCTTGTGGACGGATGAGACCAAGGTACAGCTTTTTGGCAAAGCTCATCATTCTACTGCTTACAGAAAATGGAATGAGGCCTACAAATAAAAGAACACAGTACCCACAGTCAAACATGGTGGAGGTTCTAAAATGTTTTGGGGATGTTTTGCTGCGTCTGGCACTAGACGCCTTGACTATGGGCAAGGCATCATGAAATCATCATGACTACAAAAAGATTTTGGGGCACAATGTAGGGCCCAGTGTCAGAAAGCTGGGTCTGTGTCAGATGTCATGGGTGTTCCAGCAGGACAATGACCCCAAACATACCTCTAAAAGCACCAAGAAATGATTGAAGACAAAGTGCTGGAGAGTTCTGAAATGGTCAGCAATGAGTCTGGATCTAAATCCAATTGAACATTTATGGAGAGATCTCAAAATTGCTGTTGGGAGAAGGCACCCTTCAAATCTGAGAGACCTTGAGCAGTTTGCAAAATAAAACTGGTTGAAAATTCCAGTTGAGTGGTGTAACAAGATTGCTGATGGTTATAGGAAGTAATTGATTTCAGTTATTTTTTCCAAAGGGCGTGCAACCAAATATTAAGTTGAGGGTGCCAATAATTTTGTCCAGCCCAGTTTTTGAGTTTTATGTGAAATTATGTCAAATTTGACTTTTTTTGTTTTTGTTTTTGTGTTGTTCCAATGCACATAAAGGAAACAAATATATGTATAACAAAACACTTCTAATTGTAGCAAATTTCTGGGAGAAACAAACAAAATTGTGCATTTTATGGAAAAAATTATATTTTTCTTAAAATTAAATTATTGTTTATACAAAAGACATCTTTAGGATCTTCATTCTTTCTTGAATAACATTTTAGTCTTTGGTCTAGATATCAATTAGAATGATGTACCATGGGGACATTAATGGGCAGTAAAGAACACGTTGATTTGACTTTGACAGTTAGGTAGCAAACAGAAATGGCCAATGTATTGAGGGGTTTCAGAATTCTTTTTTCTATTCTTTTTTTATCTAAATGATATTTCTTAAATATCTTAGGTACATGTTTTTTTGTAGTTATTCTAAGCTTCAGTAACCGGTCATAGTGACACGGATTAGAAGTTCACAGAATCTTCCTGACTCTAGAAATATTGATGTCTCTTCACAACTGAAGTTCCTATATGTCTTTTCATCTCAAACAAGTAAACAGGCAACCAACAGAACAAGCCACAGCCACAAGGTACCCTGAGCCACAGGAGTAAGGGGGGATGTGCAGTGAAGGCACAGGTGCATTCCAAGACTGCGGTGACAGCACTGCATGGGGAAGACAGGCAGGCAGGCAGTCTGCCTGACAAAGGAAGGGGGGGCGTGATGCTTTCAGCTGCATTTCACTGTTGGTTTAACCTCCTTGTACATAGTGAGAAATGCATAACCACACATTTCTAAGAGCAAGAGTAGAACTGTCACCCAAGACTTACGCCTGGAAAGCACTTTACCTGAATTAATTATTCGAAATTCTTACATACTTTGTGACACAGGACCTATTGTGCTCAAAAAAAAATATTTTCTAGCATTTTTACAGGACAATGTTCGATATTTAGAACCACAGGGCAAGCAAAACAAACCACAAACTGAACAGTATTTGGAGAACGACAGCATACCCTGTGGGTCTGTGTAGCAAGTGTTGAATTATATCTGTATTTAGCTTTAGTTGGGGAAAGGAAAAGCCATGCTATTTCTGTGCCACTGCACACACACTTAAAATTTTTTAATGCATTTGATCCTGTGCTTAATTTGTACCAGATCCTGCTGGAACACTTTCTGGGACATCTCCATTTCCAATTATCTAGGACGGACTTCTCTGTTTCCGATTGTCTGGGACAGACCTCTCCGTTTCCGATTGTCTGGGACAGACCTCTCCGTTTCCAATTGTATGGGACCTCTTAGTTTCTGATTATCTGGGACAGACCTCTCCATTTCTGATTGTCTAGGACCTCTCTGTTTCTGATTGTTTGAGACAAACCTCTCTGTTTCTGATTGCCCGGGAAAGATCTCTCCATTAACAACTGTCTGGGGCACACCTCTCTGGTTCCTATTGTACGGAAACTCTCCGTTTATGATTGTCTGGGATGAACCTCTCTGTTTCTTATTGTCTGGGAGGAACCTCTCTGTTTCTGATTGTCTGGGATGAACCTCTGTTTCTGATTGTCTGGGAGGAACCTCTCCAATTATGATTGTCTGGGATGGACCTCTCCATTTCTGACTGTCTGGGAAAGACTACTCTGTTTTCCATTGTATGAAACCTCTCCATTGTCCGGGACCGCTCTGTTTCTGATTGTCTGGGGCAGACCTCTCTGTTTCTGATTGTCTGGGGCAAACCTCGATGTTTCTGATTGTCTGGGGCAGACCTCTCTGTTTCTGATTGTCTGGGGCAGACCTCTCTGTTTCTGATTGTCTGGGATGAACCTCTGTTTCTGATTGTCTGGGAGGAACCTCTCCAATTATGATTGTCTGGGATGGACCTCTCCGTTTATGATTGTCTGGGATGAACCTCTCTGTTTCTGATTGTCTGGGAGGAATCTCTCCGTTTATGATTGTCTGGGATGGACCTCTCCTTTTCTGATTATCTGGGACCTCTCTGTTTCTGATTGTCTGGGATGGAGCTGTCCATTTCTGATTGTCCAGGCAGGACCTCTCCGTTACTGATTATCTGGGATGAACCTCTCCGTTTATGATTGTCTGGGACAGAACTCTCTGTTTTTAACTGTCTGGGACAGACCTCTCTATTTCTGACTGTATGGAACCTCTTCATTTCTGATTGTCCAGGACCTCTCTGTTTCTCATTGTCTGGGGCAGACCTCTCTGTTTCTGATTGTCCGGGACAGACCTCTCCATTTCTGACTGTCTGGGAAAGACTACTCTGTTTTCCATTGTATGAAACCTCTCCATTGTCCGGGACCGCTCTGTTTCTGATTGTCTGGGGCAGACCTCTCTGTTTCTGATTGTCTGGGGCAAACCTCGATGTTTCTGATTGTCTGGGGCAGACCTCTCTGTTTCTGATTGTCTGGGGCAGACCTCTCTGTTTCTGATTGTCTGGGATGAACCTCTGTTTCTGATTGTCTGGGAGGAACCTCTCCAATTATGATTGTCTGGGATGGACCTCTCC
>JABFEA020000110.1:12712792-12730348 GCA_019775915.2 Cyphomyrus plagiostoma | reverse complement strand
ACGACACGGGGAGAACATGCAAACTCCACACACATGAAACCAGGCGGAGACCAGAACCCGGGTCCCAGAGGTGTGAGACAACAGTGCTAACCACTGCACCACCATATATTTAAGTTAAAGCATTAAGGTTTCGTCCAGACCTCAGTTTAATGAAAAACATTAGGTATCTGATGATAACACAACAGTAGCAATAACTGCACTTTTAAGACATTATGTAAGGTGTTATGAAACTGTTCTTTGCAATAAAACACCCGTTTTGGCCAAATGAAATGGACCTCATGCACACAGAACAGTGATGTGACACCCAAATGGCATGACGCGCTATTGTTGTGCATAATTCTCCTATATTGCAAGATCATATTTCAATTTATAGTAAATATGTTCAGTTTAAATACTTTTTTCCCCATCCCCAGTGCAATGCTAAGTAGCTAATACATAATACAAATACTGATGATAAATCTTCAGGTAACTTGTTAATTGTATAAAATAGCTGTCATCTTTTATCTTGACTATATTTGATTATGATTTGTACTTCAGAAGTAACTGAGTTATTACTAAGTATTATCAAGTAAAATATTACCAAACTGCTTAGTAAATATAAACAAAATCATATAGATCTGTTAGCCAATGATGAAGCACAGGTCTAGCCTCCTGGCAGCCATTGGCTGACGATGCATGAGCTTGGTCTTACGCTCTAGCACTTGTCACAAGGGGATTGAAATGTTGTGCCAAATGCTTATAATCACTGAAAATGTCATTTTTACAAATAAAATCTGCAATTTATTTTTTATTTTCCAATATTTATTTATGGCGTTGAAGCACCTTTAGGTATTAAATAGAAATTGGATGGCATGTTCAACAAAGAATAACCGATGCCTTTGATGTGTACATATATCTTCGTTATACACAAATATGCTATAAATAGTTACGGTTTTCCTTTTTAGGAAATGGGCTGCAATCATTATATTTTTACCATTTTACTGTTGTTAAATTTAATCTAATATCTGCACTTTCATCCTCCTTTTAACAAAATTATTAAATTCTAACATTAAGTGATAAAATACTAACAGACTACAAAGTGTTCCTAAAAAACATATTCTTTGTTTATTAGGCTTAAAAGAAGCTCTAAGAAACTTGATAGAAATCTGAACTGGACTCACCTGATTTGTGTTTTTGACATTAAACATCGTTATTAATGAAATATTACTTCTATTGGTATATAACTATTAGTGTCAGTACATAAAGTTAGAATTCTGTGAATAAAAGATGCCAAAATGACACTATGTGATTGTAGGGGTCTCTGCTATGCCTGCCAGGTTAAAATTACTTTTTAGACTCAAGAAAAGGTGTCCTAATGAGAATGTCCCAGAACTCTCGTTAGAGTCCCAATGTTTTTGGACTGATATTGTATGTTCACTCTATACGATCCATTCTAATGTTAAAACAAGAATCAGAATACTCAGAACCTTACTCTGAACTATACCTACAGTTTGGCAGCTCCTCCTGAGTAATCCACCAGAATTACAATTTTCAGAACATTTCAAGGTCCATGTAAATAGAAAGATTAGTAAATTTAGTAATGCTAGCTGTGGTCATTTTCAATTCCTCCCACTTACATGACATTTTGTGGAATCACTAACCAGTAACTTTTCTGTGAAAAAGACTAGTAGTGCTGGATCACATAACATTTATGCGATAACTAAGATTAAAACTACATTGTCACAAATAACTGATGCTCTTTACACAGAAACGATGTCATTCATAATCAAAATAATACTCCATAGATAAAATAATAAAATTATTCACTTTCCATTAATATGTAGTATCTTGGTATAAGGTATCAATTCTAGTAATGATAGTATGGATACACATGCTGTATATTTTTGAAACATTGAAGTCTTTATAGAGAAAGGCTTGTAAAATAACCAGCAAATTTCATGTCAATTTGCAACATGATAATTTCTAAAAATCATTACATTACCCATTTAAAACACTTAACCAACAAGCAGGTCTTATTATGCTGTTAATATTTATACATTGGGGTAAAAACTTAAACATTTTAAATGTTAAGGTTGAAGGTAAGCATATACGCTGTTCTTACTACCTTGGCACAAAAGAGCGATCTTTCCGGTTTACCGGAACGGAAGGCCTCACAAAACAAAATCCACGCCTGACTTCGGCACAACAGCGTCCAGAGGCAAACATGGATTAGAAATCAAATTGGCTACAAGATGAAGTCATCATGGCCGCAGACAGGAAACAAACCGATAAGAGCATGTCATCTACCTCACTCCTTGGGCAGCTCTTCCTCCTCTCTTCTTCCTTCTTACGACTGGATTGACGAAGAGATGGCTCGTCTCTAAAAGAAAAGCAAAACAACAAAAAAAGCACAAATCACAAGCAACTTCAGACTGAGAAGAAAGCAGGAAAATCAAAGGATGCTGTTCCGCCGCGTGCTATTGGCTTACAAAGACGCAACCCTTCATATGATGTGGTATATGGGCTTATTTGCCAGGTAAAAACAAGCACGCAGCGCTGAAAGCCCACGAACGAAAAATGCGCCCCAAATGGCCCATGGTGTACAGTATGTTCTTATTTACAGTATTACTGTTATCCCCTTTCACAACCTTTGTTATCGTTAGTAACAATTGTCCCAGGGACTGGCTGGCTCTGCTTTCTCAAATACACATAGCTGTGGACAAAAGCATCTGCTAAATAAATAAGTGCAAATGGCAATATTTTAATCATGTAAAGAACATTGGTTATTGAAGTATCCTGATTATTTTAGGTTATTATACACATGTTGTTCTCTGTATTCGGTGTTCTGTTTTTTTCTTTACTATAATTCTCCAGTGCTGTTTAAATTAATACATTTTCCCTTCAGTATTCAAAGGACATTTCTTTCTGCATTTAGCTATGATAAAAGAGAAAATCTGACAAACTTTCTATGTATATAAGACTAAAATGCTTACTATTAAAGCATTTTTACGTATAAATGTATTGGATGATATGTTTTATTTAGTAAATATCTCTCCCTCAGACCAATATGGTAGCTACATAACTAATTTAACTCATGTCATCAACACAGAGGGTGAACAGGCAACCAAAAAGCAATATACCCTTGTTACCATAACATACAGGAAATAAACTGCAATTAGCCAACTAATCCGCAAAGTGTTTTTGTCCAATGACTGCCAAATTATTTATCTGAAATAAATTATAATGATGACACAAAGCTGTTAAAAAAGGGTGTATATAGTGCTGCTGAGAATAACCTACAGTGGTCATTATTGTGATTCTCATTTCATGCGGTGTTTGTTTGCAAGACAGTATTGTCTTTATGCATTGTAGTTTTCAAGAGGCCCACTGAATTTTTCCATATTCATAAAATAAAGTTTTGCCTTGAAATCATTAGGCCTGCACAATATTTATTATATATAAACCATCTTATCTGGACCACTTAGCTGTTTTGTTTTTTTCTTTTGCTGCATGGGAAAATACGTGCAACAATAAGCATTTCACAACAAGTTTCACATTATGCAGTGTTATTCCTCTAAATAGCTACTGACTAATAAATGATCGTCCGTAACCCTCAAACTGACCACTGGAAAAATGCTTCCAGGTGGTGGCTAGGAACTGCAAAGTATGCTGTAACGTAGCTATGACCAAACTGCAGCAAAAAAAAAACAAAGAACGCATAAGATACCAATGCTTCACAATTATTAGTAGCTACAAACTATCTGGAACACAAATGAGATGTTTCCTTCAGGTTTCTGGAGTGACTAACTGTGAAGCGGAAGCTTTGCTAATGAAGATCATCTGTCCATGTTCCAACAGGTAATGCTGGATTGAGTCAGCTATAACGTAACCTAAGCAGTGCAGGGTACAAGGCAGAGGTACACCCTGGACAGGATGCAAGTTCATTGTAGGCTGCATACTATAATTATACTTACACCATGGAATTATATTATGCCACTATAATTAAGTAACGCCAAAAATGGTATCACTATATCTTAGGCAGTGGGAGGGAACCAGAGAATGTGCAAACTACACACCAGGTTCAAACCCCCAGTGCTACAGGTGTGAGGTAACTACACTACCCACAGAGCCACCATGCCTCTCCGAAACGTATGTCTATTCTGTGGTATTTAGATGTGTAACCAAATAGGTTAACCTGCTTTGGTAGGAAGTGTAATGGTTTCTGTAAACCAAAGCAGAGCTTAGGGAATACTATGGAAAAGCTTGATTAAATTGTTTATAAAACTGTGGCCATTTTAGGTGCGATGCTGCAATGCCCATGTGACGTGCTCACCAAAGTGCCCCATCCAGGGCAATGCAACTAAGAGGACAAAGATTTCAGTGTTGCCTGTTTTTATTAAAACCAAAAATATGCAAAGAAGAGTATGCCACCCAATTCCCACGCATCACAAACTCAAATCTTACTACAATTAACCTGATGAAGTTACGCTTCACCAGCAAACCTTCATAAACACTTAGGGTCAGTTGTATAAATTCTTGCCACTAAAAACAGTGAAGTGTTATTATCTTGTGATCTCTGTGTGTTTTGCTGTTGTCTTTAATAAAATCTAATAATAATCATAAATAATACAATGAATAAATAAAAATAAAGCTAACATTCTTATACAAATAACTAACTGAATTTTCTGTAATCGGAAGCGATAGTACTATAGCTGCAAAAGATAATATGATACTTTCCTAAGGGCAGACAACACACAACTTTAATGATTTTTGTTTTCAGGTTTTTTGCTTGTTTTTGAGTCTTTTTTTTAGCTAAAAGATCATAGTTATATATATACCTATATGAAATCATGGTATTGATCTGAACGTAGCACAGCCAGGAAAGGACCAATGTGACTGCAATGTCACACACTATTAATACGCAAGCACAAAAATGTACAAATGATGGGAAACAGTAAGCTGCATTTTCCCCTAAATTAACAACTTTCTGCACCTAAGACTTCTTTTGACTATTGCTTTAGGTATAAAGAGAAACAGATTATACAGGTAAGAATTTGAGTGTAGTGTAGATGTTGGCCTACTTCAATCAATACTGAGATTTTAGTTGCCTTTAGAAGACTTCCCAAGGACTTTCGACATGTTTGAAACTTTACTGGAAATTGAAAAAAAAAAATGTTCGAGTTCTGGAATCAATGTGCTGACTAAACATCTGATCCAACTTACGGTTTTCAATAGGGAGCCCAGTCAATATATTTTTCCAGGAGCTACATATCTAAGCATCACTTGGATGGATATATATTCATTTCCCAACCACTTATCCAGTATAAGGTCTCAGTGTGTACATTTAATTATGAATACTTTGTTTCAATACTTGTATTGAAAAGTCAGTAACATGACCGAATATGGGATCAGTACATAACTAACACCTAGTTGCCTGGTAATTGACAGATTAAGTAAGAGTGTATTACTACATTATTTATGCCCCTCAAGTAAAGTGTTACTGAAATGCCATTCACTAGATGTTCTGAATTACAACAAATAATTATTCACTGTACAGTACTTCATTCACTCTATGCCAGGGTCCTGACCAACATGTTGGAATAAAAACATTATTATAAGATGGAATTGGTTGGAATTAGATGATGATGATGATGAAACTGCATTTCTGAAGTGCCTTTCATCTTCTTTCAGTTCATGTAACACTACGTGCAACTTTAAATTGTCTGCCATGGTTGCTGAAAAAAAGCAATGTTTTAATAATGTATATAATATAGTGTAAGAAAAAAGAAGGTTTAGTAAGACACCAATAAAAAATTCCTGATATCATCTATTTCTAGTATTCAGAAAACGTTCCACTGTTTTAGATATTGGTGAACAGGAACCTGTTTTTCAACAAATATCTCATACATCCATCCAACCATCAATTTCAAAGGACACTTAACCAGGCAATCATCATGATGAAGATGTGATTTTGGTACGAATTTGAGTATCTTCGGGATTAAGTATTAATTATAATGTTAAGCAATGCTATTAGAGATTTGAAACATATTTGACAGTCGCCTAACTTTTTTAGGAAATACTTAACGTGACCTTCTGAATACTTACATTAATATCATATGCGATACAGCTTTCCTTCACACACAAAATGATATACAATGGGAAAGTGTATATAATCATGATAAAACCTTTATTATCCTAAAAAGTAACACATTTCTAAAACAAGCGAGTGTTCCGCAGTCAAAGCTGTGAGCAGGCACAGACAGAAGCAAACTTTTAATTTGATGAATAACTTTATATTAGGACTCTTTGGTCAACTGTATTTTTGTTTAAACATCTAATGAATGGGTTAAAATAAAATAACTTCTTTAAAAATAATAATGAACAGAACATTAAGTTCACTAATTGCTAACTTTAACTAAATCAACATAATTATGTTATTATGTTGTTAAGTTATCGTTTAAAAATTCTTCATTCAACCCTTTCTAAACATTGGCAGTGAAACAATTCAAAGACAGGACTATTTTTTCTGTTATTTGTTACTCACCTATAGATGTCAGCTGGCACAATACAGGATGTACAGTGTAAAGTTGTATTTATACTTTGAAACTTAAAAAAAGTGTTGAGACAGCCTCTTCTGAGCAAAAAAAAAAGGGCTTTGAAAGGTTCCACGCCAACACAAAAATAGTGCAAGACAATACTTATTGCTTTAAGTTATTAATTTCATGAATTTCATAAGTCTTCCAGCCTTGTTTCTTTCTTCATATTTCCAAACTACTATCAACTGTAACAAAGCCCACAAAGTAAGACTTAAAGGAAAAATGACCCATCAACAATGAATTAGCTATGATCATTCTATACACAGATAGGAAAGATCATTTCATACACAAATATGATATATTTGATGGTAAAAAAAAGTGCCCAATTAACAAGCAATTCACTTCAATCCAAGAAATCCCAGGTGCTGAACTTCATAGGGAGTGAGATAATTATCATTTTTATAGAAAAACTAACTACTATTTATTTCTCATGAATGGAGGTGATTTTCCAAGAATATAACATAGATGCAGATACATTACTGACCACATTTATGTCAGACAGCAGCAAAGTGCAACAAAGTGTAAATTCAGTTCATCTTGAGATAACTTTGCCACTCTGGTAGTTACTGTTATGTTCCTAAATTTAATGTGGCAGAAGGCCCAACTGTGATGTGTTTATGCCGTACAGAAAATGTGACCCAAATTAACTCAAGTCAAATAGATTTATAGTTTTGTGTTCCCTCCCTCCAGTCCAATGCTACAGTTGTAAAAGCTGAGTTTTTCAACCATCTTCAGATATACCATTTCACAGTGCTGAACTTGCAGTATATTTCAAGTGTAATCAAGGTTAACAGTTTAGTCAAGGATCGACAGAAGTACCATATTGGCTCCTTATTCATGTTCGTATTTATGTTTACAATATGATGTATTCTGTCCTGAATGCGTTTACAGGACAACATTTTGAAAAATAAACTTATTTCGATGTGTCTCCACATGCTAGTCTGCCGTCGCATAGAAAACAATGTCAAAAAGCAGTACAGTAGCCTTTCTTCAATGGCTGTTTTCTTCTGCTCATCATGCCTCACTATAACAAATGGGCTTAAGTCAGAAAGCCTACAATCTCCTTACTTTCCCTCTCGAGTGATGACTACCAGTAAATATGCATCATTGTGCTACGTATCTCTTTCATGCATTCCTGCTTCCATTCTATTTCTCAAATTTTTTTATTGCCCCCCTAAATTTTTGCATCTTTGTTATAAGGATCCTATTTACATAGCGTTACTTTTTCTGTTGTTTCTGAACAAAATTTTTCCCACAGAATGAAACTAAAGTCTCTGTGCTTTATGAGAATTGTTGGTTATGTAGGAGGGCACCATTTTCACTAAATAATTAAGTTGTTTCATGGTTTTTCACATGGCCTATGATCAAGTTTTATGTAGATATTGAGGTAAATGAACTAACACTGACAGTCGTTCACATGCATAGGCCTGCTATATACCTGAAATTGCTGACACTACACTAGGATGACTAATTTCCACAAGCATATTTGTCAATGCCTCGAATAAATTTTTAGCTACGAGATTCCGAGATTCAACGGTTCCTAGTACTGAGCTCTTGACTAAGCAAATATGCAATTGTGCGTGGGTGAAGAATGCAAACAGAAGCGACAACGTAATACATGACAAACTGTCATCTTCTGCTTCTCAATAATGTCCCTGAGTTAGCAAGTAAGTGAGCATGTGGCAATGAAGGTAGCTCTGAAGATTTGGCCAATCTTATTAAGGGGTCATCTCAAGAGTATAAGATCATACAGATACAAAAATTTCATTTTGGGCATCCTAGACTGTGTTTGTTTTGCTGTCCATGCCTGGTCTTAACAAAGACAAACATACAAGGTGAGATTCTTCTTTAAGTAAGTCAACAACAAAGCTTATGCCTGGTAGACATAGTTCAGATTCTAATTATTTCATGCAGTTGTCATTTGTCAAATATTGAAAACTTCAACTTGATGAAATCAACTCCACAGAAACAACTAACTTGGGTGTAGCAAACTCTGTAGTGGCAAATCACAAATTTGTAGTGTAAGTACCTGAATTTTGTTTTGTGGAGACTCAGTGTGTAGCAGTGTCACTTCATACCTCCAGGCCTGGGACTTCAAAACCCATCTCCACTCCTGTGGAGTTTGCATGTTCTCCCTGTGGTACTCAATTTTCCTCCCATGGTCCATAGACAAGCAGTTAGCTGAAATGGTGCTCTAAATTGCATGTAGCATGTGGATGTCTGCCCTTGCGACCCTGTCCCATGCATTTTGTTCCATTTTTGGCCATCAGGTGTCACAAAGTCATCCTGCTTCCCACCTCTCTGTCTTGCAGTCCTTCAGCCCTTAGTGCATTTCCCTGCTTCCCAGGGTGCTGCGTAGTGCAATTGGTGCAGCACTGAGGCTGAACCCCTCACCTGTTATTTAATATTTGCTAGTGTTCTGCTTCCATAAGGTCTGTTATTGCTTATCGTTGTGTTCCTGTTTAAGGTTTACCCTACTCGTGTTGTTTGTTGTCTTGTGTCATTATTGGTTGGTTGATTTTGTTATAGTCCACACCTGTCCCTTGTTAGTCCTTGTTTCTCTGTGTATTTAAGTGCCTGCCTTTGTTCATTACCTTGATCAGTCATTGTAGATTTTACTATGTATTAGTAGCTGTGGTTCCCAATCCTGCTCCCTTTTTTTGCTCTCTTCCCCAGTTGTGTTTACTTTGTGGTTTCTTTAGTATGTTCTCTTTTCCGGTTTTGTTAATAAACCCCTCTGTTTATTCCTCCTTTTCCATCCCTTCGCCCTGCGGCCATATGGCAGAGAAATCAATTAACTTAACAGCAGGTCTTTGGAATGTAGAAGGAAACAGGAGAACCTTGATCAAACTAGTATGACACAGAGAAAACAAGCAAACTCCACACACACAAAGGGCAGAAGTGGGATTCAAAACCTTAGCCCTGCAGTTGCTACCCACTGAGTCACTGTACTGTCCCACTCTTCAGCTTTTACAGTACTTAAATTATTCATAAAGCTTTGAAATACAGTTCTTGGTCTATTTTTAAAAACAACCAACGGAATGGTTCTAATGGCAGCTGCAACAAGCTTGTAAGGTACAAAACAGTGAGTGGAATGCATGCTGCACAATGAAGCAGGGATGGTGAATATGTCATTGGCTTGCCAGAAGCTTCAATGACAATCCATTGAGGATAGCAGAGATGAAGGTGCCCATTGAAAATCTACTAAACACACTACATCTTCAGGGGAAATGTTAACATACCAAGAAGCAGAAGAACCCATTACGTGATGGGAAAGTCCACGCGGGGTAAATTATGACATTTGTTTTCTCTTGCGCATAGCTGTATTTGTATGTTCTGCATTTGGCTAGTCAGTGTAGACAGGTATTATTTTCATCAGAAAAAGCATGTTATTTTTGTGGTTGTCAAAGGTCAATGAGCTACCGTTTTATGCAGACCTTGTTTTTAAAAGGCTCCCCTTAGGTTCATCAGGAAGCTCTCAGGTTAAGCACACTTATTTCCTTTCTCAAAAATTGATAAACATTCATTTAAAGACAAAATACAATTCATAAAGATAAAAATAACTTTCCTTTTACTATTCGTTTGAATATATTTTAGAGAGGTTACTTCCACTGAGCCTGAATTTGTGTTGGGATTTTAGAAGGAAAATAAACATATTGATAATTTCAATACATGTCGTAAGTGTTAGCTGACTTGCTTTTAATGTCTGTTACAGTATTTTGCACCTTTCAGTCATCCATATGTTTAGTTTTTATCCATGCTCTGAACGATTTATTTCACAGAGCTTGTATAAATATGGCAAAGGTGCGATAAAATAGCAGTATTAATGTAATTAATTCCATTAATTTGGTTGTTATTTTGGTGTATTTCACTTGATATTAATTCACGTTCAGGTTATATTATACTGTAATTACAACTACTGAACTGTGAAATACTCCCCTTATGCCCTTTCTGTGTACTATGCGCTTATTGCAGCACATGTACACCTGAAACATCGGCTTTATAGTAACAGAATATTTAAGACACTTTCAGAACCTGTTTTGTGGATTAAAAACTCCTCCTCAAATGTCTTTTATGCAACAATTGTCTTGCAAGAACAAAGGTTTCTTGGCATTGTGCTAGACCAAATTATTTAAAATAGGACAGAAATTAATATTAAACACATAGCTAGATTTAATATAGGGGATTTTTTTCTCCATGAAGCATCCTGTTTGTCCTGCAGTTATGAACTGGGGCTTTTTTTGGTCATATGTGGTGATGCAAAACCCTGCAATGATATAATCAAAACAAGTGCAATGTCCCTTGAAGGAGAGAGTGAAATATGCACTATTTAATCACTAAATGCATTCTTATATTTATATTTTATTTGGTAAGTAGTGAAAGACATTTTCTCACTTTGATGATAATTACTCTTTGACAACCATGCAGGATGTTTCGGATATACATTTCATATTAAATTCGTAAAGGATGCGTCTACCAATCATAGGAATAAATGCTAATAGCTTATATAAAAATGTGTGCAGGGTAATGGCATTTGTACATTAACCATTAATACCAATGCAGTTTAAAACGTGGTCAGTACAATTCTCTGTAACAGATTTTAATATCATCATACAGACCGCAGCAGTCTCAATTGTTTTTTTGGGTTAAAAGGTCCTTGGCTTAGGACTGAGAGTGAACGTTAAGAGGAAAAATGCAGTTGAGGTGCGTTGGCTCCGGTTAAGTTATGCGGATGCAATCGACCTATTTTGGGTGAATTTGAAGCCTGGAAACGTAATAATATTTGTCACGTTCAACATGTGTCACCGGGCAAGGACGGGAAAACTTTGCGAAAGGAAAGTATGATGGAGAAAAAACAAAATGCCATGATCACACGGTGCACAGGTATACAGATGCAAAATTAAACGATGCAACTTCTGAAAAACAGATCCCGCGATCTAATGATAGAAACAACTAATGCACAACGGGCTGCTTGCTTCCCGTGTTCTGTAAAGCTCGTTATTTTTATTTCTGACATACTTTTGAATACATCATTAATTATTCACAAAATTATGTATATGTTAATGTATTTTGACGTAGAAAACGATATTCAGTGCAGAAACCAATGTTTTTATGAAAAACTCGCTACGTCGGATTTTTTTTCCGGTGATAGACGATCATTGCAAGATTACGAATCAGCGACGATCAAGCGTAATACGTCGTTCACCTGCGTATAGCTGACGAGAAATGCTACTGTAATTTATGTAGCGTAGTGAGTGACTATCCAATAAAAGATTTTTTCTGCGCTAAGCGGGTCTTGCCTGGATAGTGTAAATCTGGATGCAATCCATGCAAGTTGTGCGTTAGCATGTTATAGTGAGGGAAAGGTGGCAGGCTTTTAAGATCCTCCAGTTTGATTGCAGAGGATGCAGGGGCATTGCATGGTTCAGAGAATATAAAAGGCGGCGCATTCTTCATTTTCGATGTCGGTGACACTGTAGGTTGGTTTGTAGTTTGCATGTGTAACAGCAGTAGCCCATTAATAAATTCATTACGTTCAAGTAGCATTAATCATGGAACCGCTCGATCGGCGTAATGCTGAAACCCACTGTTTCTCGACATGAACAAGGTCTGGTGATTAGTATCGCGGCGGCAAACTCTCACGCATCTGGCGTGACACGTTTTCAGACGCTCACGCTAGAAATTTTACAGCAAGTCTACATTATTCCGTTATAAACTTAAAATTCGCTACATCAGAAAAATTGGCGTGGCTTGCAAACCCTACAACGCACGTACGATGTGATAATCACATACATGGAAATGCGTGTGCATGTGTGTAGACTCAAATTGAAAATCTCACTCCATCCAGGTGACGTACAGCAAATTGCCATTAATACAATGACATATTGTATAGTAGCGTTGACAGGAAATGTATTCTTAGCGAAACATTGTTTGAATTGTTTTAATAAATATAGGTGTACTAGCCTATACACGTACAGTATAAAAGTGGTCTGAAAAGTTACAGTATCAGTTATATGAAAAATATTTTAAAGATAACGATGGCAATAAAGGTAGCCTATATTACACCAGGTAACATTAAATATAGATTTTAAAAGCTATGGTTACTATAACGTTATGCATGACTTTTAAATAATGTTATGAATATGACCATCACCACATATCCCCGTGCCACCGGCCTTTCATGGCATAATATCCGTTGATAACTCATATTTGGGATTCCTTACAGTGGCGCTGCAAGGGCACAATTTAGAGAGACTAGACATACAATTTTTACCACTTGTGATTTTAACGGTGATTTTAATACGAGCATTACTTTATTGAATAAATATTTGGCAAAGTTGAACGCATTCACGGTATCAACTCGTATTCTATCAAGACAAAGGCGCCCGCGCGTGGCAAGAGCTTGTAGTCACAGAATTATGTATCAAACCATGTTCTGAGTTTGAAACATTCAAATATTTTGATTGACATTTTCCTTTTGAATGGCCAAAATAAACCCCTGATTCACTGCCAGTTTGGGAGGTTTATTTTAACAGCAACAGTTGACCGAGTTTGTGCTAAAGAAAACATTTGAAAAAGTACAGCTTTAGATTTATGTCGGTTGTAATAAAATTTCAGTTTCATACTTTTCTGTTCCTTTTACGTGTACACTAAAACACTGCACTTCCTGAATACATAAAACTAAATAAAAGCGAGACGCTACACTAGTAAAGTTTATCCAATAAGTGGGGCAGACACCAGTCTTGTTTTTAATCTAACATAGTTTTTCTCGATTCTGTGGGACACACATGTGGTACAGATTTTATTGATGCAATTGCTAGCTGAAATTCATGATATCATTTCTTCAGATTGATAATCTACCCCTTCACATTTTCAGATTTATTCATCCATTTGAAACGACTGTAGGTGTGGTTTTCACTGAACAATGCTGGTCAACCAAATAGCAAACGGCAAAATAAATTGAATTGTCTGAGCCAAGATAAACAGCATTGCAATGTTTGTGCGTGATCCATTCCACAGCAACTCTACAAAGCCAACACACTAGAGAATATGTTTTGGAACCATTGCCTATTCACTTTAACAAGGAATCAGGAATGACAACATGGAGTTTGTGGCTTTACGGGAAGGAGACAAATGAAAACAACTAATTAGTATTTGTTATCTATGAGGAGACCGGCTTCAGAACAGTTTCCATCCATCTTGTAATACTGTCATAAAGTTTTCTGGGAGCTTGAGGAAACAGAATTTATGTTACAAGTTGATGTCCACTAACCTTGGGTCCAAGAGTCTGAAGGGTGGGAGCTCTGAAGTATGCTTGGTTTGTAAAGCTTTGGAACATACAGCAGTTGTGGAGGGTGGTTCATGGCGGAAGATTTTTCTTACGGTTATTTTGGTTTTGTTTAGTTTTACCCAATATTCTGTTTAGCATGCATATCAGTGTCATTTATATCAATGAGCTCTGTATTTCCCACTCATATATGCTATCTGTCACACCCTGCCTGCGCCATGTTTAATCCTCTTATTTCCTTTTGGGCCTCAAATAAGCCACACCTGTTAGCGTTACCTTTCATTCCTGCCCTCATGTGTATTGCTTCCATTTGTCTCCAGTTTGCCCTCATTAGTCATTGTATTTAAGTGCTCCCCAGTCCTTTGCTCTTTAGTTCAGTCATTGTTACCTGTTCATGCTATTTTTCCTGCCATTAAAGTCCCTGTGAGGGGTTTTGCTTGCATCGCAGCCTGGATGTGGGTCATGCTTCCTTCCCTTAACGTAACAGAATAACTGAACTCAGTAAAAGACCCCATGTCTGTACATGCAGTGGCACAGATCCACTCCTAAAGGCTGCTTCTCCAATGACACAATGGAAGAAACATCTAAGTCGCACCCCTCTCACCTGGGTGGATCCTGGTTGCTCTCTATCACAGTCATGCTGTTATGCCGGCTCCTGCTTCATGGTCTCCTGCTTCACCTGCATCCGCTACCCAGATGGCTCCTGTCTCACCTGTGGCGGCTGCTCAGCCTCTGCCTTGCCTGCAGACGTTACCTTGACAGCTCCTGCCTCACTCATGGCCACTGATTTGGCCTCTGCCTCACCTACAGTTGATCCTTTGGCCTCACTGCCCTGCTGCCTCTGGGAGCACTATTGGTAGTCACTGTTTCAACCCTGGCAGTTGCTCAAGAGCCTGCCTCATTTTTCATGGACCATTGCTATCCCTGAGCCCATTTCCCTGGCCGGTAATTGTGGTGAAGGGGAACACAGAGGCCTCTTCACTGGAGGAATTAGAGAAGGATCCTTTGCATCTGCCCCTGGATCCCACTCCATGGACCTCAGAGTTTGGCACTGGATCCTACTATAGGGATCTCAGTTTGTCCAGTCCTCGGGCCACTCCAGTCTTGCATCCTAGAGCGGTCACCGATTGCAGCAGGACCTCAGATGCAAAATGATCCAGACATCGGTTTCCCAGAGGGGAAGACAGGGTCACCAGGCCAGTTGCTCCATGGGGACTATCCAGAGTGACCTCTCTAGACTTCATCTCTGCCACACTCCAGTGGGGGGTGACCATGACACCCGTCTCCAGATCCTGTCTGCGTGTCTGCTCTTGCCTTTGTTCTCGTCCCACAGGTCCCTTGTATTCCTCCTGTTCCTGCCCAATAATTCCCCTGATGGCTCCATAACCATTCAAGATCTCCAGCATGCACTCCGCGGTCCAATCATTCCCTGACTGCTCTGCAGTCCTGTCAACACCTTCCTGCCCTGAGGATTTTGTGGCACCCACTGGTGCTGCCAACCCTGTCTGCTTCATACGGCAGAATAACACAGGAAGTATGCAGTAAGGCAACACAATCACTGACAGACAAATGAAGTGAGGTCAGGCACTTAAATGCAATGGTCACAATGACTAACAAAGGGCAAGTGTGGCTATACAAAACTTGGGGCAATGAAGAGCAGGCAAAGGTATGAGACAACAAGCAACAAGTGAAGTCACCAACAATTAAAGAGCACAGAACCAGGGAACCTAACAAACACTAACAAGAGTAGGGAAGACTAGAAATACAAGGCTATGCAGAACAGAATAAAGCCAGACACAGTAGGGTAAATCAAAAGTGAGGACAAAAAGCAAAAGCAGATACACAATACTAAACACACAAGAGAAAACAACAATAATCCTTAAATAAAAGCTCAGGCAGAGCAGGAGCAGAACCCTGTGGACCAGACTCTGGAAGCTCAGGCGGAACCAGAACGGGCCCCTGAGGGTTGGGCTCGAAGCATGGAACGAGTTGTGGGCTTTTCTGGGCTGGGCTCTGGGGGCTCAGCACAGGCAGCGGTCTTGCTTGGGCAGAGTACTGGAAAGGCAGCAGTGACTTCCCCTAGGCAGGAATCTGGAGGCTCAGGATGGACAGATGTCTTCTCAGAATAGATATCTGGTGAGTGGAGATGTGGGATGAATGGCATTCCCTTCTGAACCAGTCAAACCTAACATATTGATCATATAGGTGCAGGAATACTACCTCGAACCAGTCCAATTCTCTGATAGGTGACGCAGGTAACAATTGTAGGAGATCTGGGGGCAAACAGGGCTTAGCCGGGACACCTGGAGGCAAAGTCTTCACTGCTTGGTCAGACACTGGAATTTTCCTCCCCTTCATCAGATACTTGGTCATCTGACAAATGGCTTCTTCAGGTACCCTGGAACACCCCATATCTAAGCATGTCCCATACCAGTTGGATATACTCGCTTTCCCGTGTCTGGGGTTGTGGAGCAACGGGTCCAGGGCCAAAGAGATTCCAGGGACTGGGACTATGACCCCAACACCAATGGGTCACGAATCCCAGTGCGAGAGGTGTGAGGAGCCTGGGGATTGTTGCGTTGAGTCAGTTGTTCTGTCACAGTGCATGGCACAAGCACAAAAATTGATGAGGCACTGATGGCTCAGAGACAAAAGGAGCCTATTAAGAAAACAAACACAAGGGGGAAGGTACAAAACAAAAGAGCCATAAGGAGTCAAAAAGCAAACAAGAACTAACTTTAAAAATTGTGGCGCAGAACAACACAGGGAGCTGGACAAGACATAGTAACAACCACAAAACAACACAATGATTGATGAATGGAGTGAGGGCAGGTATTTTAATACAATGGTCATAACTAACGAGGGGCAGGTGTAGCTATACAGGATTAGGGGTAATGTGGAGTAGGTGAGGACAATCAACCAATCAACAAAAGGATGGGACAACAAGCAACACATGAAGTAGCTAACAATTAACAAGCACAGAACCATGAAACCTAACAAACACTAAAGGTTAACAACAGTAGGGAAGACCAGAAATATAAGGCTTAACAGAACAGAATAAAACCAGGCACAGCAGGGTAAATCAAAAGCGAGGACAAAAAGCAAAGACAGAGCTGCACATTACCAAACACATGAAAAAATCAATAACCCTTAAATAACAGATACTCATGATCAAAGGGTTTACAGATTATAAGACACATGCACAACCCACAGAGCTATGAAGCAGCCTAGGGAGTAGGGAGAACACACTGGGCAGAAGGGCTAAGAGACAGAGAGAGAAAAGTGGGATAACTAGTGACGGCTGCTGGCCAAAATGGGGAAGGGACACAAAGGGAAGGTAGGAAGGATCCCCTCCTGGAGCCGACACCTTATCGTGGTGGAGGGGTTTGCATGTTCCAATGATCCCAGGAGCTAAGTTGCCCAGGGCTTTATGCCCCTGGTAGGGTCATCCATGGCAAACAGGTCCGGGGTGAGGAACCAGACGAAGTGCGTCTCATCAAGACTCACTATGAAGAAAAACAATATGGAATCACAGTTTCCCTTGCCCGGACGCGGGTCACCGGGCCCCCCCCCTGGAGACAGGCCTGGGGGTGGGGCTCGATGGCGAGCACCTGGTGGTCCCCCCTCCAATGGGCTCACCACCCATGGGAGGGGCCATAGGAGTCGGGTGCAATGGGAGTTGGGCAGTGGCCG
>JABFEA020000110.1:12680052-12695078 GCA_019775915.2 Cyphomyrus plagiostoma | reverse complement strand
GAGGACCAGTGTATCTTTGAGCATCGCTACTTCAAAGCCAACGACACGCTGGGCTTCATGCTGATGCTGGCCGTGCTGATCCTGGCCACCCACGTAGTCTACATGAAGCTCCTCCTCTTCGAGTACAAGCACCGCAAGATGAAGCCCATTCAGATGGTGCCGGCCATCAGCCAGAACTGGACCTTCCATGGGCCAGGCGCCACTGGCCAGGCGGCGGCAAACTGGATAGCTGGATTTGGCCGGGGCCCCATGCCGCCAACTCTGCTGGGCATCCGGCAGAACTTGCACAACCAGAACCGGCGCTTGCTGGGCATGGAGGAGTTCAAGGCGGAAAAGCGGCTGGGCAGGATGTTCTATGTGATCACTCTGTTCTTCTTGGTGCTCTGGTCCCCTTACATAGTGGCCTGCTACTGGCGTGTCTTTGTGAAGGCCTGCACCATTCCTCACCGGTACCTCTCCACCACCGTCTGGATGAGCTTCGCCCAGGCTGGGGTCAATCCCATCATCTGCTTCTTCCTTAACAAGGACCTGAAGAAGGGGCTGCTGGCTCACCTGCCTCCTTGCTGTAGGACTACACCTCAGCTGCCCCGTGAGCCTTACTGTGTCATGTGAGAGGAGAGGAGAGGAGAGGGGCTGACGGCAGGGGAGGCAGCAAAGGCACGAACAGCCTGAGGGACCACATGAGTTTGTTGTGGCCTTTGATTCAGTGCAAGATGTATTAAAGGTTGGGTGTAGAGAGAAGAAAGCAGAGGATTTCTACTATATTTTAATTTCTCTCTATTAGAGGAGAAGTTTTCTTATGTCCTGTTCTAAAAGGTACACATCCAGTTTTAAAATGCACACAATAAGTCCAATTTGAGGATTATGTCAGGCCAGAGGTGTCACACAAAGACAACTGCAAAGCTGTTATTGTCTTGGAGGTAGCTGTTATTGCTACATTAATTATGCTTTTGCAGGTTTAACAAGCAGGTCATCCAACAGAAATGCCTTTACAGGTATTCTAAAGATGTTTGGTCTTAACAAAGACTGCTTCACATAATAATCAAAGACATATTCCAAACACTCAATACTTCTGGAAAACTACTTAGTTCAGGAAACAAATTTAATGCATGTATATAATCTAAGCTTTGATGTGAAATGAATGTGAAAATTAATTTTTAACTGGAAAAGTTAAAAATTAGAATTATTCCGATCCCAGGGGGTAGTTTTCTCTCCAAGACACAGTGCACCTTTGGCAGAGTTGGGCCTCAATCTGGGCCTGCTGAAAAGCTATGAGCGAGATTTCAGTCCAGCCGGCATCCCAATTCTCAAGCAGAGACAGGCACTGATTGGCTGCCTGAGCTGTTTCCTCTGTCCTCTCACAGTCACATGATTCACGCTGGACATCCACAGTGATGGGGCAGCTTCAGTTTTCCTCATCTGCGTGGATCAAAGGTAGCACTAACATGGTCAAGGTGAAATATATTTATGTATATTTCCGAGTTTCTGTAAATTATAGCATATTCGGGTATTCTATTGCCTTGCCTGGCTTTAAGGTCCTCTTTGATTATGATAAACTATTATTATTGATGTGTTTATTTATCTTAAACTTATTTATAGGTTGGTTTGACAAATGTAAAGGTACTTAAGTCCTTTGTTGCACATTCTGACCTTTTCATGTCCTTTTAAAAGCTGTATTCCAATAAGAAGTACACTGGATTAAATGGTAAATTCATAAGAGTGAAACATGAGAATACTGTGCAAATACATTGGACACTGTACACAAGGGCTTTTACAGCACACGAGTAATTTACCAGAAGACCTGAATTGTTCTGTCAGACAAATAAGGGAGGAAGATATGTTGAGAAATGGATTTAAAGATGGAATTTAAAGGCTGGTTACCTGGCAATAGAAATGAGCGAAAACCTAAATCCTTGCGATAAGACACATAATAATCACAAACAAACTTGTTGAAAGTAAAGAAAAAGGAATTTTATATTAAAACAAAAAAGTTGAGCCATATTAATGACCGCTTTGTTTTTGGTATGACCTAACTATTGCTTTCAATTCATGAAATATGGTACAATACATTAGTACAGAGGCGTCATCTTCACAACTGATGTTCCTGCCTCAGCCGTAATCAAAGGAGGGGTTTATTGTTCTATTTCAATGAACTGCAATTGTCAAACAACAGGAGAAAAAAGTGAGGGCAAAAATAAAAAAAAGGCTCTAGTGAATCAGTTCACACAATTTGTTGTGTTACTTATCGCCTAACTGTTTCGTTGCTTTAGTCAGCGTTGCAGACTAAATGAAAGGTGTGACATACAGCAGTGAAAGAATGATGACTCATAATGCAAATCGGCCATGAGGGACAAAAGTAGCTAATTTCTAGCCTGGTAACTTTCTTTGTGACTTTCTGACAAAAGGTCATGATGGATGACAGATTAGGACATATGACACAAAAGGGCCACGGCACCTGGAAGTAGGCCATAGTGAACAGTACAGGTTCGAAAGGCGATGAGCACTCGGACACAGGCATTAAAAACGTAATTACATCCATCCACCTTCTAACCTACTGTCAGTGTCACACGGCACACACATGCAAAACTGATATATGCATTTAGTAGTGAACTATTTCAGTCTGAAGGCTGGCACTGTTGTTAAGCAGTAATGAGATGCCAGGTCTAAAATGTCATTTACTAAAGAAGAACAATTTTGATACCGGACATGGTCACCCTGTAATGTCAGCAACTAGCAGGAGTGATGGAACGTGAATCGTTTCATATTTTGAGTCATTTCTGCTGGGAGGAGTTTTTTTTATATACGAATCAGTGAAAAAAGAACAGTCGTCTCTACTAATCAAACAATGAATGGTGAATTTTGGTAGAAAAGAATACCAGTGTATTTTAAATACCTGATTAGTTGATTATATCAAATGAGAAATACATACTGGCAAAGGAAGTAGGGAGTAATACCTCTTTACCTAAAATAATACCAGATTATTTTGTTTGTTTATTTATTGGCTAGAATGAGAAAATAAAATAAACAAAACACATGTTAACAGTTAATGATCCAAGACTGTTTGTAATGGCCTTATATTGTGCAGTGTCAGATGGGGTACATAATTCTACAGATACAATTTGTTTTTGTGTGCCTGTTTTTTCCCCTGATATCCAGAAATGATAAAAGAAAACCACTGGAGAAAATTGCCTCTCGGAGGATGCATCCTTCTACCTTTGCTCAAACAGAGAGGAGTAACAACCCCCTCTATCCACCAGGAATTGAGTAAAAAACACACTGAAGAGGAGCTAAATGAATAAAAAAAAACATTTTGGCAAATGCGACAAGTGTACAATTTTGCACATTGAGGAGAAGAGACAAGAATAGGGAGCTGATGCTCTTGAGGATTTAACAACGAGAAATGATTCGTGTGGATTTCTTGCAGAGACTTTTACTCATTCTGGGGGTTGTGTGGGTTTGGGATGCGGGGATGTGGAGTAGTAATGAAGCGGATCACAAAGTGGATGGGGGGGGTAGAGAACAGCTTTTTTTATTGATCATAAATGCCTGTTCTGACTTTTTGAGTTTCATCAGGCATACTATCTTTTGTAAATTAACTGTGACCGCTGTACTATCCAATGTGTATAATATGGACAATGGACTATCTTTTGGGTGGGGTTCTTGGTCAGATTTATACCACGCATGTCTGTGTGTATGTGTGTGATTGTGAGCGACAGATGATTGGCTAGGAGGGAGGGTCATTCCACATATTTGAAAAGATAAATGGCCACATACCCTAGAGCTTTGTTTTAAAAATGTTGACTCCTATTAAAGCTTTGCTCAGTCTCTCTTGTACAAAAGATGTACAGAAGAAACGCTGTGCATCAAGTCATCTTAAGATTGCTCTAACTGGACAGTAGTGTTTAATCCCAAATTAAATCCAATTTCAGAATGCTGGATTTCAAAAGAATTTTGAATTGAGACATCCCAGTATCCATTAGCAGATTAATAAATGGATGATAAACTAAAAACCTACAGCAAATAAAAATGAATTGCTGCCCAAACAATATCAAAGCTATGGGTGACTATGGGAAACTAAGATATCAGACTTGCTGTATAGATGGTTTTAAATAAGTAAACTGAAACTAAGAACATCAACTGAAGGTGGACTTTGCTGGTGTCTGCATTAATAGCAGTTAAAACTTGTGGGTGGTTGGTTTCAGGCCTTTTATAATTTTATGAGTTTTCACTTTTCAACTCAACTAAAATGTTGTTTTCTGTAAGAAGTCCCCAGTTGCCCAACACTGACAGTTTGTTACTTCTGTCACCACAAGTTTCCTATCGAACGAGTACAACGTTAGGTGACACCTTAATCGCTATTTTTTTTCCCTCAGTAGATCCGTGGTTGGCAGGGTAGTGTTTCTTTTATGGGAATTTGTCAATGAGAACCAATTTTTTAAACACTAAGAGTTTGTGAAGTGAAATAAAACATTTTAACTGTGGTAAAAGGCGCTGGTAAGTATAAATTGATTTTCTAAAAAGTGACGAGATGTTCATTTTTTTCTTTTATTTTTTTGCAAGAATTCTTAATTCATCAGACATTGAAAGTTAATCTAGAACCTAGATTTAACCCCAGATAGAAGATACTATTTTTTTTTTTTAGATATTTAAAAGGAAAAGTCAATCACCCACCTAACAGAAGCTGTTACAATTTAGGATACATTTTTTCCACGAAAAGCTATATGCAATTCCAAAGAATCATATAGTGACAGTATTAATCTTATGATTACAGATACTGAAATGGCTAATGCTATATCTATTCATTAATATGCTTTTTAACCAATACACTGCTTCTGCCATTCATAAAGTAGTATTTACTTTTACAATTATGTTCTGAAATGGTCTTCTGAAAGTGGAAAGTAAATCACACTACATAAACAGCATACACAATCTTCCAATAACAGTACTAAATAAAGAAGAACATCAATATTTTAGTACATATTGAGCTACCCAAGTCCTGCTTTGGTGTTAGAGCACGCACTTTAAGAAATAGCATAGTTGATTCTGCAACCTATAGAAAATGTCATTGAAAGTCGAAACAAAAACTGTAAATATCAAATCATGATTAAAATACATTGTGAGATAATATTTATCATACGTAGTACCGGTTAAGAGATTTATGAACAACCCATTTTGGAATTCCGCTAAGAAATAACGTCTGAACATAAATTCTGTAAGCACTACTGTCCTCTTGGCCCACTTACAGTAATTAGTCAGGAGTAACATTTTTCATAATCTCAAGTATGTGGTAAACTATATATATAAAAAAAAAACTGAAGGTGCGGTAGACCGATGAATCAAAGATTCCACATTCTTTTCTGTACATTTGAAGTGGGTTTTTTGCCATCCTGCCAATAAAAGTCTACTTTTGATGCATTTCAACTACTTTTTTCAGTTCCAAATGAAAGCATATTATTTGCATGAAAAGACAGTTATTCTGACAGGAAGGAAATTACACAATGGGGTATAAACACATGTAATAATAGCAGTTATGTTTTGCTTAATCAGACCTGTATCCGACATCTCATGGAGAAAGGACTAGTAAAATAATACTAAACTACGAAATTAAATAAATTTCAATAATTAACAATTTGTCTCAAAAAATACATGATTATGGTGGTTCTCAATAGTTTTACTTGGCAACCTGTTAGATATGGCCAACAATGTTTACTTTTAGCAAGACAGCTTTCCAGTGTAATGTAAAGTAGCAACAACTGCAATAAAGCAGATGGTAAACAGTTTTCATTCCCACTGAGCTATTGACTAACTAGCTTTAATTAGATGTTCCACGAGTTAAGTTAAACATCCCCAAAGAGTACTTGAAAAATCATCATATTTACATTTATCTTAATAAAATTAATTTCCTATTACGCAAATTCTGAAATAAATGCCCGTCCATGAGGAGGGGGGTGGTGTGTGGCCCAAGAGGGCAAAACTGTGCCCATAATTGGAAGGTTACTGCTTCAAATCTGGAAGTTGGCAGAATTCTCATTGCGGCTGTCAGCAAAGCCCTTAACCACAACTGCTCCAGGGATGGGCTGACACTTTTTCTCCATTATAAGTTACTTTTGCCAAAAAAGCCATTAAATGAGCCATTAAAACAAAATTAACCAATCACCGATTTAAAACAAAGGGTAGATTTTTTTAGTTCATATTTTATACCACTACATGCATTCCTCGACCAAGTTTAACCAGCAGTTTAAAACGAACCTTTTCCTGTTTTAAGTCATTTACACAGGACAACGGCTTCAACCACCGGCTCAAGGGCACTCAAGGCCACTTCACTTCATTTGAAGCTAAGCACACCTACCCTACACCAGCCAAAAGGGAAGTGTGTGAACCTCAGGATAAGCCCCAGAGTAGCTGACCATATAGGGAGCGCTGCAGAAAATAAGGAGAGAAAGATATTCCTGAAACAATAACTCAGCGTAAATTGGTGATTGCTTCTAACGGGAATGGGGCAGGACAGGAATGGGTTTTAGATTTTTAGATTTTACTTATTTGTGTGAAAGATCTATATTCAAGAGTTCAAGGGGAAAGTCAGATTCTACTAGTCAAATCATCTAAAAAATAACTTTGTCCTCTTCCAAATTTTTGTCCCATACCACCAAATTTATAACAGCCTCCTTCCAAACTTATGTATAACAATTACAGATTAAATGGAAAAAAGACCTGTTCCTGTTACATTGCTGAGGGACATTCCCCCCATTTAATAGTGAAGGGAAAAAAAAACATGACAAAATCAGGGGTGAAAATATTCTTTACAATCTGGAAAATGGGGAAAAAAACAGACATTTGTGTTTATGCAGTATTATTTGCTGTAATGGCATAATATTGGGCAACACCATGGAATTTTTTAATCAGTAGATTAAAATTAGCTTAATTCAAAATCCATCCACTTTTTACATATTATGAAATAAACAACAGAACCTATATGTAAAAATAAGACCTAAGAAATAAAATTACTTTCCAAGTTAAAAAAATCTTAACGTTTTGAGAACAAGTTCATAGTTAACAGAACAATTATACCATCTAGTGGAAACTAGGAGTATGAGTATTTTGAGTTTGTGACACGTGCATATATATTAGGGCTGGGTATTGCTCATTCACCCAGGAAACGATATAAATCACGATACCAGAGGCGTGATTCAATGCATCATTAAAATACCGTTGTAGCATGCTGGTTCACACTCCAATATTAGACTGATGGGTACTATTAAAATGTAAAACAAAGTATGCATTGACAACCTGTACCTACCCAAGGACTCAGTTCCTGGAATAAAGCTATTGCACATATCTCTCAGTTGCATAAACTACGCATTTCTTTGTGCAAACAAATTGCACATTTCTGCTTTTAAAACAGCAAATATAAAAAAATGAAACAAAACATTTGACCTGTACTTTAATATTTCAGAGGTAGGCCATTCTGCATTGCACTGCACTGAGCATAGACTACATACAGCACCAACAGCACTCCAAATGCTGAAAAAAAAATGTGTGTGACACAAAACATCTGACATTCTACCAGCACTGAAATAATGAATTGACACAAAGGTTCAAAATATTGAAAAACTTTAACAAACCGAATTGCAGTTTAGCGATTAATTGCATTACTGATCCAAATCTTATACACATGAAAGAAATGGAAGTTTGATATAAACACAAACTTAAGTGTCTGCAAAAGCGATGGGAACAATAAAGTTTTATTTACATAAGCTTTTACAAAATGTATTCATCAAGTCTCAATGATATTTGTGTGTATAAAAAATACTAAACATTAAAAATGACAGAATGTTGGACTTTGGCAACAAACCTAATGACTAAACTGCACAAGAGTCAAGTCTGAAATTGGAAAAACAATCTAAACACCAGAATGCAAGCTAGATCATCACTTCGGAAACAGTTTTGCATTCATTCATTCACATTTTACTTCACTAACAATTAATTTGAAGATGACCTCAGAAGCTGCAATATCTTTTAGATTAAAATGTGAAAACATGCAATAAGCAAAATCAAAGAACAATTTAGAGAGTTTTTTTTTTGCGCAAACCATAATTACACCAAGAAATGTGGATGACTCATGAAGTTTGTAGCTGGTCTTTGGTTAAGATGACAGTAATTCGCTGTTCAACTATTAATTTCATATAGATCAAAGGAGAACAGAACCAATCAAATAAGGTCCAAGAAATATACAGCATGCATTTCTCAGTATTTCAGAAAATAAAGATTAGTTTTTCCGCTAAGAACCATTCTACTGCAGGGAAGGGGGCAGACCAAAATGGAGGCAGCTTGCTACTCATGTGTGGGTCCTCTTGTATTACACACAGTGCCAACCCTAGGAAATTGGTAAACTACACCCATCCAGACTATTCAAGAAATACAGCATGAAAGCCCCCTGAGTAAGTGTTTCTGGAATATGGCCACTATTTCTACATCAGACCAAGAAACAAGAGCACTTTAAAAAGACAGCGGTAAAAGGAATTAAATAAAGGCATAAAAGTTTTCTGAATTGCTTTTCTTCTTTTCACAGTTGCTAGTAACTGATCCTATTGATAGAACACTGAAGTGATTTTCTGTTTTTTAAAAATGTTAAAAACGTAGACTGTGTACCACGACCCAGCAAATGTTAGAATTATAAAAGAGAAAAAAAATAATTCAAAATTACCAGATCTCACCTTAGGCAATATCACATTCACTTCTGTTCACAAGATAGCATAAAATATTTAGAGCGAGAGGTCATATATAAAACCAACTGGATATAGTGATGGATAAAAACACAGACATATCTTCAACCCATGACTGACTGACTGACTACCTGTAGGATGAAGGTTTGGCACAAGTGCTGAGAAAGGCACAGGAGACTCGCATGTTCTCTCATTACAGGTAGTTACAGTACTGTTAAACCACAGAGAAACAGCCAAGTTTATATCCGAATACACGTCCTGCTTTTACAACCTGAAACGCAACTGATTTTCATTTCCTAGCCCTTTGTTTATTTACATGCAAGCCTTCCAAAAATATGAATAGAGGTGCATGGTTTTGTAAGCCATACCGAGATGTACACAGAGTATATCACACTACATATACATGTACTTCTGCGCTTCCGCAAACATATACATGAACTGCACAGATCACAGCAATTATAGGTCATGGGGTGAAATGGGCAGCAATTCCAGTGTTCATATTCACCCATTTTAAAAGGGTTATGGAAACTGTTAAGAAAGTTGTTAGCTTAGTTTACACATAATGTCATTTAGTAGAGAACGTTTTCATCAAAAGATGATCGCAAATTACAAAACTGTTCGTAGTGCAGCTTCTTGGGGGGAAAAATCAGATCTAAACAATGCAGTTTTCCCACTGAGACCAGGCTTAAGGTTAATTCTGAACTTTGCAAGGAGGAACAATCTCCATTCACAATACCATTTAGTAGCTTTAATGCTACCTTACTGTACTTCAGCCCTCTCATATCATACCACTTGTTTCCTGTATCAGCCACCAATAGATTAAGATACAGGGCGATTCCACTCTCTAAAAAAAAAAAATAATGAAAACGTGTGAAAATTAAAGACATAAAAATGGGGAAAACAAACAATTAAATTGTTTTAAAAAGAGAAAATACTGTACAACAGCCACTCAAACCACACACTCCTCCATGATGATCAATGTTTACATTCTTTACAGCTTAAAACAAATACTTTCGACAGGACTCCACTCCACACTTGCACTCCACTCTAACCCGCCTCTTTGGGGAACCTGGAAGGCCAGCCCGACTGAAATTTGAGTCCATTCTTGTGCTCTCCACATCTACTGGATCAACTGAAAACAAATTGAGGTGAGAGCATGTCAGTATAAAACTACATTAAGGCTTGCATTCTTTTAGCTGTATAGTCACCGTGTGTAATGACTGGAAATTAACACCACCAGGTGTTTCAGTGCATTTCATAAAATTGCAACCAAGTGTAGCATGCAAGTATAACCTATCACAGAATGGAATTGAGAAAATGATAGGCACCATCAATAAGGTGTAATAAATTAGAGCATTTCAAGCAGGTAGTGCTATCATTTTCACCTCAACTCACCTGTTACAAGCAACACACTGAACAAGTTTAAATGGAGGAAAAGTCAACCAGAACTATGTTTTGTGTGTCTTTGTATACCATAGTGCAAGAAAAAATGGAAAAGTAGAAAATTGTATGAAGAGGAAACAAGAAATACTGTGGAAAAGCATGGACAATTGCACGGTTACAAGTCCATCGCTAGACACCTTCATGTTCCAGTGTCCACTGAACACAGTCTTATGAAGAAGTTTAAGGTGGATGGAAGCAAAAAGTAGATGAAAACTTTCAGCGAATTGCTTGAAAAGTCGAGAATGAACTCGATCAACTGCCACAGATTCAAGCTGACTTTCAGACGTATTTCAACAGTCTCAACTTGTACTACGCTTCACAAAATTAGAGCTTTTCGCCGAAGCACACCTTCATGCTTACAAAAAACAGAAGGAAGCCTTCAAAAAGAAAATAACACTATTCCTCCAGTTAAAGGAGGAGATTCACAGGTGTCTTGGGGTTGCATTGCTGCCTTTGGCACTGCATGCCATGAAACTGTACATAGCATTATGAAATCTCATGAGAGATTCCCCCCTATTTTTGTAGCGCAGTGTTGTACCCAGTGTCAGAAAGCTTGGTGTCCATCAAAGATTATGGTTCTTCAAAAGAACAATAACTCAAAGCACACTTCAAAAAGCACCAACATTTGGTTTCTCTCTGCCCCCCCCTCCCACTCCCAATATTTTTGCTATTCCAATGCAAATTAGAAATTGCCTATATTAACAACAAAACATCTGAATGTCAACATCTTTGCTGACAAACTGCTGCATTATCTGGAAAAAACTGCAGCTACAGAACTATACTTAATTCCAAAAGCATGTAGCACCTCCACACACGCAGAGGCCTTATCCACTTACTTTGCATTTTGTAGTCGAAAGTGAGCTCCTCACCAGGTTTGATGTGACGGGTGGAGAAAAAGGCTATTCTAGGCAGGCGCTCATCGAGGTTGTCAATGAACACGTTGTAAACCTGCAGATTTGGGTTGCACTGCAGCCAAGGAGCAGAGAGAGACATATACTAGTCAAAGGACTGCGTGGAAAGAAATGCCCCAAACGCAATCATGACTCGAACTGTGCGCGCACACAAAGTTTCAGTACTTTCTGAACAGACGACAAGCCAAAGTGAACTGGTGTACACACACGGGAATGCGTGCAAGTTTTATAAATTAAGAATTATAATAAAGCTGAACAGTCAGGAGAAGAAAAACAGGTCTGCAAGATGTGCGATATTAATGCATATGCAACGGTCACACAGAGAGGAACGTGATACTCATGGTGGCAGCCAGCCAGTTTACCGTTGTAGGAAACAAAGTGAACAAGAACTGGTGGCCAAAAGAGATTCCTCTTCAATATTTAGATGACATTGAGAAAAAAGTCTGCACTGCGCCGTCTGCTGGCACGCAGCACCAACACCACCTATTTATTTGACAGTTGAATATATGGTTTTACGGTGGTACCTCAGAATTCGAATTTAATCCGTTTCAGACTCCGGATCGAATCCTAAAAAGTTTGAGTTGTGATCGAATTTTCCCTATATGAAATAAAGGAAAACCAATTAATTGGTTCCCAGCCCCAAAAAATGACACCTAAATATATATTTTTTTAGCATTTAATCACAAAATGAACCGAATAAAACAAGAGCATATACTGTACTAGACACATCTAAGCACATTTATCAAAACAGTAAAGTAAGAAAATAAATGTATCCAAACAATGTGTCCTGCCCCGATCGTCCGCTCCTTCCATGTGCCATGCCCCCTCGTTATCCCCGTGTGGATTCCCCGTGTGATCAGCTGTTTCTGGTTGTCATTAGTCCTCTGTATTTTTCCCGCGTTTCAGTTTGTTTCCCCAGTCTAATCATTGTATTGTCCATCTGCATTTTGCCTGCCTTACCTGTAATTTAACCCCATATTCCCTAAAACCCTGACGTCTGCGCCTTTGTCTCCATTCCGTCCCCGCTTAGCACAACAATATTATGTGAATGCGAGGCTGAGACTGAAGCGTTACCCTTTGTTTCCACTGAGAGATGCGTCGCGTGACTCATTTCCCCGCGCGTACAAGTTATCTTAGGTCAGCGTTCAGAGTTGGACTTCTGAGATTCAGATCGAGGTCTAGGTAATTTTTTTTCAAACTTGGTTCGACTTTTAAAAAATTTGAGTTCTAATGAGTTTGAGAACTGAGGTACCACTACGGGAGAATATCATTTCTATTATTTCTAAATACAGTGGTACCTCAGTTCCCCGAACTCACTAGAACTTGAATCTCTTAAAAGTTGAACAAATTAGTTTGACGTAGAACTCAATCTGAATATGAGAAGTCGAACCGTGAATGCTGACCTAATATAAAATGGGCCTTACTACAATGCAATTCTTACTTGAATGCCTTCTTCACAGACTGGACAATTAACCAAATAAAGCAGTGCAACATTACAGTAACTAATAATAAATAAACCACTAACTTACGTGTAGTATTAGAGCATGTCTGTCATTTTTTAAAACTTTATTTTACCAGACAAATTAACTGAAAACCAGTTCTGACTGCTTTACATAATATTTGGGAGAAATAGCAGATTACGCATCGGAACTGCCTGGGATACAAATGTCATGCATGTAACTAAACTCCAGCCAATAAGGACAAAGGAGGCGGTTCCAGTTTGTGCAGCCAGGTGAGAGGTCGCAATGCATCTAACCGTAATGCATTGCGTCAGGATCAGAATGCGATTGTTTTAAGCCAGCGCTGTAAGCAAGTTGAACGCACCCAATGACCGGACTGGGGAAACAAACTGAAGCACGAACTTAATAGAGAGGACTAATGACAACAGCCAGAAACAGCTGATCACATGGGGATCACACACAAGATTAACGAGGGGGCGTGGCACACAGATGGAGCAGACGATCGGGGCAGGACAAGGGTAATGTTGGGATAAGATCTTTATCATTTTGGAAGCCATTAAGAAAAAAATGCTCTTCTTGTTTCATCCTGTTCATTTTGTGTTTAAATGCTAAAAAAAAAAAAAACATTATTTCGGTGTAATTTTTGGGGGCCGGGAACCAATTAAATGGTTTTCCATTATATCTTATGGGAGAAATTTGATCAGGACTCGAACTTTTTACAATTCAATCCGCACTCCGGAACGGATTGCATTCAAAAACCGATGTACCACTGTATCAGGAAAATAAATATATCAATGTGAATTTACAGTATCATGCAGTCTTACTTACACAAAGGCACAAAACGAAAAGCAGTAAAACGTCTACCTTTCTATGGAAAAAAAATGTAAAGCAACTTGCAAAGTTTCATTTTTTACCTTTTATCTATAGGCAGATACTTTTATCCAAAGCGACATACAGCTGGATTAATTGAGGTTTAAGGTCTTGCTCAAATGCATGTCTTTACTGGACTGGAATCAGTAATGGAGCAGCAGCCATTCACTCAGAAGTAATCGTCTGCAGCCTTTCCCACAACAATACAGAAAAAAGACCAAAGACAACCCTCCACACATACTCACACTATGGTTGACAAAATGGGAAATATTCCCATGGTTAGCAGCATCCACCGTGTACACGTCCTCCACATAATCCAAATCAAACAGGTATGTGGCACCTTGGCGATCGTAGATGTGGCCCCGTTTTTCTGCCTCCTCTGTTGTGATGATCTGAGACACAATTGAGCCTGTCAGTTGTCAGTCAGCTATAAATCAAGATCTGACAGCAGCAGCCGCCAGACTAAATGAACGACAGAGACTGATCTAAACCAGCCATCTTACATGGGATCAACAATGGGGCAACCTTCCTATTTAACGGACATACCATAATAAGTTCCCAGCTACCTTAAGTGTAATATTTTCTGTTGTCAATTAAATTCTCAAAATTCAGTCAGTCAAAGACAAAAGCTTCTATAGCCAAATAAAAAGTTTGGAGCTATTACACTTGACAGGAAAAATTAATTATCTCTAAGCCTGAATTTTTAGCATAGCTGTATATATGTGCTTTATAATGACACAATGCCAAAAAATACACTTGCTATATTTGGTAGTAAATCTTCATGCACTTATGCCAATTCAAAGTGATGTAACTTATCAGACTATTTTAGGATGTTACTTGGCTTGATTTATTAACCATATATGGAAAGGGCCACAGTGCAAGGTAGTTCACAAAGTGAAATTGAAATTATAAAGTTTAATAATGAACCAATTTATTTCAAATAACTATTCACAGCCATTCCCCAGTTGCGAAACTAAACCTAAAATATTAATCATTGCTCTTAAAATACAGAAATCAAACACGCATGTTTTGAGTGCTGGAGCTGCCTGTCTGACTAAAATTAGGGACTGCGCTTTGTTAAAATGGGATTAATACATTAAAGACATTTTTTATACTTGGATCATTTCAGATGAAAATGAGAAGGACATGAAATTCTGAACATTTGCTGTTTTTTTAATATAAACCTAGAAATAAGGTTTTTTTTTAAAAAAAAAAAACGAATTTGCTTTTGCTGTTAAACTAACAATTAGTTTTGCTGTGCGCTGAGACTAGTTCATCAATCTGCAAAAAGTATAGTAAAGGAGTCTCCAACTTCGGTCCTGGAGAGCTACCGTCCAGTAGGTTTTCTATTCTATCTGGCTTCTGATGAGCCACAACTGTTCTCAGGTAAGTACCAGGAGCAGGTGTGGCTCTTCAGAAACCAAGAGGGACAGAAAACCTACTGGATTGTACTTCTCCAGTTGGAAACTCCTGGTATAGTACATATAGTATATTCCTAATCAACAAAACAGGCCACACTGATTCCTGTACGAGTCAAGTAACATGATAAGAAGGCCTATGATATCATTTACTTAGATTTCCAAAAGGCTTTTGATGTTGTCCCCCACAAGAGGCTCCTA
>JABFEA020000110.1:12660670-12674085 GCA_019775915.2 Cyphomyrus plagiostoma | reverse complement strand
GAATCCTTGGGTTCCTTTAAATCAGAGCTAGATAAGATTTTAACAACTCTTAGCTATTAGTTAAGTTCTCCCCAAGCGAGCTTGATGGGGCAAATGGCCTCCTTTCCTTTGTATAGTTCTTATGTTCTTATTACCTGCCTGACTGCATTGTGCCAGCTGTAAAGTTTGGTAGAGGAGGGATAATGGTATGGTGTTGTTTTTCAGGGGTTGGGCTGGGCCCCTTAGTTCTAGTAAAAGGGAAACCTTAATGCTCCATCATACCAAGACATTTTAGATGATTCTATGCTTCCAACCTTGTTGCAAGAGTTTGAGGAAGGTCCATTTCTGTTCCAGCATGACTGTACTCAAGAGCAAAAATGAAGGTCCATGAAGACATGGCTGGGTGAGTTTTTTGTTGAAGAACTTGACTGGGCCACACACGGCTCTATCCCATCAAACACCTTTGGGATGAACTAGAATGGAGACTGAAAGCCAGGCCTTTACACCCAGCATCTGTACCTGACCTCACAAATGCTCTTCTGGATGAAGGGGCACAAATTCCCACAGACACATTCCAAAGTCTTATGGAAAGCCTTTCTTGAAGAGTGACAGCTTGATCCCTAGGGATTTAGAATGGGATGTCAAAAGTTCCAGTGGGTGTTATGTAGAACAGTCATAATTATTGCAAAACAACTTAGTATCACAACAGAACGACTGCAATGCAAAAAGAGTTTGGGAAAATTAGGGATGAGGCGATCCACATTTTTTAAAGTTCCTATCCGATTCCAATACAAGAGCTCCTTTTACTTTTTTATAGTTTATAATTTAAGCCAGTAAATACAGATGGAAAAATGACAAAATATTTAATTAGGCTTCTACAAACATACATAACGTACTGTTCCTGCAGTGTGTTTGCAAGACAGTCCAGGTTAGCGACTCCCAAGTCATGCTTTTTGTGTCTCGCAGTTATGTGCGCTTTAAGTGGGATTGTCCATTAAACGCTGTTCCCACATCAAAACTATTTTACAAAGATTGCAAATCGTTGTGCTACTGGTTTCTGTTAAAAGCGTAAAATACTCCCAGATCGTTACGTCTTCTTACACTCCTCATACTGCGACGGGTATGCGCGTGACGTCACAGCAGGCGGAAGTCACTGTACTCACACCCACTGAGTAGCAAAAGAGACTAAGGGGCAGCGTTGGCGTTACATTTAAATGCGGCAAAAAAAAACATGTAAAATGAGAAAGAGCTGTTGTGCAATTGTACAAATAGATTTAACACGAAATAGGAGTTCTCTTTTTGGAGACTGCTAAAAACTGCATAAGTATAGGACGTGGATGGGTCACGCATGGCCGATACCCGATCCGTCAAATAGGTGCATCTCTAAAAACAATGCGAGGTTAACCATACATATGTGCTATTTAGCCTCACAGAATAGCCTAGCCTGTCTTTGTTATCCCGTTGACTGATTATTATCTTGATTAATTTGCTTTATGATTCCTATATGTTAAAATAATCACCGCTGAAATGAAGGTCAGCCCTGTTACTTAAACCACATCATCTTTCATAATACAGGCATGCTAACTTTGGTCGGCTGGCTGGCGTGAGATTTTCAATTTGAGACAAGCCTGCACGCGCATTTACATGTAAGAGTCTTTTATTGCCAAGGGAATATTCTGTGCGGTTTGCAAACTACCACAATGCTTCAAATTTAGTTAATTTTAAAGTTTATAATGGAATAATCTAGATTTGACTTAAGATTTCTCACGTACGTCAAAGTGGGTGTCACGCCAAACGTGAGTTGGTAACCCTGTACATAATGCAGAGCTCATGCAAAAGCAGTGGCGGCAAACATTAGACTCATTTATGTATTTTTACAAATACTAGATGATTTTGAAAAGGAACCATCATTAACATAAAATAAAGCTTACTAAGTTTCATTTAGCACAACTTATTGATGCTTGAACCCTGCAGACTATCACGGCCCTTGAGGTGTTACAGTTGCATGTGGATGAAATGCCATGTTGATATTGACATCACACAAACCAGTCAGGCAGCAGAATGGCGTGGTGGGTCGTGGTCTCGCTGCACACTGCCTCTTTGTGTGTGGAGTTTGCAGGTTCACCCTGCATGGTGGCCTTTCTGTCGACCCTCATGTCCAAAAACATGCAACTTAAATGAACTAGAGTGGTTAACCTGACTGACTTTATGTGTCACTGAGTGTGAAGCCTGCAGTGGTTGGTTGATTCCTGCCTTGTGCCAATTATATATTACTACGTATAAACAACTTGAATCGTCAGATTAAGTACATTGCTCAGTTGATATAATTGATAGTGACAGCCCTAGCGTAATGGGCAAGTGTCCCAGTACTTTTGTCCATAGTGTGATCCTAGAAACAGCCAACTATCGGTATCGACTGATAATAAAAAGTAAAGAAAAAGATATTTACTGCTTTAAAATGATGACCAAGGCTGCTTTGCACACCGATTTACTAAAGTTAGAAAAATGTCTGCAGAGAGGAATTATTTAAATGTTATCGAAAACAATGTGAGAAATGTATTTTGCAAACATTGCCCTGCTAAAATTTCATAAAGGGGACCTACTAATAAATATTCACACCCTGTGGCCCAAAGTCACATCTTTAGCACTGTTACTAGTGAAATGATACATATAATTTTGTTGAGTTAGCAGACTAAATACATTTAGGTTATTGCATCCCAAAAGTTGCACCTATTGGTAAAGATGAGAAGCACTAAAGAGAGAAGTCTATTGTGAAATGAGGTAATGTGAAAGAGTATACTTTTGAGATCAAATTTAGGAAATGATTCAGCAGTCCTATTGAGAGTAGGCATGGGATGATAACCGGTTTCAAGGTTTACCGCGGTTTGAAAAAGTCACGGTTTCAAAACCGCAAACAAAAAAAGTTACCGTTCCTACGATATGTGCATTTTTTGTGTCATCAAAGTGAAAGCGCAGGATTCCCTACTAGGTTGTGTGTGTGCGCGTACCTGCAGCGAAAACAATGCAGCCCCTCCCCCACCGGTTACTGCTGGCACGCACGTGTATGTGATTGTGCACGTGGTCTGCAGTCAGTGACACTCAGCAGTAATTTAAGTTCAGGACGGCCGAAGGAGGTGAACCCCCACAACTTTTCCCCCCATCAAAAAAGACCAAGTCAGCGGTGTGGGAATTTTTTAGGTACCACAAAAATTCTGACGGCCACGGCTTGGAAGAGGAAGGTCAACCGACATGCAAGTCATGTTTAAAAAGAGTCGATTACAATACCGTGATATTTTTGTCCAAGGTTATCATACAGTCAGAATCTTATACCGGCCCATGCCTAATTGAGAGCATGCTATTTCAGTTCCAAGACATATTGGCTTCCTGCCAACTAACATTAATTGTTTGTTACATTTGTTAAAAGCAATTAGGAAGAAAATAAATCAATTTGTTTATAATTAATACCTCATAGCATTTTTGTGCACAAAAGACTATACATAAATTTAATAGAAAAAAACAACTCTGTGGCTAATGGCCCAGCAACTCCCTGACTTGTGGAAAACTGAACCCATTCATCACAAATTATTTTACAAGACACCTGTACAAACAGTACCATCTGAGAACAGACATGGATTACATAACCTGAGGTAGATAACTTACATTCAGCCTCTTGCACAGGAAGCTAAACGCCAATGAATAAAGCCATTCTGACAAGACAATCTGGCTCATTTTAAAGAAAAGCACAAAAAAATCTGTATGGTACCAACCTAGGGCTATATAAGGTGGTAACGGTACATAAAATTTACAGTTCGGTACACATCTGGGTTTTGGGTTCACAGTTCAGTGCAATTTTGGTACAGCAGGAAAATTTGTTTGGAAAATGTTTATTAAAACTGCAAACAGAATTTAGGGACAGTTATAAAAGAGCACCTTAAATCCCACTTGCAGGGACCGTGCCTGCCTTGCTCCAGTCACACAAACATTTGGACGATGTCTGAAATAAGACAGCATATACTGGACAAGTTTCGAGCTACACATACAGCCTTGGTCTGAACCCTACCGATGTGGAAGTGCATTCCAACTGTTGTTTCGCCGTTACAACCAACTGTAATCAGCACTAGTAGATACCAACTCAAACACAATTAGCATAAGGTTTTCCATCTACTTCTGAATTTAGGTTCCGCTCATGTCAATAAAGGTATTCATTTGTTTCATTGCGCATGCCAAACTAAAAATTTTGAAACTGAAAGGCACACGATGAATGTGTGTACCATTACAGCTCTACCTGTATATTTAATTAGATTAGAAGTTCATTCACACCCTACTAGGCGTGTAACGATGCATTCAGCTCAATTCGATACTTCACAAAATTTATAACAAATGTCATTTCAATATGACGTCTTGGGTCTGCCTACTCTACAATCTCATTGGTTACCTTTCTTAACCAATCATTTTTCATTCTCCCTTCAGAACATTTTTGTGTAAGTAAAACTCCAAATATATACTGACGGTGGAGCTGTTATGCCAAATCTCTTCCCCTATCCAAATTCCTTCCTCTTGCGTTTCCGTAAAGTTTCCACTTCAACCTTAGTGTTGAAGCAAGAGTCCACAGCAATAAAATATGACTATGAATGTTGTTTTTTTTTTTGAAAAGTGTGTTTTTATTAAGAGATCATTTGCATTTAGCTTAATAGTACAGCACCGTATCAATGTATATTTAGTTCATGACATCAGTTTCAAAGTACACTGGGAACAGACAGGGACCCATAAACTCCCAATATATTTCTTGCATAACTCACCCTATGCTTTTTGTAGTCACAGAGATACTCTACTTCATAGTCATTCAAGTTCTTTTTGTTCAGTCCCAATTCCTGGCAGAAGACCCTCTCCTGCCTGCAAAGAGTCTGCAGCTGACTCAGTGACACCTTGCATGCCACACTGCAACCTGCAGGGGAGAAAACAAGCAACAAACATGCCAACATTCACAGCATTTAGTAGCAGCATGACCGGTATTAACCACTATGTCCAATTCTTTTGGAATTATCAGTTACTCCAGTGTTTTCCAACTCTGCTACAAAGAGAAAACCCACACTTCCTATTTGTTTCAGCCACGTTAACTAGATCTGTAGACAAGTATAACTTAAGGATCCCCTTGCAGAACCAGTTATACTAACGAGGGGTTTAACTTTCTAATTGGCCTTAAGTTGATTCACTGTGGGCATAACAATAAATTAACACACCATAACACACAGTACAAAAAAAAATAGTCATGGCATCCAGTATACATAAATTTAGAAGGCCCTACACAGAAAATTCTGAAACTGGCTATAAAAGGTCTATTAATGACAAGCACCAATAACATAGTCAAGCTTAAACACGTTAATTTGACAATAGCTAAAATAAACAGTTTAGCTAGAAAAAAAAACTAAAAAAAGTCCGGAGGGCAAAAAACGAGTTATGCTAGTGTTGTGAGCAACGCAAAACGCTTTGCTACCGGTTCTTAATTTAATATTGCAAGACCTTTGTCATCAATAAAAACATGAGCTAGAAAAATTATTCCAACATCTTCAACAGCATAACAAACATACAAAGTAAAATGCAGTTATCAGAAGATTAAATATCAGTTTAATATTAATCTGGGGCCTAAAGATGTTCTGATTTACAAATGAATAATATGCTTGTGCGGCTCTGAATATTGGCGATCTGTGCTGTTAGTGTTATAGCCACACATAGAGCCAAACCGTTTAATAATTATACAGCTTCATTAACATTTGCACTGCAATATCAGACGCTTCATTTTCATGTATCGCAGCAACGCAACACACATTATTTAGTCTCACAATCTTATAGATAACTACATATTTATTAATGTAAATGTTTCTTTTTATTTTCTTTCTTTTGTCACCCGAGTATTAGGCCGCGTGCTTTTAAACACTGTCGTAAAGTAGGGAGTGGAGTACCCCACAATTCATAGTCTTGATTACTCTGAAACAAAACATGTGGCTAAAGCTGGCGTCGACTATTGTAATACCAGACGGCGGACTAAATTTTGCCATTAAATACCTGAACAGACGGCTGCGCCTGTGGATCTTGCCTCAGACTAATCGCCTTGAACACAAGGAACCGAGGCAGACAGCCGATGCTCCAGTAAAAGTTACCAACTATAATATTTAGCCTAGCTGCTTCGCTGCTCCCATAATAGCGGCCTGCCTTCTATCATCGCCCAGCGGGTCGAGATGGACTAACAGGTAGCAGGGTCTCCTGCTGCACACTGTTTGCGACGGTTAGTTAAAGCTGCCTTGGATCTGTACTCTTTCTGTAATCCGTCGTTACGATAGTTTGGCACTGTGGAGATCTACCTAATCAGTTACCAAATCGCCGAAAGCCACTTAGCCAGCTAACTAGCTCGCTGTCAAAATTCCAGATGTCTCGACGCAATATACCGTCGATTTCTGTATTCTCCCACAGTGACGAAGAAATTGGATAGTTTTTTACAAGCGAAACGCAAACCCCCTGAGCAATATAAAGCAATACTTCCTACCTTTCAAATTTTCCGCCATCTTCTCCTCACCGCCAAAATCAGAATGCTATAGATGGGCGGAGGTAGGACATCACGGACGTTAACGATTGGAAGGCTTGGTATTCACTGGCACTCGTTTTGTCCAATAGGCGTCGAGCTTTGCTGATGAATTTTTCAAATGGACAGAAGTTAACCAATTCTAACTCACAAAATGTAAGGGAAACTGTGTGCTCGATTTGAGCAGGACAACGGCCAATCAGGAGGCGTTGCGTTTTCACGTATATAGGCATTCTTAGAATATAGATCTTCGATATTGTTTTTCAATGTATTTCCGCACTTAGGCGCTCCGTAGGCGTAAGGTTTCGTTCACGGAGTATATTTGAAAGCCGGCCAACGTGATATTACCGTAGTTAGTGATTTTCCATTCAACAAAATGTATATCGATCAAATAAATGAGTTTATTGTCTCATTTTCTAACTAGCGCTGGGCATTTACTGGGTATGAATAACCCATTTAAATAGTTATGTTTATTTGGGCGATTATCCAAACAATTCTCAGGTATGTATATTTGGATGTAATACAGCTTTCAATGAAGAAGTAGATTTAAGCACAACGGATTTGTACATACTGACATTATTAAAAGGCGCTCAGCTGAAACGGTTTAAAAAGCTGTAGCACTGACATTGCTGCCGTAAGGAACCAGTATTTTTCTTTTAATACCTATTTAGTTTATGAGAAGTAAAAATTTTCTTAAGATCAATCTTTCATTTGTGATTGTAGTTAATTAGATATCTAGTTTGAAATCCGTCCATGCCTAAACAAATGAAATCCCATAAGTTAAATTCGGCCAAAAAACCTGAGAGCTTCTAATAGTAATTTTCTTAAAATTTAATTATAAAGCAGAACAAACTACTCACAACTGTTTTACTTCCAGTAATGGCATTTATTATGAATAAATCAGTAGTAATTTATCAACCTGCAAGACTCAAAATAAACATCCACACAAAATGGTACCATCGATTTTTTTTTTTTTACATCCCACAATCACATTCAAAACACGAGGCACACTGTAGTGCACTGCTTCTGACAAGTGCGTCCCAAAACAATATTCTTTACATGGAAAACTGCAAACTACATCTCAATGACAAATACAGACTTTGAGAGCCACAAAAGGCCCAGGGTTTTCAATCTAACAAAACACAAAGGTGTAATCCCTTTAGTGTCAGCATGTCTTAGGTAGAGCTCAGGATCATGAAACGTTACTTTGTTAAAAACAAAATATTTTACTGAATTCTTCCTGTATATCTTAGATTTATATCTGATTGCACTTTAAGCTGCATATTCAATACAATTACTCTAAACTGGTGTGAAATATTAAAGCTGCCACTTCAATGCCAAGCACGTCAGATTCAAAAGCCTCGCAGTGTTTTCACTTCAAAATTACAAGAGTGAAATATGTGCATACATTGTGATATTTACCTTGTTAGAAAATAAAGATAATTAGAATTATATTGTGTGTTTTAGGATGCCTTTTGTATTTTCTATGGCAAGAAAATTATATTTGTAAAATATCTATAGTCAGCTAGTCATCCCTGCACACATTTGAATCATGCAAAAACCCAATATCTGTCAAACTGTGGCCCTGGTCATTGTTGGATGGTTTCATTCATGCTTTTATAAGCTTCTAAACTGCATAACTTAAGGCTGAAATACAGTGTTTTGCTGTTGTATTGTTGCATTCTAACGAATGAAAGTGGTCCTTTATAGGCCTGGCAGACTTAAACTATTACTGTAAATATACTTGATGTAAATTTGATACTGAAGTGTCAACATTCATAACTCCATGGGAATGTAACGTTCTGCCAGCTTTGAGTGGTACTGCCACAAACATCTCACCCTTCCAAAAACTGTTGCATAAATTAATGTAGTAGTTGTTACTTAAGTAGTATTTAAGCCACAAAGACTCAATGAACAAAGTGGGCTCCTAAACTTTCTGCTTGCAATAAATACTCAATTTCTGTAATTTGTCATTTTCCCCACCAACCCATGGTTTAAAAAATAAAAACAGGGTTAAGCATCGACATTGCTGCTTACAAGCTTCTATTATGTAAAGGATGTAAAATCTGATGGATTTTTATCTAGCTATGTCACAGCCATATACACATGTGGTCTTTAGGCATTAGATAAGCATTTTTTTTTACCCTGTATGTGGCTTTGAACATAAACAACTGCAACATGAAGAGTGGCGGTTTTGTGTGACTGGAAACGAGAAGTAGGTGTGGTCACTTCTGCTCCCGCCTCCAAATGATAACCATGCCCGTGGCATCCGAAGAAGCCAGGAGGCTTTCATCACAGTTAAAGCTCACGTCCATCACTGGCCCACTGTGGCCCTGCAGCTTGTTGACAATGGCTTTGGTGTTGCGCTCCACATCAAAGAAGTACACACAGGCATCTTCACTGCCGGTCACTGTAGAAGCCAGAGATGGACATAGTGCAGTCAGAAAGGTATCCACACAGAAATAAAGCTCTGTTCGGTTACAGAAGGGCTGTGTGCAAGTCTTACCCACGCAGGCTCCCTGTCTGAAGGACATCAGTGGGCAGAAAATGCTATGCAGAAGCTGAGAGCCATGCTGGATAGGGAAACTCCTCTTCAGTTGCAGTGTGCCCTCATTGTCTACAACCCTGTCAAAAACATAATAATCAACACTATCTATTAGGGGTGTAAATCACAGGTTTCCTCACGATACAATAGAATATTGATTCATTAAGCCAACGGTTCAACCTTTTTTGATTCCTCAGAAAATCCCACAATTCGATTCAGTTTGATACTGGGGACAGTAGTTCAAATGATGAAATTTCACACAATCCTTTACATTTTCAACTAATTAAAAAAGGCAAATATAATTAGCATTTTATCATATTTTATTGGGAACAAAATTTAGTGTAGTCAAGTATGTCTCATAAATCAAGCAAAATAAAGTGTAATAAGATAAAAATAAAAACTTTGGATGGATGCAGGTTAACATGGTGAATAATTTTTTATTTTGATTCAAGTCTTATCCAGATAAATACAAAAATGTAACAAAAAGTATAAAAGTATGTCCATGACTGTCATGACCTGCTCGTATGACCCTGTCGTGTGCTACGCCCCTCATTGACTTTGCTTGTAATCCGGATTGTTCCCAGCTGTTTCTTATTGTTTCGTCTAGTCCTGTGCATTTAAGTCCACATCAAAGTCTGTCGCCCAGATCTGCCATTAAAGTTTTCCCCATGTTGTGTGCTGTGCTTGCAATACCCCCCCCCCCCCCGCTCACCCTACACTGATACAACAATAACAAGTAAAATAAGTGGAATAAAGTCAAATAAAAAACACTGCATGGACAGACATGTAGAATGAGGAAGATCAACATGACTGACTTCTGCAGTGAAATAAGTATGTCAGTAATCTTCTTTGAGAGGTTTTTTTTTTTTTTAAAAGAAAAATTAAATGGTCAACGTGTTCAGGAGATTGTGTGCTCTGAGCATAGTGTCCTATGTCACCTGCCATACTAAACACACGCTCTGAAAGTACGCTAGCTTGCAGGCTACTTATAAATGACCGAGTGAAAATGATCTATCTACTAAAAACATATATTTATATATAAATATATTGAGCATTCTTTAATATTATTTATTAGTCCTGCATGGCTATGGGCTACAGGTCAAGTTTGTCTGCATCATTGTAGTGCTGGTTCTATGTGGACTTCAGAGTGGAATCTTGGAGACCATGGGGGCTCTGAAAGTGTTCCCCTGCACACCCCCTTTCTCCTACCTAATGCGATCCCAGTGTAGGTGTCAATGTGTAAGGGGAACTGGTTTGAGACTGGGGTCTGTTTCTGGGGAATTGCGTTCCATTAGTCATAAACTAGGGGGCGGCATGGTGGTGCAGTGGTTAGCACTCACACCGCTGGGACCTGGGTTCGAGTCTCCGCCAGGGTTACAATGGGCTGGCCCCCTGTCCAAGGTTGTTCCCCACCTCATACCTGTAGCTTCTGGGATAGGCTCCGGACCGCCTGCGACCCAGTAGGATAGACAATGGATGGATGGATGATTACTATTATTATAATTATTATTATTAATTTCCTTTTGGGATAAAGTATTTTTGAATTGAACTGGGATTTTAGTTCCTTCACCTTTCTATTTCTCAGCTCGCTTTTCAGAGGGAAGTTAATGTTGTAGTTTTTATGAACAGTCTGAAAATGCCGATCCACATTTCCCATCTTCGGAATAGCAATGGTAGACTGACAGATGTGGCAAACGCACTTCGAATATGACATGGTGGAAAAAGTCCTCCTTCCATTCCATAAGGAAGTGGTTGGTTTTTGGCTTCTTACTTGGTCCAGCTCCCCCATTCATTTTTATACCCTTTCTTAAGTTTAGTAGAAATAAATTGGAGGCTAACTAGGCAACTCGGTAGCTTGCGGCAGCTGGCGCGGTTGAACACATCATCCATCCTCTATTTTTTATGCCATACGATCTACCCACACTGCCTTTGCAATCGACCAGTAGATCGCGATCGACGTATTGGTCACCCCTAGTGTAGACCATGGGTACATCGGAGTGGATCATGAAAACAATACTGGAACAGGCGAGAAAATAAAAACACATGTATTGATATTTATGCGGTCACATCGATGCATCGGACCGTTGAATCAATACAAATCAATGTATTGTTACACCCCTACTACCTATCCATTCATCTTCCCATCATCATTGGAGTCTCTCACTGGAAGCAGAGGGTATAAGATGGGAACATCCAGGATGCCAGACTAACCAATAAGATTTCTAAGCATATGCAAATCATGTAATACCCCAATAGCTGCCAGCACTTACACAGTATTACATAAGTATTCAGTATCATGTGACTGACCTGTACAGCAGTAGCTTGTTGACACAGGCATTGACCAGGAGGGAGGGGTCCCGGGCCTCCCTGCTGATCCAGGAGCGGGCTGATATGCTGGAGATGGTGCTCCCCTCGTTCACGACAAGCCGCTTGGCCTTTGTCAGCTTTCCTGAGAAGGGAAGGCATAGCAGCCGTCATGCTTCGCATGTCACACTCACAGGCTACCCATTCCTTCAACTGATTCCTCCAACACACAAATAAATCTTTCAAACAGGGGAATCCAAAAAGGCTCCTGGAATCATTTATGTGGCTAGCTGCATAAATACTGTGTTTGCTAATCTGGAAAACACAAAACGACAAAATTGTAAAAATAACACCATGCTACCTTTAAAAATGATTTTTCACCGTTTAATTTGATAATCTATATTAGTTGGTAACAACACAAATAGAATGATGAACATATATCATATTTTGTTGAAATACAGCACTGTACACTAACCACACTACCCCTTGTGGGTTCTAGACCATACCTGTAGCCATGTCAAAGAGGAAGGAGAAAATGCTGCCACAGTCATCCCCAGCCCAAAGGATCCTGCCTGGAGCATCGAAAGATAAGGACAGAACTCGGCCTGTGAGCTTGCTAGAGCCTCCCTTCACTTTCTTCCCAGTGGAAATGTTGACCACCTGCAGGATATGCTTACTGTTCCCCACCTGGGCAAACGAAGCAGGAAAAAGTCCAAGAGAATGTGAAATTGGGTAAGAAAAAAATTATGAAATGCCAAAATACAACAGAGACGCACAATGTGCTATAATAAACCACATCGATTGTTCTGTACATCCAGTCAGCTGGATTAAGACAATAAGTCACGCTAAAACATTCTTACTGTCATATGAAACTAAACTTGGCAAGCTATGCAATTTTGATGAAAGTTTCTTTTGTTTTTTGTTTACAAAAAAACAAGCAGTCTAAAGTTTACTTTGGCTCTGCATGTCTTGTCTGAGCCAGTCATAATCATTTACATCCTTGCTGTCAGACTCACTCATAGACAGTATGGTGCATTTGTGATAATTTTAACAAAAATGAGTGAGGAGGTGAAAAGTGAGCTGGTCAACTTCTGCTGTATGAAAATATTTAGGATCCCAAAGAAATTATATTAAGCAAAATCAAATGATTTGTCAGCATTTCTTTGTGTCTCTTGGTACAACTCACAGCAACACCCCTAACTTATTTTATAGACTTCATTAATAGAATCCTATTTGGCTATAGTTTATTTCAGGTAAAATTCAATTCCATTTATGTTTTATAAATATCAATATTAATCACAAAAATGTCATATTTTGCAATGTGAATCTTCTCCAATATTGTGCAGACCACCAACCGACAATAAGAACATAGAGTAGAAATGCGGTGTGTCTACTAACCACAGTCAAGTTGTTGTTCATGGGCTGGAAGGTGCAGCAGAGCAGCTCGCTGGCATCGGGGTCGGCCACCTCGCGAATGCAGCGTCCGTCCTGCGTGTTCCAGATGCGCAGCGTCCCATCCAGCGATGTGGACACAATGATGTCATTGCTCAGAGACCAAGCAAAGTCGGTGACAGGCCCAGCATGGCCCCTAAGGGTGACCTTGACACTTGGTGGGGCCGGGGATAGTGCCATGATGGACAGAGTGCCATCCAGGGAGCAGCAGGCTAGCAAGTGCTTGTCATCGTTAGCAAACTGCAGCCGTGGGACTGTGGATCATTTACAAAGATTAAGGTAAAGTCATTTTAGAGTGAAAAATATCTAGCAACTTTGAGAAGAATAAAAATGGCCATGACAGGATAATACAGTTTACCGTGGTAAGGTGGGTATACCGTGGTATTTTCATACGCAGAATTTCATCATGAGGGAATTCCCCGCCAAGATACCAGTGTAATGGTGTGCTCTTATGACAAGACATTACCGGCACACGCAACCCTTTACACTCACCTAAAGGATTATTAGGAACACCATACTAATACGGTGTTTGACCCCCTTTCGCCTTCAGAACTGCCT
>JABFEA020000110.1:12630219-12658858 GCA_019775915.2 Cyphomyrus plagiostoma | reverse complement strand
CCCCCCCCCCCCCCCCCCCCCCCCCCCCCCCCCCCCCCCCCCCCCCCCCCCCCCCCCCCCCCCCCCCCCCCAAAGATCTCAAGCAAGAGCAACGAAAAAAAAAAGGAAACAGAAATAATTAGACATTCATACTCCCAGTGTCATACATCCCCCACCCCCACACATCTTCAGACAATTAGTGCCAGGGAGGGTGGTGGCGGGCACCTGAGCGCGCTGAGGAAGACCGACTGCTGCTGTCACCGCTCTTCTTCTACACTTATAAGGGAAGGAGAGGCACAAACAAGTCCTGTGAAGCATGCTGCCGTCTGCCCTAGTGACTTGCTCCACTCTGAGGTGTTTTTCTATATCGCACCTTGGCTCCACCTCTCACTACTGTCTCCCCAGGCTGATATTTGTGTTTATTTATCATTTCTGATGCCATGTTGTAAGGCTGACCTTTGTGGAGCTACTGTCCACAAGCTGCCCTGATTTCTGGTCACTCACTGGAAGCTCGGCCGAGTGGTTCCACTTCGTCAGAAGGCTCCTTGACAGCTATACGCCTGTGATGTCTTATGTATTGTCAGCCTTCATTCTATCTCGCTTTGGACAAAAACGTCTGCTAAGTTATGCAAATATGAAAATGGCGGACGGGTCACCAGTTGTCGCATTGTCTTATCCTGTGATGTGCCTGGAAACCATGGTTACTCCCACGGTCAAACGATGAAAACCCCTCCCTCTGTGCGGACCAGGGATGTTTGGGTGCAGGCAGCTACGCGTTTCTGAATCGGCCACTGGGTCCCCTGTGAGTGCAACCAGGTAGCACATCAAAAACACCGTGATCAGCCACTTTCGCGTTGGGTGAAGATTACGCTCACCTGGGGTAGCGATTAGCTCGTTTGAGGTATTCTCAGCTGGACTGGGTGCTGAGAACGACATGCAACGGTGCACAATACAGCAAGCGTAACAAACGCCCACTAGTGGGACGCACAGTGCGCACATGGGCTGACTCGGCAAAAGGCGTTACGGTCCGTTAGCTACGCTCAATGCCTCACGTGCGCATGCACGCATACACGTTCACACGCCATGCAACAAGACAAAACCAGCAGTTCCTGGCATCCTTCCACCCAGACTCTTAATCTCAATTATGATGATACAAATACACCACCATTACTCATTAAGATAGCATATTATGTTTTTATATTCTTAATATGCCCGACTGTGTATTCACATATCTATGCTGAATAAAAATGTAGTTAAATATTAAAACAATTTTACAATATTTTATTACCATATTATTTTTGTTCATATAAAGCATATAAATCTCATCCTCGACTAATAAAATACTGAATGACAAATGAATAATTTAAAAAGACCAAACTTCCTTCAGGAATCATCATCCCATCACGTTATCAGTCGGTCACGTGTCATCTTTTCTCACATGTCCAGTCGCTAGGCGGCGCTGCAGATTAGATGGTAGTGGTATGGTTTTTGGGGAGGGATGAATCCTTCCACCGCTCCATCTTTCTCGTTTTAACCTCAATATTCTGAATTTATAAAACATAACAGAAACCATGACGTAAGGGAACGCATTTCATAAGGTTTTGTGGCCTCGGTTTATTAATTTAAAACTTAACATAAGTCCCATTCCTGCCTTAAACCATATAGACGCAACCATTAAACCATCCCGGCTGTCGGTCAACTGTCTCGGATGGCGACCAAGGACGCGGTTTGTGTACTTTCATTTACTGCTGGATGACAAAGTAATATAGAAACATACAAGAGACAATCCAGCGTCCTTCATCAGCACGGGATTGGGGGAAAAGTAAATGGGGAGAAGAGATGCGTGTTAATTATAGGCTTCACGGAGAATTTTGGTCAATTCCGCTAAAATTGGGTAGCTCTCAAAATAACAACCAGTAAATTAAAATATTACAATCTGTTGTGAATTTAAATCTTAAAAGGACCAGGGGGATATGTTTTACTGCTAGTGAAGGCGAGGGCGTGTCAACTTTCTAATTCTCTAATCGACGCCGTTAAGTGACGTATTGAAGCGATGCTTTCAGAAAGGTAAGAAACAAGTAAAACATGCCACTTGGGTGTTAGTTTGCTTCACAGAGTTAACGGTGTTTTATTAACGGGGACCTTCCTGATAGAATTAGCGGGGTAAGCGCACAGTTAATTACGGCTTGTCCACGTAAAACAGCTGTTTTTTGTCTTTGCTAGAACTTTTTCACGACCAGGGAGAAAAACAGCGTTTCATGGTACTAAATGTATAATGACAAAATTTCATTCATTATGTCATTGAATACTAGGATATGCAACAGTGGTGCAAGAAAAATCGTTACTTCTTAAGTCTTTCAAAAGCCGATTGGTTTGAACCCGCTACCTTTATTTCGTTCCAGCTGGGTTAAAGTGCTGTAGTAATATAGTAGGCTACATGCTAGCCAGCCACCTTCGCTCCTACAACTAGTTAAGCCACAGACTGGAGTCTGCTTTCCACACAAAGTAAAATGTATTTTTGCCCTTTGTATGAGGAATCAGTTATAAGTGATGTTTCTTTGATTTTCTAACTTCTGATTTTTTTCCATCGTTTTTCTGCATATGAATATTAATAAAACTCGAAGAACAATTAAGTGTTAGCCTTACGCATGCACTCTGTTGAATTACCTTAAGGGGCTTTTATTTTGAAGCTCCAGTGTGCACCGTTCTCAACAGGGTGAAATGCAATCTGCGACACGATAGCCTTATAACCTTGTAACTCAGCATCTTATAGCCTCATTGAGTAATTAGTACCCCAGGTTAAAATACACGTATCAAATCAACGTGTAATTGCTTGAGAAAGTATTTTTTTTATTAGTAAATGTAAAGGCTGTAGTTAAATTTGCATAAACCTCCCGTCATGCACTAGTCGCTTTTTGTGGAAATTTAGCAGCATAAACATTGAAGTAACAATACAAAACAAAAATGATTAAATATATAGTGCATATTATATCTGAGTATCTTAGATATTGATTATAAATATATTATCTCGGTGTTCACCCCCAAACGGGAAATATAGTGTACTGCACCTGGTAGCACCGGCTTAGTGCGTTGCCTCAGTAAAAATCGTATAGATATTTCGCCTTTTACTGAAGATTTCCGTGCAGAGAAACACGCTTGAGTATCAGGTAATTTTTCTCTTCCCCTGTCTTACAGTGGGGCTGCAGTCGGTGTGGAATACACAAAACGATGTGTATGGAGACGCTACGAAGATGGTTACTGTTTTTCCCCCATTAGTTTAAACTACTTCTGTTGGTGTTTGTCTCTTCTTGTTCTGTGTAAACTGTTGTCCGTTGGAATACACGGTATGCGTTTAATCAATAACAATAACCATCACTTTATTAATCCCCGTGGGGAAAGTGTTTAGTTATTCTAATACATCCCGAAACATTACAGTAAAAGCACGTATTAAAACGATAAAAAGAACAATACAGGGTTTATAAATTGTGAAAACGAGTACTAGGCTCAGGTGTATTTTAATCGCTCATATGCAGTAGACTTTATAATTGTGAACTATTTAAAATTAGAACTATTTAGAATAACCTATTTTTTCTGTTTTGTTTCTTAGATATACATTTTATAAATATACAGCTTGATTGCTTAAATTGAGCCAGTTTCGTCGAAGGGGTAGAGCATTAGATTTTTATATAGTATTGGATTAAAACGGCACAGCAGCGTTTTTTTTTCCTCCGGAAGTGGAGCATGTTTTGTAGTTTCTAATTTAGTGGGCTGTTAGTGTGAAGTACTTAGGAGTAAAGTTCCAAAACAGCCCCGCAGTCATACACTGTCACATTCAGTATACGAAGTTTCCGGGCGAAGTAAGACTTAAAATGGAAATGATGCTGAGCAGCATTTGGAGCAACGAGAATTTGTTGCGCTTCAGTGCTAATGATAACAGAGAAGTAAAAGATTAGGCTAATTATGTCAACAGTCTGTATTTCCTTGCAGACCTTAGCCGTAATCTGTGTGTATGAAAGTTGGGTTTTGTTTCCCTAAGTGTGTACCTTTCATACTCCAACGTTAAATATAAATTATTTTAATTAAAATATTTCAATATGAACTACTGTGTGTTTCTTTGTACACTTATTTTGAAGGAGCTTCAGTGATCAGCTTGTAGATTTTTTTTAAACCAATAATAATCCGCATTCCTGCAATTTACACTGCCCAACACAAAATGCATAGAATTTTAAAATTTCTTTCCTCATTTATTTGCTTCAGTGACAATTTATTGCCTTAGGCAGCCACTCTGCAAGCTTATTTTTATTTTGGAAATGTCAAAAAATGTAAACCACGCAATATCTTTACCGCCTTAAAATGAATTTTAAGTAAGCGTGGCCGGCGAGTTTAACTGCTCCGTATTTCCTTGGTTTTCTCGGTATTATTAGGTACAATTCTTGTTTAACGTGTGGATCGTTTGAAAGACTTTCTTTAAGGCATTAATAATCCTGTTTTAATCACAAGATATGGAGAAATGCACAGCTTTCCTGTTTCTTAGATAATAATGTTTAAATGAAGGACCTGTAAATGCATAACCATCAAGGATGCGCATAGCGACGGTGTAGAGAGGTCCCCACCCCCTGCATGGAATAAATGGACTTTTCTGCTCCTATCTGCTGAACCCCCGCGGGCAGCGGACGACGAAGGCAGCGTTTCGGCCTTCGCCAAATGTTCACTCGCTACAAAACTAATTTTATTAACTTTGCGTTAAAATGGGTTATGCATTAACAAAACGTTTTAACAAAATGTGGTCAGGCAAGCGACACCGGCAACCATTACATTAAAGGGAGTATTTGAGAGATTTGTGATTGATTTTGACATTGCTAGCCACACTGAGCCAGCGATTGCAGCATCTTTCACAATGTGATTTGATTAATTGGTTTTCCACTCCCCGGATGAGAGGGCGGGGTTAGAGGCGGTATTAGGGTCACAGATCGCTCTTACTTGCGTCGAACTTTAAACCTTGTGATATGTAAGCAGTATTACAGTCTACAGCATTGAACTCCGAATGGGAGGAATATTTTCAGGAAGCCACGTGTGTTTACCGCATATGGACGACTTCAGCATTTTAAATTTTTTTTTACTTTTTTATAATAGCGGAAATTTAGAACATAAAGCACACCGAATGCTGACCAAATATGGCAAGCTTAGTAATGGAAAAAATGAGGGAAAAAAATGAATAAACTGCCGGTAGCGTGTGGTAGCAATAGAATATGTGATGAAATCTTCCAGGGCTTATCATGCTGAGTGAATATTTTTCAACCCTGGAAACGGGGTCCTCTGCTCACGCTTCAGTTGTGTTTATTGTCACTTAAGAATATTGGCTCTATTATACGAATTGAACTCCGCAAAACAGAGAACAAAGTATATATACATTACCGGAATAGCACGATGTTTTTGCAGCTGCTTTAAATTTAAACGAGCAGCGTTTCATTTAAGCTGGGAGTCGGGAACACAGAACCGCACCTGAATCCCTTCATGTGTCGAGGCGGAGAACAGCCGGCGAAGTTTGTTTAAATTTGTTAATGTGGATTCACGTAGCATGACTGTGACAGCCCCTGGTGAGACTGGAGACTCGAACCCCAGTCTATCTCTGAGGCCTGTAGGACGGCCCCGCCTCCAAGCTGTAACAAAGGCCTTAGACAGCGATACAGCCTTACTGGGCTCACTTCCCATCTGCAGGTTGGCTAATATAGCCACCCTATTGGCTGATATTTGTGCCACTAGAAATTGAATATGAATTTTGTATGTTTGAATCTGCAGTTATCCGCATTACAAAACCGAATCTGAATTTAATACTTTGAATCTGAATTCCAGTAACTGGAAATAGCATTTATCCTAGCTCGAAAAAATTCAGTTCGCAAATTCAATTTCAAGTTAGTGTGACAGACATCCGGGTCCTTGAGGAAAAGTAATCGACCTCAGATTCACAACGCAACTCATTTCCACGTTTACTGCAGTTCTGCAGGTCGGGGTAATTAGAGGCATGTGCCGGGGTGTCAGAAAAACAAATGCTGGATTCGCAGGTTTGTCATTACCTTATGATGCATATGAAAATAAGCTTTATATACACAAGCGATAACATAAACATTAATCATACGTCTGGTTAGTAAATAGTAGTATATGTGGTTAAATGAACGATTTCTGGCACTGCTAGTTTATGTTAATATGGTAGACTAATGCAAAACTAGCTAGGGATATGAATTTTACTTCTAGTTTAGTTTAAGTTATGGCTTGCCTGTTCATCTCATGTGGCTTTCTAGCAGTGTTTATGCTAAATAGCTTTTAAGATATTTATCTCGCCGATATGAGGCAGAAGTCAGTATTGATTTCTAATATGTGAGTATGGAATATTATTTAGTACTTCATAATGCATAGAGAATTTAATCATTAGGACTGTATAAGAAGCTGATATAAACTGCAGAGAGTGACTTTGTAACCTTCAGAGAATGCAGACCAATTACTGCTGTGCACAATGTGATGAAAAATAAGTAAGAATTAGCACCTTGTGTTGGCTTAGAAGTCTCTGTATCTGTTAGCTATTTTCTTAGCCTTTGAAGTATGAATATGTACTTTATTAGTGCTGCAACTTATCACTATGTTGAAGGACACATATATTATTAACTCTCTAGCCAAGCAATGTGGAAAAAGTTGAAGCTGCCAAGGCTTGCTACTGAAGGAAGGGATTCGTTCAAAAGTTCATCAAAAGTTCACGGCTGGGTATTTAAAAAAAAAAAAAAAACAAGTCTAAAAAAAGAGATCATCATGTCACCATTATGTTCAGCCGAGGGACCAAACAGTAAAAGAGATTATTTACAAACTTATCATATAGGGGTATGAATCAAGGGAGAAAACAACAATGGTGAATGGTTGAAGAAATGGTGATGGTTAATTGACGAGATGTTGTTACACGGTAAGAAAATGTATAAAAATTAGTGTAAAACAGTATTGAGCACATTCCTGCAGGGTGTCCAGCCTTGGCTGTAACCTCACTGTGGCAATAAAGGTTGGATCTGAAGATCTACACAAGCAGCTCCTGACTGGCGGGGAAGAAAAAACACAAAACAAGTGCATCCATACACATACCCCTGTATCGATCTAAATGTAAAGTTATAAAGTGGGTTTGAGGTTCTATGCGTCTGGTCTGCTGCATGTCTACAGTGCACTCTGTGTACTGTGCTAATAACCGAAAGCATCAAATGGACTGGCATTTAATATGATGATCTGTATAAGCAGTGCTCGAAGTTGAGAAATTAAAGTGTCGCTACTGTATGAGAACTGCGGTGGGGGTGTTGGGAACAACAACACTGTCGGTACTGCGCGCGATGCCTCGCCACTCTCATGTGACACTTCTCTCTGAGTAGCAGAGTACTGGCAACATGTGACAAGTGGTGGAATTCAGATTCAAACCATTAAATTCAGATTCAGATTTGTAATGCGACAACTGCAGATTCAAATATGCAATATTCATATTCAGTTTATAGTGGGACAAATATCAGCCCATAACCTTGATGCTCTCCATCTGAAAATGTCCGGCTAAAATGAAACATCCAAGCATTCCTGTTTGCTTTTGGTTATCTGCCAATTGGCATTTTTATGGGTTTATCCCCAACCTAATTTCCAGTTCTGTATCTAACGTGAATGTTCCAATCAAATCCCGGATGAGTGTTTATTCCATAAGTTCATCACTAAGCCTATTGCTTTATTAAATTAGCAGCAGAATAAAGCCAATATGTTCTGCTGTAGGTAATTCTTTCTCCTGATGACAAAGGAGATAAAACAGCTTAAATCTGAACGTAAGTCTAAACTTTCAGATTCACCTACGCCCCAGATAGGTGCTTCTACTGGCTCAATGCTTCCATCATATCAAGTTAATTCTTTTAAGAAGAAGAAACATTGCTACACTGCTCATTTATTGCTCATTAATATGATGACAGACAGTAGCATTCTATGCAGTCCCCCCGCAACCAATGATGCATCTAAAGGTTGATTTCCTTTCCCTCTCTTTCTCCCTCGGTGCCTGACCTCCATGCGGTCCAGCGTGGTGCGGGAGCTGCGCACGCTGCTGGCTCGGAAGCTGCTCTGCTCAGAGAGGGGCCCATAGCGCAGGGCCAGCAGCTGGCTGCGCAGCCTCAGGTACTGTCTGCGCAGCCCTGGCTCAAAGCCACACTTTGCATTCTCTCTGAGCAACTGGCTGCGCCGACGGATGTACTGCGTGCGGAACTGCGGGAAGGTAGGCGTGCGATAAGCATTGTACCTATGGAAGAATACAAAACGATATATTTCAGCCAAAACATAATGATAGGGGTTAGAGAAAAAAATAAGTTATTTTAATGCAACTCAGACCGAGTTTTGGAAAATAATTAATGTTATAGCTAAATGCACATAAATAAAGCTCACCTTGCGTCCACTGCCAATACTTGCTGCCAAACTGCAGCCATTCCACACAAACTCAAGGGAAAAGAGGGATGGGGTTGATGTCACGTGTCTGTACACAAGAAAACAGGAATCACTGTTAAATGAGAAGAAACCCCAAATGACAGTCAACTTTTAAACAAAAAAATCACTTATTTCTATCAAAGTTTATTACAGTATCATGTGACTGACCTGTATAGCAATGACAAGATTAATCACAGATTGATGCTCTATGACTATTAGCTAAACGGAAAACAAAGAAATTGGACTGATGTGTCAATATGGAAACATTTGTACACAAAATGTAAAATAATGTTTAAAACATTTCCAAGTATTACATTTTTTCAGAAATAATTGCTTTTCTTATGAATCTCAGAAGTACAATATATAAACATTTTGACATGTGCATATAATGCACAGACCTCTTAGAATTTTTCAGATGTTAAATTATTAAGTTAACATGCTGAGATGGACTAGAGCAAAAACTGTCTAATGATTAACATTGAGAGAGCCTGTTTTAGAACTACTGCAGAACCTGGGCAAGATCTAATAACTTGAATAGTGTTTCATAAATCACCGTACGTAGGCGTTAAAATGAGTGATTGTAACGTTGATATACATACATACAGTTGCCATCTGGCAGTAGTTATAAAATATTAAGCGTGAATCTACATTACGTGTATGTACCGAGAAACCTGCAATGGGGTGTTAATTTGGGTAAACATACTTACTGTGTAGCTGGTTTCTCATCTTAATTTCCAATTAAATCGAATTATTTCGTTACTGTCCTCAGAATACGCAACAGGGCCGGACTAGACGTGAGTAGCTATCTTTCAGACCGCTGGCCCTTATTACCCAAGCAACCATTCAACGTAATTCCAACCGGCGGGATGCAACACATAAAAACATTTTTTCATCGTGTAATATATCAAAGGAATGGATGTAATGCCGCACAGGAGCCAGGTCATACTGTTGGCAGATCGCCGTAGGTGGCTTGGTGAAATCGCCGGCTAACTAGAAACAGAACAGCCACTTCCGTGAAGGTTACCAACGGCCGAACGATACATACAAAGAAATTGTGTGCATATATTCTGCGTTGAATTTGTTTTTTAGACAACATCATTGCTGACATTTACGGGTAAAATACGAATGACCACCTAGGTTAGTTGTATTCTGTTGCTAGCTGTCTGGCTAGCTAAAAGCAGTAAGCGTCACGCATATATACGTCTTTCGTTTAATAAATAAATATAATTTAAAGCAATATTGCTAATATTCACTCTTGTGTACCTTTCGTGACGCGACGTTGAATCTTTGGACTGTTTACATTGACTATACACTTAATTCGTACCTTTTCCGGAGGCTGACTGCAAAAGCAAACCTCTCCTTCTGCCTTTCCAAAATAAACGTGGTTGCCAGATTGTAATAGCTTTTGCACATCCAGGTGTTTTACAATCAATTTTTGAATTTTTAAAAACGACTCCTTTTGCAGCGGTACATTTTGAACCTCACCGATAAATCCACTTCATTCAGCGGATGAATGAATGAATAAGCTATATATAGTTGTTTTTATTCTTAAATGTACGGAATCAGCATCCTGCATATCAATGGCAACCCTGCATCCAGGTCACATGGCATTTAGTAAGACTGGTAAAGACTTTAGTAAGCCTTTAGCTACATAGTGAATTGGGGTTAGTCAGAATGAACTGATTTCGTTTATTGATGTTACATTCGTATGAGATTTTAAAAGTAAATTTGATCAATTACATGATATGTAGGGGACAGCATGGGACTAGGATTTGAGTCTCTGCCATGGCACCATGTGTATGAAGTTTGTAGGTTCTCCCCGTTAGACTGCTCTCACGCGGGTGATTTCAAGTTTATGTTCTTCATATAGTTTCTATACTACAGTGGCCTGTGTTGTGTCGCTGTTGTGTATTTCAGCAGTGAGGGTCACTACAGAGTGCTCCACTTGTACAATGTCTTCTCTGGGTTTGGGGCTCTTGTCCTCTGGGCTGGGTAGCTGTCGAGGCCTGCGTTGCAGGGGGATGGGGAAACAATCCAGGGGGGCATACTCAATGCGGCACAAGGTGTCCTCGCTATCACTGTTATATACAGGGTTGCCAGTGCCGCCTCCTGAGCAGCCAGACCCCAGCTCCTCTTGGTTCAAGTTGATCTGCCCCGCAAGAGGCCACAGTTGCTCAGTTTGAACTTCCTTCTCGCTGTGACCTCTCACAGCGCTGACCTCCATCCTCGTTCCTTCTTCCAGACTGGGTTCTACTTTGCGGAAAGTATGGCGAGCAAAAAGGCTGATGCAGAACATCTCCACAATCACAGAATAGTGGTATATCACTGCAAGAAAATAGGAGCATATTTAACATAGGAGTCATCATTTATGCCCATTGTAGTGGACATTTTGTTTTTGTGTCTATCTTTTCACTGATGCAAGGAAACATATTTATTCCCGTTGTAAAGAGGATATGCTATGAAATTAAAAATAAAAATAAATTTGAAAAAAATCTAAATTGCAAGATGTCTTATTTCCTCCAAAGACAAATAACCTATCATTGAAGGACACTTTTTTCCTTGAGTCTAAGGAGGATATAGTGTTCATTGTATTGTTAACTAGCAGGTATCTAGTGGTGTACAATTAGTTTATGACTATCCATCCATCTATTCTACAAACTGCTTATCCTTCTGGGTTGTGGGGGGTCCAGAGCCTATCCCAGAAGCTACAGGCAAGAGGTGGAAAACAACCCAGGACAGGGGGGCCAGCTCATTGCAGGGACAACTCTCACACATGCACACCTATGGGCAATTTAGTAACTCCAATTAGCCTCAGTATGTCTTTGGACTGTGGGGGAAAACTGGAGTACCCAGAGGAAACCCCACGACGACATGGGGAGAACATGCAAACTCCACACACGTGTAACCCAGGCGGAGACTGAAACCCTGGTCCCAAAGGTGTGAGGCAACAGTGCTAACCACCGCACCACCATGCCGCCCCCTAGTTTATGACTAATGGAAAGTAATTCCCCAGAAACAGACCCCAGTCTCAAACCAGTTCCCCTTACACATTGACACCTACACTGGGATCGCATTAGGTAGGAGAAAGGGGGTGTGCAGGGGAACACTTTCAGAGCCCCCATGGTCTCCAAGATTCCACTCTGAAGTCCACATAGAACCAGCACTACAATGATGCAGACAAACTTGACCTGTAGCCCATAGCCATGCAGGACTCCTTTGGTTGCCTTATAAAAAAGCAAGTAGCCATAAAAGGACAAGAAGGTTGATATGGCAATGATGGCATTGACATACAGATTGGGATTCACAGAATCAACCTGAGGAAAGACATAAAGCACAATATGAAGAATAGTTAAAGGAATTCTGGAAGGAGGTTCTTTATCAATCAACTAACCATATTAAGCTATCATTTCAATAGTAAAACATCTGCATCAAACACAAGTGGCCAGTAGGTGTAGAACCACAATTTACTCACATCTCCATAGTCATATTGTTCATCTGTCCAGAGAACCAGCGTGATGAAGAAAAGGATGGTCCTCACCACAGACAGCTGGAGGACAGCTACCATCATCCATCCAAGGGTGGTCCTGAATGAACAGCAGATGATTCTTCCACTATTGTTTCCCATTCTAAACTTATCTTCTGCCCTGAGCTCGCTAGGTACTTTCAATTAACAAAAAATAAAGATTCCTCAGATTAACTGAAAAGTCAGTAATTATCTAACTAAATTAGAAACCTTTTTAAACTGTATATATTATTAACAACACAGACGGTGTATGTGCATTGAGAAATAACCTAAGCCAAGTGTCTTGTCTCACAGTCTAAGTAACTCATTTGAAAACCCAGTGCAATGATGCGGCACCTTTTGCCCAGTGGTACCTGTTAAAGGTTATCAAAGGGATGCAGCAGCAGAAGCAGCAGGGAAATGGGTTGGGATAAATTGGCTGACCAGCCAAGGCCTCCAGCATTCTGTCTTTGCCTCCAAAGAAGTCTGTGATGAGCCCCATGAACTTCAGCAATGTGGTGGAGTGATATCTTTATGGAGACACCAAGAAGTATTTCACTAGAATACTTGAAAGCCTGAATTAAAAATGTAATGACACAAGCATTCAAAAAATGCAACGTTGTAAAACCTTTTACTTACACAGAAGCTATAAAATTACAGAGTGAAGATGAGCGAGGCACGTATAAAGCAGTTATGGAGGTCAGTCCAAAGACCTGCAGCAGAGACCAGTAGAAAACAAGTGTGAGAGAGTCCAGGATACACCTCTCATAATGGAAGTAGCTTGAACACAGCAGGCGACTGTACCGGATACATGCCCAGGATCCACAGGGAGAGGCGTCTGCGTCTGGAGGGCACCACGTGTCTGAGAAAGAACCCGACCTCCTCCAGGAACAAGGTCAGCATGATGAAGGCCAGGCCGGCGGGAAAGAGGAACACCCACAGCTCATTCTTGATCACTGCAGTTAGACATAGCATGCTGTTAATTGGAGTTACCAGATTACCCCTGGGTGTACATGTGTGAGTGAATGGTTTGTGAGTGTGCTGAGTGAATGCCGTGCTGCTGCTGTGGGCTGACTGAATGCGTATGATCTAAGTCGAGTTTGCAGACACACAATGCAGTAAACGCTGGGGAAATGACGTACACTATCTACACTTTACCTACTGGTTTTCCCATATATATCATCCATCTATTCATTCATCCATGTTCTAATCACTATGAACTAGGAAGAACCTGAAGCCTATGCTTATATCTCAGCAATAAATATTTTAAATATAGAGTCACTTTAACAGAACTAATTTAACCTCTTTTTACCTAACTCGGCTCTGAACTAATTAGAGGTTAGCTACTGTTCTATGTTGAATGTTACGTTTGTGTTTGTGTATATCTGTAATTTACCTTAAATTTCAGCCTTTGGTTATATACCATGTTGCTGGAGTGGCAGACAGACTCCCATGTTCATTATGGTATTCATGTTCATCTTTAGATGAATCACTCACCGAATCCCCTTACTGCAATAGCGTTTGCGTGAATGTGTATTTGTGTGAATGGTCAATAATCGGTGCCCCATCTGTGCTTCTGAACTGGATATGCAGTAATTGAGAAGGTAACAGATGGATGTCCTGTGCTATGATGTTTTGACTTTGAGCAACAATATTATCATGTTAAAGGGAACAAGACTGCATAATAATGGTCAGAAAAACAGTATAAGAATGAAAATAGCCACGGAAATCTGTATTGGGACAGTTTTTTTCAAAATACTTTTTTGAAAAAATACTTTTTTTCAAAATACTCATTTTCCCATTTAAAACAAATTTCAAATTTAAATCCCAAGAATAAATCATGTTTGCTAATTTGAATGTGTGGTTAAGGACAAGTTTCCCTGAATGTGCTTAAAATTTTGGATATACTGTATAAACATGACAGAATCAATGTTAAAATATTACATGAGCTGACCCAACACAACCTGATCAGAGGTCAAACAGACACAAAATTTTCTTCAGGAAGAATTTGGGCCACACTTACAGATGATCAGCTTCAGATAGTTGTTAAGCTGTTATTGAGCCATTGGTATAACAGCTAAGCATTATTAGCCCCTTATTCATGGACAAGGAGACCGTCACCTGCAAATAACTCAGAAGACAGGGGAATCTCTGCCCCAGGCCAGCTGCAGTTGCTTCTTCTTCCCATCATGCATCTGTCTGAGAAGATGCTGTTGGGTCTCACAAAAAGGACACTGCGATTAAAAGCAGATAGCTACTGCTATCAAACAGCTTCACAGCATAATGCACCAACACATTTCATGGGAGGTATAAATCGAAATGAAACAAAAGTAGGCCGTGAACCAGGAGACCACACTGGCAGACCTGGGTAATATTGAGATTAACACAAATGGTAATAACAATGAACAAGCCAAAGATAAACAGAATCAATGAAATCGTCTTATGTCTCCACCCACACACAGGCCTTCTTCACATTATACTGCCAGAACCTTTTAAAATGTGCTATACAGTCGTTGACTTACACCACTACCCATCATTTAGAAATATAATGCAGACATCCCAACTCCAAGAATCTCTCAGAAATCGACAGCAGCTCCCTGAAACCCGTGAACGTTATTCCACTGAAGCCAGCAAGACCTTCAGTAAATTTTACCACCAGCAACAACCACGGGCTAAAATATCTCCACCTCGATATGCCTGAGGTGGGATGTCTGACATCGTGCCACAGCTGTTATGACTATTAAACAATCATTGTGGTTGGGCAATGTGTGGGAAGGGTAAGATATTTTAAAACAAAGATAAAATTGTTCCAATCACTGAAACCTTGGTTATTTTAGAAGTGCATTATAGTTAATGTGAAACACTAACCTAAGGCCTGATTGTTGGTTTGTCCTACTCACCCATAAACTCAATTGTAACGAAGAAATGATAGGATTAGTCAGGTTCTTGGTTTTGTCCTCAGCATGTAGCAGAAATAGTATCTAGTCTGTTCCGTCTCTGAATGGCGTGCTGTAGTCTGAGAGATGCCTTCCTGAATTGAGCGATTAATGATTGACTAAGCATAGGCAGGGACACAGCTACAGAGCTAAGTCCGTTCTTCAACAGTTTCCCTTAAAGATCCGGTGCTCATTCTATGGAACACAGAAAAAGACATAGTGGGAAGAACACAAATCAAACCTTTCCTAGTCCTAATAGTTTAGAAAATGTTTTACCATGCAAGACATTGGGAGAAAATAATATTTAACGGATTGTATATATCTGCTCAGCGTTCCATAGCCTTCTGATTCAAGAAAACTGGGTGCATTGATGTTGAAGGTCAATCTGATGAAGAAGATGTACTTGATGAACTTGAACAGATTCTCTTCATATGCTTTCAACTCATATCCAAGTGTGTATGAACTGAAAGTTTTTGAGGCTGTTAAGATAGTAGCTATTACTACTTGTTCTGTTATTCATGTTCTGTGTACTTAGGATTGATGACCTGTTTATTATTTTAACGCTTTATGTGTTTGCAGTTTATGAGACAAAGCCCAGAGTGAAGGAACAATGGCGGGATCAGTGCGGTCAGGGCGCGTGGCATGTCGCTTGACCTCAGCTCAGCAGGGGCCCGTTTGTTTGTCCTAGCTGCTCTTTCTTGATGGCACAGCGGTGACACCCTTATTCAGTGACTACATGCATAAATGCGAGTCACAGCAGCACCAGGAGATGCGCCTTCTAAAAGACTGAAAAGGCTGTTCAGTGAAGCCAAAATTCCAGGGGCTAAAGGTATGCTGTATACATTTATGTATTCTTATGTATGGATATTTTAAGGGGAAAACCATAAAGCCTTTCACAATGTTCAGGGGCCTGTTTGATTTTTCGCATACTTTCTGTAGTCTACATGCCCAAGTTGGCCAGTTCAAATGATATCATTTGAAAATATTTTTAGTAATTTCATATTACAGTACTTTTTTAATCAATGTAAATATTATATTCTATCAAAAATTAAATATACAGCTGTGGAAAAAATTGAGACCACAATACAATTTTTTGTTTCACTCATTTCTCAATTTATGGCTATGCGCCTTTGAATAATGTATTTTATGCAAACTGCAGCCTGGATCTTCTTTGTTTCTCATTGACAAAGGTCTTCTTCCTTGCTTTATGGGACTTGAGTCCTGCTTCTAGGAGCCTGACACAAACTGACCTAGCAGTGCACTTCACACCTGCATTTAATGTTTCCCATTCATGAGAAGCTGTCGGATAAGTTAACAGTCACCCCTGCCATTAGAAAGTCGCTTCTGCCCTTTGCCTGGCTGGTCTCTGGTGGTCTTCTCTCCTGGCTGGTCTTCTCAGTGACTCCTGCTTCACCTTGTTCTTGTGTAATGCTGCTTTAGAAATTTTGAACCTGGAAGCAACTTACTGCTCAGTGCAGCCTTCTGCCAGCAGAACCACGGTTAAACCAGGATTTAAAAATGCAGATTTGTTTATAAAAAAAAAAACAGAAAAAGAGTGGTCTCAGTTTTTTCCACGGAATACATTTCTATGCAGAAATCATTTTTATTTGTCAGGCATTTTGAAAAATGCGGATTTGGTATAACTAATACTAAACACTAAGTATTTGTCTTTACAAAGATGGGAAATAACCTTTTTAACATATGGATTTTCAGGTCACAAGTCTGATAAGAAGACTGCAACAAAGGTAGGTTTCAAAATCAGTGAAGTTGTGAAAAAATAAGAGCAAGGCTGACATGTCCTAATAGGAATGTTTGTGTGTCATTGAATCTGTTTTCTATTGTGTTGTGTCCAATGAGTTCTCAGTTACAGTCCATAATTCAATAATACACCCAAAAATATCTGACCGATCATCACTGTCACAGCAACCCCAGAGCCCCAAAGAGCAATCAAGGAAAGGCGATCAGAAAGGAGATGACGTAAAGTAAGGAGATCAGTGTTTGATTTTTTTTTTAGGGGAATATTTTTATGCATTTTATTCCTCTCATTTTGCATCAATTTGTCACTATTCAGTTTGCTAGCAATACAAATTAATAGGAGGGTTTTAAGTATAGAGTAAATGAAAGGAGACATGGATGTTTCTTATATGGACTGTATTGTACCGGGTCCAATAAAGTGCAAATACATCTGCTCAATGGCATCATAATTTTTGGGGGTTGGGGGGCAAGAAAAAATCAAATGCTGACTGTGGGGTCATTTAGCTGCAGTGCAGAACTGATGCAGAACTGGCATGCAGCTGGGACCCAGCAGGCGTGAGGGGCTGCGTTTCAAGTTAAGGCACCTGTGCCGTCTTTCACAGGCCAGCCGGAAGGAGAGAAGCCATAGCTGTTGTCCGAGGTCGGGGGAATCCAAAAGCAGCCTGGGTTCTTTGCCATCAGAGCCCCACACCTGCCCTCCTGCCCCCAGCCACGCCTGTCACATGTGACAGTGATGTCCAGAAATGTCATCTCTCTAGCTGTAAACTCGAGTCCCTCCAGCTTGTCACCCAAAATCTACTTGGGCGCCAAACAATATTCCCTCAACCCAATTTGCCACCAACATCATGATAACAGCAACAGTCCCATTTTTTCATGGAAATAAAACCTGATAATTATAACAGTCTTGGCTTTTCCTTCTTCTCCATCTCCACAGTGTTCGGAATAGTGAGCCAATTCATTTAGGGAGATTTTATGTTAATGCTGTTTGCAGGAAATAATAACAATCCTAGTTCTTATGCTAAAAAAAATCAGCCATTATGGGTCATGTTGAGGTACTGTGTAACAATGAAGGCGCCCATACTGAGTCAAGTAAAATCCAAAGGAGAATAAAACCAAATTCTTCAGCTTTTAATGGGACAAAATAACACAAAAGGTACAACATAAGAATTGAAACTATAGTAACTTAGAAAAGAGAACATATACAAAGAAAAAAGGAGAAAGATTGGAAATGACTAACTCTCCGCTCATTTAACTAACAATACTCACAGCACAGTAATAGAGAATTATGGTCAGCTATCTTCATAAAAATACAGACGGTCAAAATTATTGAACAGATCTATTACAAAACTATGGCACGATACAAAACAAATGAAACTAAACTAAACTAACAAAGGACAGTTAATATGTTGATAATGATCACAACAGATCAAAAAAGAATATAAACTGACAACTCAGTTTATTCCAGTGTAATAAGATCATTTGGCTATTCAATGAACACTTCTACGAGGATACTACGTCTTAAATGACAACAGGTAGAGTTCAGCCGTTTCAGGCCTCAGATATAATTTCATATCATATAAAGTGTAAGCAGACTACAACTAACCCAGAGGCATGAAAGTAATATATTACTGTTGTGCATACTGGTATATGGTGTTGTCTTGTAATACCTGTATGAGTAGCTTTCAATTGCAAGCAACCCCAGCAGTTTGGTGAAAGATCAACAATCCAAAACAAAAAAAAATCAATAAAAACAATAAGGGCGTTAAACAGGGAAAATTTGGGGGGGTGCATAAATTTTCAACTGGCCACATTTAATTTGACATAATGAAGTTCTCACTAAAGTACCTGTTTATCTAGTTTTTAACCGTGACTTCACCATTTTCAACTGTGTGGCAGACCTCCCTCACACCTTCCCAGGCACCGTACAGTCATGGGCAGACACCAGCTTTCTTCACACATCACATAGTGCACTTATAGCCTTAAAGTACTATGCAGGAAAGCAGGCATCAACTGGGAAACTGACATCTCACAGCCGGCAAATGGAAACCCGTAAAGTGGAACCTGATATGTGTGGAAGAGCTACTTTGACATGGGCCAGCACAAGATCCCCTCTCCATGAGGAAACAAAGTCATTGTGTAGGACTGTTGGCTTACCGCTGAATCTCCACCTCAAGGAAAATCTGTGTTACATTTAAACCTGTGGCGATTGTCTGTTTGGAACAGTTTCATCAATGAAGTGTGAAATTCTGCCAGGTATCATGAGCTATAAAAAGAAAAGATGTAATTAAATTAGAGTTACATTTGGAGATTCAAAACTAGTCCAAATATTTACCACCTGGAAGCTGGTGAGAAGCTGTCGATCCGAGTGACTGAAAGGTGGACCAAAGGGCCAGTTACAGTCAAGCTTTAGAGAGCTGATAGTGACTCACAGTGCAATGGTTCTATTGAAAGCATGGGAGTATAAAATTTGTTTTCTTTTATTTTGGGTGTGTGTGGGGGGGTGCAGCTCATTATTTGGAGGATGAGGAAGGAATGAAGGAATGGATTCCAGGTGAAGGTGACGTGCCATTGGTACAGTGGGAGCCTGGGGTGGGGATCATTCCGGATGTCCTGAGCAGGAATCCGGAGAAGAGAAGGACAAAAGGGGAATTCCAGAAGACAGGCCTTTGCAGTGCTCCTCCGGTTGGGCCCTGGGCTCAGGGTACTGGACATTATTCCTCCCCGTCCAATGCTCAGCGAATGAGGCGGTAGAACACCCAGCAGCCAAAGGTCACCCAGTGGCTCGCCCAGCTCAGCTCAGTCCACTTCTGAATGGTGTGGTTGGCTAGGTAGCCCTGGAGAGGGGCAGAGAGGAGAAAGTAAGCGTTGGCTTTCCGTGGCTTCGCTCACATGCCAGTCAGCGACTGTCGACAGACATCTGGTCTTCAGCTGTACCTCAGGTCACCAACAGCTGAAGCCGTCACCTACTATGCTTATGCACTTAGGCTCAAAGTCCCCACTGAAATAACACATTACTTGGTGCTGAACTATCATAGCTCAAGGAATTAGATTCTGGGTATGTGCTACAGGATGGGAAAAATATAGATTGTTGCCAACAGTCAAGCTTTGTACTAACCGCTTCGGGCAGTGTTTCGCAATCCAGTCCTTGGGAACCTAGGAGCTGGGAGGGAGCAAAAAGGTGCACTGGCAGTGGGTCCTCGAGGACCCGACTGGGAAACACTGGCTTATTGGAAAGAAATTAACCTTATGCAGCTGTATGTTGCTGTATTTTTTCTGTAACATTTCAAGTTAAGGTGGTGGGGGGGCAGACAGTTGCTTCGTGGGTAGGGGGTTTTCCAGGAATGGGCGGCTTGAATATGTGAACCTGCAGTTCTCCCCTGTGCTCAGCTTCCTTACTGTACTCTGGCTTCCATCTCAGTCCAAAACCACATAATTATGTCAATAGGTGTTGCTACTGCATCATGAAAGACTGACCCCGGTACTATGCCCAGTGCTTCCTGGAATAGATTCCAGCATAACTGTGCTCTGTACTGCAAAACAGATAAGCAGAAGATACATGGATGAATGGATTTCAGGCCAGATACCCATCTCAGGGGTTAAACAGCAGAGCCCCTACAGTACTAAGCTTAGAGCCTCTGAGTCTTAAGTGCATATTTTAACCACTTCCTCCTGGCCTTGTTTCATTTGTGTGAACTTCAACTATTTCCTTGCTAAAAAAGTCTTGTAAAAACAAGGCAGGCCTGTCAGGAAAAGGGAAATATATAGCTAAAGCGCAGATGAAGAACTCGAGGGCTGTGTGCTTGCGTGTCCGATGAAGCACCATAAGCATCACTGGCCCCTAAGTGATGGGGGCATTACACCCTTCAGAAATATCGATAAGAATATATTCTACAGCACCAGACAGAACCTTACAAAAAAAAAAAAAAACATGACCCAGTTTCAGTTTCTGCTAAAACACAGCAATCTTATCTAACATGATGAAAAATATCCAGTACTGCGTTATGCAAACAGAATGGTCAGAATTTTGGGCTCAGCTGATAAATTTAGATATAAGTAATAAAGATGCATACGCTGATGTTATCTAAAATAAGAAAGTGCACAGAATGACACAAGGGACTGTAGGGACTGAAGTGACATATGGGTGTGAGGTAGAGATACAGTATGTCTGAGGTTTTAGCTTTAAATAATGTCACTCAGCACTGAGTCACCTCTCTGCACAGCACTACCTGTGCTGGCCCAAAGACAGGAACACCAGTCCAACCCCCCCCCCCACCCGTGAAGCTCGCCTCACCTCATCTGTGTCCACATTGTCCACATCAGCGTCAAACAGGGAGCCCAGGTATGCCAGATGGAAGATGGCTAAAGTGCTGAACAGCACGTTGATGCCATAGACCCATAGGCTCTACAGAGGAAAGTATAGTGAATGACACAATGACACAAATAATGCAGCACCAGGTGTTGACCATGACACAGGAGAAAACAGTAAAAATAAAACTGCACCTTCTTGTGCTGGTGAGTGCAGTCGGGTGGACATCGCTTTGACAGAATACAGGCACTGAAGATGACAGCCAGCCTCTTCCGCAGAACTGCATGAGACGATGGCACGAGGTCAGTATGGCCCTCAAAAAACTGTCAAAGATTTTTTTCAGCGTTTCGGGAATTGCCAAACCAGAAATGTAAGACAGAATGGTGAAACATCCAGGAATATTCCACCACCTTCAAATGTAGCAACTGGAGATCATGACCCCGTACCGTGCTCTATGTAGGTGATGAAGCCCAAAGACAGTAGCACCGCCCCCAGGTGGAAGCTGAGACCCTGACGAACAGACCAGTAGAATAAGGTGTCCATTTTTTTTCAGGTGGGATGGAGCAAAAACATGGACTGTCTGGGGGTCCCCATGGACCAGATTGTGAAACACTGGATTAACCGATGGAACAATGTCAGCAACATGTGGTGTCACCATATCTATGGGGAAAGTGTGTTACAATTTGCCATGGGGATCAAATAATAAATAAATAAAATGAACCTGTGTGAAAACTGACCCCTTGACATATGATGACACGTCACACATCATTATTGAAAGGCACATAGAAAGAGACTCACGTGCAAAAGAGCGCTGGCCGTGTAGGTGACCAGTATGGCAGGGAAAGTGCCCAGTTTCAGAGCACTTTTAAACACATCTGGTGAAAACATCTCGCGTCAGTACCGAGCTACGCAGTACACTTACAGAAGCACTCTTTTATTCAGGTGCTTTGCATTGTGCGCTACTGGAGTGCCTTCTAGTGGCCAACGTATAAAAGTAATAAAAATGTATGTATGGCAAAATTAACAAAGTATTTGTTTGAAAAGAATGCATAAAAATTAAACTCTTACAAATGGAAAATGCATCACTTATATTGAAAAAGATATTTACTGTATGGTTTGTATCAGAAAATTAAAACAGTAACATACGACACATATATGTATGTTATACATATTACACGGAAACACATTCATTCATACATACACACACAGCAAGCACTTACAGGTATTAAGCCAGCGAGACATGGGTAGGTTCCAAGAAGTCACGACTTCTACCATGGACCTGGGAAACTCCACATTTAAGGGCCTCGCCACAGTCATGTCCCTGTGAAAAAAAGGCAGACATACACGTTTCAAATCCACTTACAGCCAAACTCATATCTCTGTACAGGGAAGAGAAAACCTGGCAATTCGCAACTACCATTTCAAGTTGTCCTTGTCCTCAGAGAAGCCGGCTCCAGCCAGCGTGGTCGTGGTCTCACTCAGGTAGCTCACAAAGTAATTGCTGAAGTGGAAGGACATGGCGTTTTCATAGGCGTGAAGCCACCTGCAGATGGAGAGCAGGAAGAAATGAACAGGCATACATCTTCCTTAAGCGGTACAGTTCAATCAATTCTGTCTCATCACTGTGGGGCTTCAATTATGACTCAAAAATCAAAAGGTAAAGACCTACCTCGCTATAGCACTTCGGAGAAGCAAAGACGGAAAGAGAGAGAGAATAATTGAGAACTTCATTAATGGAAATGGGAACGACAGACAAGAGACATGACAGGTGAGTAGATAAAACAGGGTAATCTTTTAATAACCAGTTAAACCTTTTAGTTGCATACACACCTCTCTAATGCCACCATTAGTTAGGGTAGGTTAGTTAGCCTGGTAGGTTCTCTAGGACAGTTTCCCAGTCCTAGTCCAACTTATGTGTGCTGTTCTCAATAATACGTGTTAGCACATTGATCGTGCAACTAAGATTAATGAGTTATTCAAATACTTAACGAGCCCAAAGTGTTAGACTAAATCATCTAATGAAGCAAAGCACAATTTTGACCATATCCTCATTTTTAACGAATATATGAAAAATTCATACTTATTTCGCAGCAGGAACGGATAGGAAAAGGCTTTTGCTAAAAAAAATATGTCCAAATTCAACCAAATCTCACCAATCTATTTCATCAAAAAATGAGAGACATGTTAATATCTAAGCTATGAAATGCAAACATAACCTTATTAAACTTGATTTCCAAAAATACTGTTACCCCCTTCACGTTATTTTGCTCTCCAAACTGCTATAAGGGGTAACGGCATTTTCCTTCTTCCTTACAGTGAAGGGAAACAATGAGGACATGCAGATGACCGCAGCATTACGATGGACACAAACTGAGGGTGTGGAACTCAGACGCTCGCAGGCAGCATGGAAGGCTGGGCTAAAGGTCCAACCTTTGTGCTTGAACAGCGAAACAATCACACAATGCAAATAATATTAAACTGAATCTATTGAATGAATAATCATGGTACCCCGAATCTGTGGGAATGTATGGCTCAATAAATATTATTCGGCATTTATTATTTTATTATATATAGCCTATATTTAGCCTATAATAACAATTAGATTAAGTTTAACAATTGAAAAGCCCAAAAACAACAAGTATTTCAACATGATAAATGACATAATACTAATAATGAGGCTGTATCAGTCCCCATAACACAACAAGCCAAAAGAGACCTGTGCTGACTGGGCCTGTGAGTACCCGGGGCCTGCGAGTACCCGGGGCCTGCGAGTACCCGGGGCCTGCGAGTACCCGGGGCCTGCGAGTACCCGGGGCCTGCACTGTAACACCTCCTCCTCTTAGGTCCTCAGAACGGAACACAGTCACATTCAGCCTCCTGCTGGCAAACTACTTACAGCAATATTTTTCACCACATAAAATTATTACCTGCTTTTTCGTTTCTTTTTGCTGTGGATAAGAAACCGGGAAAGCAGTGGAGAGACCGAGAGAAAGAGAGAGAGAAAAAGAGAGAAAGAAAAAGAGAGAGAGCAATCAGACAGCAGAAGCAAAAATATAATTGGAAATCAAGAGTGCGAGGTACGAACACACAGGCTACAACAGACTATCAGAGCACACAGAGACAGAGAATAAACCATCAATGCGTCCCAAAGCGTGCTGCCTGACGCCCGTCCCTGTGCGCCCTGCCTGGCGCCCGTCCCTGTGTGCCCTGTCTACCCTGCAGCGGCGGCCCACACTCACATTCGCAGCAGCCGGTCTCCGTAGATAGGGATGAAGTAGGGGAAGAGATAGGGGGCGACACAGTTGGAGATGATCAGGCAGAGCTGGCATTTGATCCAGCTCAGGCACACCTTCAGCAACCAGGCCCAGCTCTGAGACAGAACAACAGAGCAGAGTGGAGGTGAGTGGCGAAGGGCTTCTGCTGACCAGCTCATGTGATGGGGTGAAAGTGCCCTGTGCTCTCCCACACCGCAGCAGAGCACAGACACGTTGTCTCCTAACACCGGTGTCTTTTTAGAAATAGGAGATTTTAAAAACAAACAGAAGCATGTAACCAGCAACCACCATAAATAGATAGCTTGTTAAAAATTAATTTCAATTATTTTATAGTAATAACGGTCACTCCACTAACCCTATCCAAAGATTAAAAAGCTATTAAGGAAAATAGCTGAAATAATAATAAATACAGTTTCTGAAAGATCAACATTAAAATCTCAACATCAATTATAATCGGCATGCGCTTCAGATTACCAGCTTCCGGCTCTCGATGGCTTCCTTGTAGCTGCTGAAGCTGATCCAGGGTCCGAAGATCACCGTGCCCACAAAGTAAATGTAGCCCATGAACTCAATAGGCGAAGGCACGGTGGGAACGACACCTCTGTCCAGGTCAAAGGCCAAGGAGATGGCCTTCATGGCCACCACCATCTGGGAGCCTGGCAAACACGCGGCACGCAGGTCGTATCTCGTATCTCAGGTATGACTGGAACAAATTTCCAAGATGCATCTACGAGCATGTTTTAGTGACACAGTGTAGAGGATAGGGTGAGACTTTCTCTGCAATTAAGAGCTTTTCAGAGGACAGACTAAAAGAACACATCCATTTACCTCTCATTTTATGCCAGGTAGCAGTATCCATCATGTGCATCTCACTGAAAGAAAGCAGCAGATATTTGTAAAATAAAGCTGTATTGCAGTCTGTGTCTGAGTTAAAGTAATAACTGAAAAGGTTCATTATAAATAACATGAATGGATAAGTGAGCCCCGAATGTTAATAGTGATTTTTCAAACAATGTGTAAATATATTTTCCAATCATCCATCCATCCATCCATTCATCACTAGGCCATTGAACCTTTTCAAAGCACTAAACATCTGGTAAATTCTTATATTGATTCATGTTATCCATAACAGAAATCTAGACCATGTGTCTTGCCTATTAAAAAGCTCATAACCAGAAGATTTTGCCCTTAATAATCAAAGTTTTTTCCCTATTTATTAGCAGCTGATAACTGGACTTAAAAGAGAGCTTAAAAGAGCCTGGTCTAGCACAGGGCATTTCTGGTATGAAAATGTAGAGACACCAATGGAAGAATGGCTGGCTGGAGCCCGCAAGACCTACCCCATGAGCAGGTAAATGAGGATGGTGATGGAGAGGAAGGTGCCGCGGCTGCTGGAGTGGCGGCACAGGAAGAGGATGAGGTAGCAGAGCAGGCTGAGCAGCACCACCCACACCATGTGGAGCTGGAAGAAGAGGTAGAGGGAATAGAACCCCCCGGCCACCGTGCTCAGGTGCTTCACGTAGAGCGGGAGGCCTAGCAGGGCAGACAGCGCGGTAAGAGGCCCCTGCAAAGCCTCCATCACCTTCTGGCCCTGTTTCCACAGTCCAGTAAACTGCGATTCATGCTCGAGGCCCTCCAAGTGAAAGCGGGCCTCGACGGGCAGTGAGCTCACCCAGCCTCCAAAGGCACCGGCACAGCAGGCAGATGACCAGCAGCTGCCAGACCTGCTGGAGGCCTTGCTGGGCGGTGGGCAGGAGACAGCCCTCTGCCAGCTCCTGAAAGAACTCCTGCCTGCTGAACGACGGCATGCCGCTGGCCACGGGAACCTGCGGACGCAGAGCAGGCACAGACAGAGCCTCACAGCCCGCACTGCCGCACCTTGTTCTCCTGCAGCTGCAGTAGGGCTGTTGTCAAAGTTTCCCAGTTGCTAAGTAACCGTGGGATCATTCTAGCCGGCAAACCAAATGAAATCTCTCGAAAAGAGGTCCTAATTCATCTCAGACACTACTATCCATAAACTTCTCTGGCAGATTTACGGTTCCTTTTATAACGAAGTCTGGCACACATGGATTTATGCAAGAAACATCGAAGAACACAAACTACTCAAAACAGCCAATCATACGTTAGACACAAGTAGTTTAAAAACACATAAAAACAATTTCATGCAATCGCTCCATGCACTGCGCAAATCCAGACTATATATAACAGGAAAATTTGTTTACCTGGGTGATTCTTTCCCAAATATACAGGGAAGTATAAAACTCTAAAATTGAATAATATTAAATCATTATGTAATAACGGTTCATTTAAACATAACCATTTCCCATTCTATTTTGGCAAGGTTTTACTTAAACATGGTATTCACGAAAAGTTTCTTGCTTTGAATTTTTTAGATACACTTACCAACATCTATCTATCAATGGCTTAATCTATCCCTCTTAAAGCACACCAAATTTACCATTTCATAAAACGTGACTGTTTAAGTACAGACAATTAGAATGCATTCCATTGTAAAACTATTACATTCATATTTACTACTGAATTTGCCTTTTTGGATTCTGGCCCTCCAGGACCGGAATTGGGATAGCCACTTAAGTGGTACAGCCAGCCCTGATTACGGTCCTGGGAAAGACAACAGTACAAAGTAATAAACAGGAAAACAACAGGGATCTCCAGCATGGATTTACTGCTTGGACCCCCAGTTATCCAAAAACTCCAAAGACTGACTGCATCGTGACATGGTTCGCTGCAGATGAATTATTATCCACAATAGGAAAGAAACAGCATTCTGGACTGGTGATACTGTCATTATCCCATACTATAGTCTCAGAATGATTATCAGAAACAATCGAAAAGAAGATTTTAATATTTAATGGGCACAAATTATGCGTTGAACAGAACTATTACTTTAAGAAGAAGCGACAAGAACACTTTAATCACTGAAGGCAGTGCCATTACGGTGGGCATAGCTAGCTATGGCTAACCAGGCAGCACCTTCTGTGGGATCACACGTTATTTCAGCAGGAAGCTCGCTAACTTCAGGTTGCACATATAACACAGGACTATCTGTGTTGTTATATATATGTACACAGATATAAATCAAATTATAGCAACTAGTGAGGTTGCTAACGTTGAGTAAATCAGTTTGCAGCAATACGTAGCCAGCTGCTAGCTAAGTAGAACAGCCTTAGTTTTCAGTTGGTATATTTAATCGATACTATCAGTAAAAAGACTGGTAGACAAGGTTAGCTAGCTAGGGATAAATACGCCCCGTCCTAAGACAGCGCTCGGCTAAGTAGCATGTTCACTGGCCGCTGGCTATCAGTGCTGTCCGCAGTCTCCATGCACTGTTCACCGCAGCCACTATTCTTTTCAATCCAAGATCACCGAAGACTCATCGATACCGTTTAATTTTAGGCGCTCACCCGAGAAACACTTGGTGGTTCACTAGCCTTTCACGTCTGCCTGAAAAGCAGCTTCGATATCCCGACTTCCCGCTGCCCTATTCTGCGTTTCATGCACGGGCGATCCAGATGTTCCTAATTTTTGACTCCCGTATTGCACATCTGCTTAGGCACTTCTGCCATTCCTGTACAGCGTAGATGAATGGAGCTCGAGAGCCAATGATTTGATCGGTTTCCCGAGAGACAGCCAATAAGAACAAACCGCAACGAACCAGCCAATCGTCTTTAAATATTCTTGATATTAGCCAATCAAATGGGGTTCGGGAAACCCCCACCAATTCCCGAAAGCGCAGTCCGATCCTTATCGCAAATGCACGGATGCTGAAAAATTAGTGGACTCTGCTAATCTTTTTGGAACCGTTTGTTGAACTGTATCAAAATTTTTGAGTTTCATGAGTGAACTTAATTTGCCTGTATACTGCTTTCAGAACTGGAAGCACAATTAATGGTATGGGGCAACAAAGTTCATAATGATGACTGAGAATTCATGGCTAAAACATAGGTCTTACATTTGAAAATTATTTCAAGGTTATTCAGTGTGATTATAGCTGATCGGACACTTATATTGAACTTTTCACTAAAATTAGAAATATGGAAATTCCATCCATAATTTAGAATTTAATCGGTGTATCGTTTACATGAATTACAATGAATTGGCACTCACCTTGAAGAACTTTGTCAAAGGTAAAGTGAAGAATGAAGTGAACATCTTTAGTGATATCATCTATGATGAATGCTTCATTAGGTTTGGTCAAACTGGGACAAAGGAATACATGTGCAAAGCTAAGAGTAGAAGGGTAAAGGAAATTCTTCAACTGGTGAACAAAGAACAAAGAGCACCGTGCAAGGCCAGGATAGTTTCAGTGTTTCCTTAAGATAAGATAAGATAAGATAAGATAAGATAAGATAAGATAAGATAAGATAAGATAAGATAAGATAATCCTTTA
>JABFEA020000110.1:12617762-12630119 GCA_019775915.2 Cyphomyrus plagiostoma | reverse complement strand
GAGATGCTGCCGCCCCAGGAGACCACACCGTAGAAAATAGCTGACGCCACTACAGAGTCGTAAAAAGTCCTCAGGAGAGGCCCTTGCACTCCAAAAGACCTGAGCCTCCGCAGCAGGTACAGCCTTACAGTGGCATACCTGCTGCATGCTATGCATTTTTCATATGCCTGACCCAAGAAGAATATGACCTTCAAATTCAGATTGGAACCATGGCTTCTTATTCAAATCAATGTGTCCGCTTGCTCACCATGCCCTGCTGCCATTTTACTGTTACAGAAGAAAATCACATTAAGCCTGGAAAATTTCACCATTTTCATTACAGGGAGATTTGTAATATTCGTATATGAAATAAGCATAAATGCTACAGCTGAAATGTTTTGTTCATACATTATTTTGTATTTTCAAAATGTCTTTATTATTAACTGCACAGAATGTGCCACTGTGAGCACTATACCCCAAAGGGAAACTGTGAATAAGAAGCCTTTAACCTGATCAGAAAATGGATTGTTTGTGCAGTAGCTCTTAATGAAAGAGTACCAGTTTCAAAGGGCAGTAAATATAAAAAAGTGAAATGTGAAATATCTTCAAGTATAAAAATGATGATTCAAGATTCAAAGATAGTCTATTTTATTGTCAATTCACATTTTATGTGCAAGACATACATGAGAACCGAAATGCCGTTGATGGTGATTCCTGATAAATTAAACACAGCAAACAACAGATTCCAAAATTAATTAATTGTTAATTAATTGTACGGTTAGTTTGGCAATGTGACCAAAAATTTTTGAATTACTACCATTTCCTTAGATAAATCAAAAGCTGAAAACATTCTTGGAGCCTTCGATTTAGCATACACTGTGCCCTCTACAGGATTCTGTCGAAACAACACCCCCTATTTAAGGTGATATGGACCCTGCGAATAAGAAGCAGGCGAATACCAGTGAGGTTTTATACGCAAAACAGACCACGATTGCTCTCTATAGTGAAATGCGCAATGATGGATGTTAGAAAGATAGTAGATGAGGCCGAAAAAGTCAGACTGCTTGACAATTCAATTTGCTATTTATTATGTATTGCTTCTTGAAATGTCAGTAAATGTATCGGGATAATAACGGCTCGAAGTGTGGCATCATTTATCAAACTTTCCCCAGAACGAAGACAAAATGGGCTAGTCTTTACAGAAAACTCCCGGTCTGAAAATTAGTTCCACTCCGTGCCTGCCCACAACCCACAAAGTTATGCTATCATGCACTACAGCTAAATTTTTCAGTCACAATGTGGTGTGGTGGCTGAATGGTTATCAGCATTGTTGTCTCACACCTCCACAGTTGGAGATTTGAATCCTACTTTCAATGTGTGTGTGTGTGTGTGTGCATTTTCATGCCTTGTAATGGACTGGAATCCCATCTAGAATATTCTCCAGTCGTATGGCTTAATCTGCTAATGTTGCAGGACCCTCAAACACTGACCAGAATTAGAAGTTAGAAGGACAGTTGTTCCTGTGCCTGACTTCAGCTGAATTCAACTCCTTTTATATTTTATATTTATTTCATTTTTGACACGGAGAATTGCTTTCTATTTGGTTGTCTTTTCACAATTCAGACATCACCTGCAAAGATAGGAAGGAGAGCCACTGAGCCTTCAGGCTGGGGGAGAGTAAGCTTACATGCATCTTATAAGGCTATTACACATGACTGTTTTGGACATATGTCCTGGACAGCTGATATGGGGATGTGTGGGAACCCTCAGAACAGGAAAGAGTATGTGGCCTTGAATAGCAAGGTATGTTCTAACTTGCTAAGAATGTTGTCACTGTGACCCACACCAAGAACAGTAGAAGAAGAAGAAGATGATTATGATGATGATGATGATGATGGTAACAGTGATATGGTATTAATCCCCATGGGGAAATTGTCCTTTTCCCTACCCACAGACATATGACTATTTTCTCTGTCTTGAACCAGCAACCTTCCAATCACAGACTTATTAGCCCATGCAGTGAGCAGCACACCACCTCCCTGCACACACCGCCAATGATAATCCATCCATCCATCCATTTTCTAAACCGCTTATCCTGCTGGGTCGCGGGCCAATGATAATCGATGTTACAAATCTGAGTGAAAGACTACTATAAAACAATTCTCACGTTTCTGTATGTAGGTGGATCATAATTCCTAAGTATTAAACAATATGTACGTGATTCTTCCAGTTAGTTGGTTATCTACCAGCGCATTAAACCATTCATTAATTTTTTATTCGTGCGGGCAATCCAGAGTTACGAACCATTCTTAGGCAGCCAATGACAAAATAGTAGGTGCCTCGAGCAACCAATTAAAATCATCCATTGTGTCGGTCCAAAAACAGCAAAGCTGCCTGAGAAGTGGAGGGCAGAAGACGGCCTTGGAAAGGGCGGATATATGCGGGATTTCTATTAGCTTGCAGGTGGAGGAATTACAAGGAAAGTTAGCATACATGGATGTTTAGTGGCACAGCATGCTCAGTTAAAGTAATTGTAAATGCGTTTTAAAATCTGCTGCTTTTTTCAGGATAGGAGACATAACCATATCCAACCGAAGATAGCTAGCAGGTTAGCAAGAAAATAGGAATGACTGAGTTCTCGGAATTTATGTCTAAAGTAATTATTGGAAAAAAAAAAATTCTTCATATTATTTACAAAAGCGCTCGTCGTGTGTACACGAAATTTTTCATTCGTGAGCTGCAGCGTGTTTCATGCCAGTAATGTCTGCTGTTAGCTAGCTTACTTCGTTAGCAAGAAACGGCTAGACCTACGTTTGCTTAGTCTGCTAGCCAGTTACGTTATTGTTCAACAAATCGCATCGTTGAGGATTAGCGTCGCGTCTGACTGGAGAACAGTTCCGGCTCATCTATTTAATTAATGTGATAATCTGTACCATTACGTCTCTCTAGTGTAATAATTTACGCATATCTAACTTGTGTGACATCTAAATAAAATACCTGTTTCTGCCACTACTGCCAAATAAAACTCGATTCGGTATGAGTACCTGTTTTTATTAAGTGATCCATTCACTGGTAACGGGGTTGGCACAGATAATAAATTTGTTTCTGGTGTCATTTAGCATATGCTGTGATGAGCTCGGCAAATGTTTTCACTTTAATTGCCTTTAGACGTAATTAATTGGCCTTAACGCTGATATTCAGAATATTCTCCGTAAAATAAATCTTTAAGATGTTTATCACCGTCAAATGGATAAAAGAAAATATATACATGTTGTTTAGCCCTGTCATTACAACATACATGCATTTTCAATTCAGTACCCTCAATTCATTACCTTGTCTCAGCAGGATTTGGAAAAAAATGCACTTATAACACTGCATATTCAGCAAAACCAAGACAACAATGTGAACAGAATCACTTCACGTTTTTCTGGTTGCATTTTTTTTGTAGAATTTTTAAACACTTACAGTTGTGGTTTTTGTTATGTTATCAGGTCCCTGTGGGCATCGCACAGTAATGATGGAGTCTCTACAGAGAAACACAGAGGTACCCGAGCTGAAAGTGCTGCACGTCAAACAGGAAATGCCAGAGAAGATGAAACCCTTGCTGGAGCCGGTGTCCATCAAACAGGAACTCTTCCAGGTGGACTTGATGTCCATAAAGGAAGAGCTTCCCGAGCTGAAGCTGGCGAGGGAGTCCTGTGAGCGAGTGAGCTGTGTTCCCATCAAGGAGGAGATGTTAGAGCCAATCCATGTCCACAGAGTCTTCCCGGACTTTGGACTTTTCAGCTCTTCAGAATCCGATGACACACAGGTAAATTTTAAGGATGAGACTGGTGGGAACTCTGGGATGGTTTCCTATTCTGTCCAGTGTGGCTTTTCCCAAGAACTAGCCCACTGGGGACAGACCAGCTCGCAGCCACACTCTCTGATGGCCCAGTGCTATGAAAGCAGGTCGGGCAAGGAAAGCTCCCGCATGGGGTCCTTCTCAGCCCAGCATTTCACCATCCACGCTGAGTGTTTCACCCCCCGCGTGAACTTCCCCCGCTTTCAGCACCTGGAGGCGGACCATAAGCCGTACCGCTGCAGCGTTTGTGGAAAGACCTTCCGGCGCACGGACCACTTGAAGCGCCACCAGAGCATGCACCTGGGGGAGAAGCCCTTCCAGTGCACGCGCTGCCACAAGCGCTTCTCCCTGCGCCGCAGCCTGGAGACCCACCAGCGGCAGTGCACGGGCGAGCTCACCTGCCGCTGCCCCGTCTGCGGCGACGTCTTCCAAAGCTTCAGCAACCTGCACCGTCACCAACTCATCCACAACGGCGAGAAGAGCTACCGCTGCAGCCGCTGTGGCCAGCAGTACAAGCACTCTGACTACTTCAAGAGGTACCAGCGGATGCTGTCGGAGGACCAACCGTATTACTGTGTAGAGTGTGAGGAGGCTCTGAGCCAGTCCCCCAGCACTGCCCTCTGAGACACTATCAGGAAAGTAGGAGTGTGAGCCCAGGCTGCTCACTTTCCTGTTATTCCCTTCTATACTACACTCTCTTCATGTCTAACTGTGGGTACGCCAACGTACAGCTGCAGATGGGTTATATTAACTTGACATTTTCACTGCGTTTCTGTTTTCTGGATTTAAATCATCCCTTAAATTGTCATTCCATTTTAATTCGACAATTAAAAAAAAAAGTATTTGCATCACCATTTTGATTTTGATCAGATTTGGCTTGTGAATGCCGCATACCTTCCACGGCTCAGAAATGTTTCTTATTTTTAGAACATTTTCTTTATGTAGTGCGTTTTCTACCGTATGGATAGCAAAAAAAAAAAGAGAAAAGAAAAGTAACTCAAAGTGTTTTTGTATGAGCTGTAACTTTTTTATTACATTCAAGACTAAAGATTTTTATGTGTGACATGCATAAATGTCCTGGTACACCAGCAGTGAAATGCGATTGCTGCTTCTCAGTGAACAAGGTAGAAAGATAAGAAAATAATATAAAGTAATATGTTATCAAAAATACTAAAATATAGAAATATATAAATAGTAAAGACAAAAAAAGATAAAAAAAAAAATATTTCAGAAGAGATCTAAAGTGTAGGTTGCAGTTGTGACTTGTTTTATTTGGCAGTGTTAATGGTCCTGATGGCTTGGAGGTAGAACCGGGGTGGCCAGTCTTACCCGCAAAGGGCCGCTGTGTTTGAGGTAAGATTGGCCATCCCTGAGGTAGAGGCTTTTCTTCACTCCTCTCACAGTCACCTGCCTGAGTGTGCTTATGGCGTGGGGAGGGTAGAGACTTTGAAAATACTGCATGTCCTGGATCTGCATGACTGGATGTAGATGTTCTGCAGGGTGGGCACCTGTTGGGCTGGAAGGAAGTAAAGAGGGTGTAAAGAGCTGGTCCGAGATGAGGAGATGAAGTCTTTCATGATCTTCTCAAAACACTTTGTCACCATAGAGGATGGCAGTCGTTTTGGTAGGTTGAGTTGCAGTACATGTTTCAGCTATAGCTGCGATGTAGGAAAGGCACCAAAGGTAAATTCAAAAAAGATCAGAGCCCTGGAAGATATGTGCAATTTGCGTGCCAAATTTCATAAAAATCAAAAATGGTGATACAATTGAATGGCTCTTAATTGAATTAAAATTGAATGACAGTAAACTGTAAAGCATAGCAAGCCTAGTGGAAAAACAGACATCAAGTCAATCTTTGACTTATTGGTAGTTTATGAGGAGTTGTTGACATTAATAACAATATTTAGTAGATGCTTTTATCCAAAACAATGTACAAGTAAGGAATCTGGGTCAGCCTGTCCCTGGAGTACAGTGATCCCCACCTATCATGGAAGTTACGTTCCAGACCCATCAGCAAAAATCCACCATATAGAATTGCCATATAAATAAACTAAATTTACAATATTTTCTTATAGTTTAAACCTTAAAAAAACCCTCCCACATGCTTTAAAAGCGATGGGTGAAAATCTGCGATATAGAAGGACCATATAAATCAACATTTTTTTAAATAGTTTAAGCCTTATATCATAGGGCTTAAAATGAAAGTTTGCTCACAACAATCGGACCACAAGCAAGGTACACGGTGTGCATAGAACTGTGATGGTTGGGGAAAAATCCATAATATAGCAGGGGCGTGATAGCTGAACCACAATATAATGGGGGGATCACTGTAATTGGGGATAAGGGCTTTGCAATCACTCTGTGCAGTGAGATCACTCTGCCAACTATGGGATGTGAACCAGCAACCTTCCAACCATATGCACAGAGTCCTAACCTGCAGAGCTACTCACTGTCACAGTATACACCTTATTAAATGTAACTGATTTCTGTCACTGATGTGAGTTTTATTGAAGTTTTTAATGGGTGATGCATTTGTTTGTTTAGTATCCATTTGCAGCTCCTTTTTACAGAAAGGAAGTGTTCATGTGTTTGGGGGAGTATGTAGTATATTGGTTAGGGAACTGGGCTTGGATTACACAGTTGTAACTGTATCCGTTGTACTACAGCTGGAGTACTTCAGCTAACTACTTAATTTGCTTCTATCAATGTACAGTTATGTAAATTAATAAATGGTAAAACTTTAATGTGAAGTATATTTTCTTGTCTAAGCACCTGGCTTGGGTTTTTACTGTGGAATGTGTCTGACTCGTCTAATTGGAAAATAATTTTTATTGCATATATGAACCTGTAGCTATGCCTGCAAAAAGAAGCTACGAAGTAGCAGCTTACCCAGGGCAGGATAGCAGTCCATCATAGGGCATGCACGCACACACTGAAGCAGATCTAATCACCTTAGCACCTGTGTTTTGAAACCAGTGTAGAGCCACACACACGTAACACATATACTGCGAAGGCGAGGAAAAGGGAAAAATCTTAACCTATAACCCAGGAGGTGTGAGGTAACAGTCCTGTTCACTATATCATCCATCTAGCGATTTTTTTTCTTTTCCTATGGCTTTGACGTATTCCAGGATGATAAAGCCAAGATTCCCTGGGCTGGAATTGTCAAAGAGTGGTTCTGGGAGCATGAGGAATCATTTTCACGCAAGAATTGGCCACCACAGGGTCTTCACCTTAACCCCACTGAAAGTCTTTGAGTTGTGCTGAAGAAGACTTTACGGAGTGGATCAACTACTTATCATCAATACAAGATCTTGACAAGAAATACATGGTAAGGTGCTGCATGTGGAAAATGCTTTGATAAATGTGCATCACAATCAAAGCTAAAGACAGTCCAACCAAATACTAAAGTGTGTGACTTTTCTTTTGGCCAGGCATTGTATTAGTAAGGTATAGGGCCTTCTTTTGTGGCCAATACAGCATCAGTTTTTCTTGGGAATGACAGATGTAAGTCCTCTATAGTGGCCTGAGAGATTTTGAACCATTCTTCTTGCAGAACCATGGCCAGGTCACCTAGTGATGTTGGTGGAGGGAAATGTTTCCTGACTCGTTCCTCCAAACACCCCAAAGGTCAATCAATAATATTCATATCTGGTGACTGTTTATATCTGGGAGATGTTCACCTTGACTTTCATGTTCATCAAACCACTGCCACCAGTCTTGCTGTGTGTGTTGGCCCATTATCATCCTGATACAACAGCACCACTTTCAGGAAATAATGTCTTACCCACTGGGATAACAGTCCTCCAGAAAGGTTTGGTTGTCCTTACTGGTGATATGCCCATCTAGAACAAGTAGTGGGCTTGGCATATTATTGCAGCCCAAAACGTCACTGATCCACCCCTGTGTTGCACCCCTGTGGGTACACAGCAGTCCATGTGGTAAGCCTCTGGGGTTTCTCCACACTGTAGCTCTCCTGGTTGTGGGGAAAAAAACATGAAGGTGAATTCAACAGAGAACAATACATGTTTCATGTTGTCCAGCATAAGGTTTGTGCTGCTGGCACAGTTGAAACCGTGGTTTGGCATTGGCATGAGTGACTGAAGGTTTGGCTTGGTCCAGTCCTACCATGAATAGTGACCCTGTGAAGCTCCTGACGAACAGTTTTGGTAGAAGCAGTAGAGCCTAGTTGCACGTTTAATTCTATTGTGAGTTTTTGGATACATTCCCTTTCAAAGAGCTTCCTGTTGTGTCCACACTTACTCCTCTTGTATGTGGTCTGTCCTTCATGGTGGTATGCCGACATTACCCTGGATACGGTCGCTCTCAATATACCACAAAGACTTGCTGTCCTGGTTACAGATGTGCCAGCGAGATGCGTACCATCGATTTGTCCTCTTACATTAGCCAGTGTTTCAGTTTCATTGTCCAACCCCTGTACCTGAATGTACTATGGGCAGGTGAGAGCCACTGAGCATAACTGCATGTCTTTGGAAAATGGAAGGAAACCACTATTTATGCAGGAGACCCACCAAGTTATGTTATCTTTATGCACAGCTATTAACCTGCTTATACCTGGCAATTGTTTCTCTCTCAGCATTGCTTAAAAATCTTTCTCTCAGTCAGAATGAATTACTGTTTAAAGTAACCAAAATATCTATTCATACTTAATATTGGATTGCTGTGTGTGAGTGTGTGCACATTGCGGTGTGTTGGCAGCTGCCCAGGGTTGGTTCCTGTCTGCGTCCGCTGTTCCTGGGAAAGGCTCCGGTGCACTCCATGACCCCGGTTGGGAATCGGTTACGGTGATGGATGGATATTTAATATTGTTTCTGGGTTGAGTGCATCTCAGTTTACACTTGTTGTGGGTAATTAATGAATTCATGAATGAATTAATAAACAATGAAAAGACAGCCACATTTTATACCTGCATAATTGTCACTTACAGTGGACTAAGAAAGCATAACCCTTACAGAGAGATATGTATGCATATCCGCTTTCTCCTTAAGCAGAACATTGACAGATTAGTGATCTTTACTTGTCTCTGCATTCTTTTCTGTATCTCTGCTTTTTAACATGCTCAACTAAGCTGCCTTTTAAGTGTTTGCCTATCTTCTGTTTTCTATTATGCGCTGCACAGATCAAGCGCCTCAAAGTGATGAAACCAGGTTAACCCCTTAGAGTGATAGATTCACTATCATAGTCAGTTTACAACTGTGAAGATCATTCCTCGATTGAAATGACAAGCAGAACACGATAAGAAGCATCAAGGGAGGAGAGTAAATGGGAAAGGTTCCATTGATCCCTGAATGCACTGAAGCCGCAGTACCTGCAGCTGTTTGCTAGGTGTCACTGTTGGCTGCAGAGAACAGGGCTGCCTTGTCTGTCCCACTGTGCAGCCCTTATTAAATCCACAGCCTAGCCCTGTATGCTGGGGTTAGTTCCATGCTGCCTCCCCTGCAGCCAGCCCTCCCCCATACCCCTCATCAGCTGACCCACATCGGGCAGCCGCAATATGAAATATCAGTGACCACATTCTGTTTTCTTATTCCCTTGTTGAGTGCTCAACTGGTCACATGTTTGTAGATGTTTCTTCCTTTTTGTGTAATTTTTCCAGTCATGTTTAATATACATGATATTGTCTTATTTTATGGTGTTACACAGCATGGCTACTGATTAATGAAGTCATAACCAGAGGTAGGTAGTTCAGGTGCAGAAAGCAAAAATCCAGACCAAGATTTTGCTTCAACCAAGTATAAATACTCAGCTGGTTGGTTGAAATGAAATCTTGGTCTGGATTTTTCGCTCTGGACCTGACCTATCCATCGCAGGTCATTACACTGAAAGTGGTGAAAATCCCATGGTGATATTAGACACTCAGTATAATGCTACACCCACAAACATTCAGATAATGTACCGTATGTGTTAGCCAGGAACTGGCCTACAAGTGAATGTGAGCAATGGGTTTGAGTTGTACTCTTATCACGAATTGTGTTTTACTGACGTACACCATCCATTTCCAACCACCTATGCTGGTCAGAAGGCGGGGCCTGGAGCCTGTGTCAGGCATGCATGGGGCCGCACCCTGGACAGGATACCAATGCCTGACATATACACACACATCATCGACGACTTAATGAGAACAATTGGCCTAATTCAGCATGGTTGGCCTGGGGGAGCGCCCATGTGAAGTGCGTAAAAGGTGCGAACACCACACGCGCAGAGCAGGTGAGAGATCAGCTCTGCAGATGTGAGGCCACCTACAAGGCCTGTATTGTTTTCCCAGTTTCCTGCCTGCCTGGAACACTTGCCCTGATACTCTTTTTGCCCAGCGTATTGTTTTCTGTTCAGCCCAACCATTACCCAGTGCCGTGCAGGATAATTACAGCAGACTGATGTGGTGGCACACCTCCCTCCGCAGGTACATAACTGATCGGTAGGAGGTGTTAATCTGTGAGTCTGGACACCCAGGTCGACCCCCACTCCCACCTTACAGCAAAATGATTCCCGGCACCATGATTTGTGGCCACGCTGCATGATATATAAATGTTTATCCAAGCATGAAAAACACTATGGCTCAGTGCTTCCTGGGAAAGTGAGCCTTAGTCTGCATGATGCGCTCACCCCTGTAAAGAAGCGGTCATGGAATGTAACATGGGATTTGTGAATAGATAGCTCTTATTTGTCAACGCACACTGTGGCTCGTGCCAAGCGCCTGGGTTCACGGAGCACATCGCTGGAAATGTTGCTGTTCAAACAGTTAAATTTGGAAAAAATTGTAAAAAAATATTGATTTGATATGACTAGGACTCCCTGTTCCAGAATTCCATATATGCAGTGGGCCGCTGTGGGATTTCCCTATAGGAGGCCTACAACAACAAATAGATGTGATTGGCTAGTTAATATAAACAAAACACACAGCTGTTTTTCTCGGTGTAACAAAAGCCTTTATTAGTCGATTTAGCAGTTAGTCTTCTTTTGCAGGAACCAACAAGCCATATTGTACAGAGGGAAAGGAACCTGTGTTGTGAATTTCAAATAACACCTTGCTAATTGAGTCTTTTTGTAATTCTGTTTCAAATTTTAAATGTAGTTCTATTTATAAATCGTACATTGTGTGCTCTAGGGCAACCAAGCTTTAAAGGGCATTATGTCAATTACAATGAATTAATTTGAAAGCTGTGAGATTTTATGCATTTTCCCCACACAAAAGGCTTGTTTACTTCCATGTTGAGGTCACATGAAATGATCTGGTAAATCATAAGCTACACAAACACTATAACAAATAGCCTCAGTGCATGAAAGTTCAATGGGATTCAGCCTGGCAGAGCAAAGTTATGCTCAAGGAGAATTTACTGATTGTAGATAATTATAAAGGACAAGTTTCAGTTTGATTTAAAAGGTATGTATCTGAATGCAATACCGTACTGCAAGGTAATACATCTCTGAAGGAGGAGCTCAAGTATGATTTTGGTCATCCAGAGGATGACTTAGGATAGACATTTCAAATCAACATAGATATTTATAAGAATGGAGCACTATCGAGAGCTAAAATTCACATCCCCCTGAGAAATTCAAGTATAGAGCTTGCTGCATACATTTAGTTGGGTATTGCAGATAGGTGACCTATGAAAAAAGGGATCAAAAAGGAGATACATAAAAGGAGAAAAATGAAGAGACAGGAAGGGAAAAGTGATAGTGGTGAAAAAGGAGACTGATAATATCATGGGCACATGACCGCAGGTTAAGAGGAAGCAAGGATCTGAGGTGACAGAAAGGGGGAATGAATTTGTGGATAAAGAAGAGGACAAAGCACACGCAAAAAGTCCAAATGAAAAGAAGACAATGGCGGAAATGCACTGGGGAAAGGATGAGAAAGGATGGATGTCACTGGTATCTCTCCACCACTGTCCCAAGATGACGACAGGCGGCGTTTTATTTCACCATTGTTCTGCTACATAAAAAACACGGCAGTGCAGTGTCTCTGCACACTTGCGCTCCCATACAATGCAGCCCAATGCAGCATCACTCCCACAAATCCAAATCCCCCTGCAGGAAGGGGATTATTGCTTATTCTTCTAATTCTGCTGTGTTCTTTCCTGCATTACACAGCTGGGTTTGGCAGAAAATCTGGTGAAATCTGCTGGAAACATGGGATATAAGACAGTTGCCCTAATCAGTTTTAGAGCAGCCTCTGTCTGTCTGTCTGTCTGTCTGTCTCTGTGTGTGTGTGTGTGTGTGTGTGTGTGTGTGTGTGCTGTATGTATTACATTGTGGGAACGAAATATACCCCAATGTGATAAAAACTTGTTATTTTGACATTGTGGGTACTATTTTCAGTCCTCACAAGGGGAAACTCAGTTTTATAAAAATCTGCCCCTGCATTCAAATTTTATAATGAATTGATACAATTGTATTTTGTTTGGTCACTAATGGTTAAGGTTAGGGTTAGGTTAGGGTTAGGGTTAGGGTTAGGGTTAGGGTTAGGTAGGGGTTAAGGTTGTCATTTTGGGATTAGAGTTTTCTAAATATAA
>JABFEA020000110.1:12597372-12617750 GCA_019775915.2 Cyphomyrus plagiostoma | reverse complement strand
ATACAATTGTATTTTGTTTGGTCACTAATGGTTAAGGTTAGGGTTAGGTTAGGGTTAGGGTTAGGGTTAGGGTTAGGTAGGGGTTAAGGTTGTCATTTTGGGATTAGAGTTTTCTAAATATAAATGTGAATGGAGAGTCCCCACAAAGATATCATTTCAAAACTGTGTGTGAGTGTTTCTGGGCCCACATTTGTACATCTACATATTTATCAGCCCGCTGGTGCCCATAGATGTAGGTATGCATGCTGTTAGTGTCTTTCGGCGTGTGAAATGTAAGGCGCCGTTTGACTCATCCCTCCAAACAGGTCATTATTTAACACCTGCCACAGTTCAGTAGAGCACACGATTGAGCAATTCCATTCTCCTGTCGCCATACCCTGTTCAGGTACATGTGGCAGGCGTGTGCTAACAATGAGAATATGGAATTCAGTTCCCGTTTGAGCATGAAGAACATGAATTGGCGAATAACATCATAGTGAGGGATCGCTGGGTTCATTGTTGAGTTTGTCTGGGCTACGGTGGGGCTCTACGAAAGTTTTAGTGGGGGCCTTCAAAGTCTGATGATTCAGAGTTATGTAGTGCATCTGAGAGCAGAAATTAGTTCAGGTTCTTCAGGGACTTCATCTATCATCTTCTTCATGGTCCAGGCTGCTTCAGAGAATAGATTAGATGCCCATTCTATATTTCTTTGAATGAAGCATGCATTCAAATGAATCATATGCTCATTTATGAGGCCAGAAAAAAATGTCTAATGATGTTATGACATGGGGGGTGGTGTGCGGGAACTGGCTGTGTCTACATTGATTAATTTCATCTGTTCCTTCTTCATGTCATCACTTTCACTGCCCAGCCATTGTTCTCTTGGGCCCCCAGTAAACTGACCCAGCACCCACCTCCCTTCCTGATCCCACATGTAATTTGTCTTGGCATTTCTCCTGTCTCAACTAAATAGTAATTCTGTTTATTTTTTACTGGATCCCACCATGTTTGTCTGTCTTTGTCATGACTATTTTCTGTAATTCCAGAGAATGTCAGACACCCCAGATTCTCAAAACCTGCCCATTCCCAGTGCCCACCCAGGCCCTCCATCCTGTGCCAATCTAACAAACGCTTTGCAAATTCACAGCAAAATTTCCATTTTGCAGGAATTTGCACACAGCAGCTGTGGCCAGTTAAATTCTACGACAGACCTTTGATCCTGGATGTATTCCAGAACATTTCTGCAGATGTATAATTTATGGTTTCTTCCGTTTTATGTCTTCTGTAGAATGAAACGTGCATGGGTGTGCATTCAGACAAGGGAAGAATTAATGTAAAATCACAAAGACATTGTGCTGAGCAAAGCAGGGTTTGGTGTTTAATATTATTACAGTTTAAAGTGTTCTGAGATACAGAAATGACCTCTTACAAAAAAGCGCTTTTTCACTTCCACGGACTTTGCATGCTGCTTGCCTGTTCTATTCTCTATTTCCTTCCATTTGTTACAGTTCAAGGTGAATGATGCCTTGCAAAAAATCCTCTTCTCCACTGCTTTCCTTTTCAAAGTCCATCTCTCTGGTCTGCCATCAAATTAAGTGTTTATAGATATTTGCGGGACAGACTCATCCAAGCATGGCAATAGGTCAATACCCCCCAAAAATGTGACACACTGCAGTGGAACCAAATGGGAAATAATAGCACATTATGTGGAGCATGATGAAAATGTGCCAGGCTCTTCCTCAGTTCATCTCTCCTCTTCCTCGGCTATCATGCTCCACAGACTCTGCCTATTGCTCCATCTTATCTTCCGCCGTCAAGCTGTCTTCGTTTCTAAAATCTCTCTCACCAAATGTGCCAGCAAACGCTCGCATGGCTCTCTGCCGCTCTCCATCTCTGGACTCAGCAACCCTTTTTTAATTACCCCAGTCCTCCCTCCTCCCTCCCCCAACCAGGATCTCCCCGGGGGTGAAGAGAAAAAGATTGAGGAAGAAAAAGGCTGGAGGGGGAGGGGTAAGGACAGCAATAAAGGTGTAGGAAAATCAGATGTACATTTTTTTCTACCTGCTTATGCAAGCCAGGGCGCAAACAGGCTTAATGCAAAAGGCCTTTTCTCTGCTGTATGCTGGCTTTGATAAAATTGTGTGCAAATCATTAAGGGGAAAAATTATGGTGAACATTCATGCATTTCAATGTGAAATATTTCAGCCATATTTTCATTCATTTATATTTATATATGTTGTTTGTATTAAATATGAGGTTATGATGAGAATTCCTGCGACATTCCGGCTTTGCGTTAGGTATGCGCGTGGCAGGATGGCTGCATCTCAGGCTGTGCTACCTGCTCTGGAACCGCAGATGCAGATTATTAACCGTCCGCAGGAAACATGCCGGGCTGGTCTGCATCCACGGGGAGTCGGTTGCTTTGCGGCACCATCAGTCAGCTCAGCTGCCAGGGGCTGAGGCACTACACGACAATTACACTTTTATTTCACCATTCCTCCCTGCCCCCTCTCCCTCCCTCCCTCACCCTTTTCCTATGGACACTCATCATGATCCCCCCACCTCCTTCTTTCTCTCTCTCTCTCTCTCTCTCTCTCTCTCTCTCACCCTCCCTCTCTCCATCTCTGCCTCCATCTTCCTCCATGTCTGTGTCAGCCCAAGTGCTGCCGCTCAGATCTTGTTCCCTGACAGTCAGATGAGATAAACAGAGGGGAGCCGGGGGGAAGGTCAGGGGGGACAGACGCAGGAGCCGCGAAACAGCATAGCAGTGGTGGATTTATTAGTGTTTTTTTTTTTTTTACTGCCAAACGTATAAAGTATTTTATGCACACATATAGCAGGCAGGCGGATAAATAAGAGGGCTGAAGGAATGGAGAGCAGGGTAGGCGGGCAGGATAATGATGTATTGATTTGGCATGGCCTCAGGATGTGGAGCTCTGACTGCATGCCGCGCCCAATGCCCTTTCCACCGGGCGCCGTGCAGCATTGAGGACTGATCCTCAGGAGCTGCTTTTTCTACTCTCCAGCGCCCCCTGGCATCCCTCCGTACCGCTGATCAAAGACGGAAACGCACCCCTTCATCAAGCCACCAAATTACCACACGCACGCAGCATGCTACATGCCACTTTAACGTTTTAACATGTATCGCTGTGCGGTTCCGGCTGGGTCTTTGTGCTTTGGGTGTTGACGCCTGTTTCCTTCGCTCATTTAGTCCTGCATTACCCACACTTCCTCTATTCCTACAAATGAAAATACCCTTGAGTTGTTAACATCTGACACAGATGAGAAATTAATAAGCCAGGCACTTTGCCTAAACCACCTAATGCCGGCAGCACTCAAATCCTCTTCCGACAGTCCTATTAATTTTTCCATGGGTTTGAATGTATTCAGTCAGACTCTGAATATAAATACTTTACTAGCCTTTAATAAAATTAAATAGCACAGGATTTACAAATCGTCTTGCATCTCATGCCTGCTCACTTCTGCTCTTCTTTTCTCTTTTTCTTTGACAAATGATCTGCATTCCTCTCAATGGGACAAACTCCAGGATCCAGCGTAAGTTATTCCTCACCCTGGGGCCAGTCTAAGGACAAAGCAAGTCAACACTGCAGCACTGCATTGTAACTGCTCACGTTACTGTCATTTTCATTGCCTCACATGATTTAGAATAAATATTACACACATATATAATGATATATTCCTATTTACATAATATATTCTGAAAATGCGATCAGACAGCAGCATGAGACCATGTTATGAATTTCTGATTCTCATTATAATATTTTAGTGACTAAAATGCTCATATTCCATATTCGGCAAAATGCTCCAGCACCTATAAAGGGAACTGTACCTGTACCTGGAGCAATTTTCACATCTAGGCCATATACTGACTCAATCCCCATCTGAACTCCAGCAGAGCTGAAGTTCAGCATGTCCTCCAGTGTTGATCTGTTCTGCTCTCATACTTTATGGGCTGTGATTCTGGGTCAAATGAACATCGACAGATAAATAGAATCAGCTTCTAGCCTGGGTTCTTGGATTCACACCCCTACGTCACTATATTTGGACTGGTTCCGTAACACTGGCACATTACAGGATGAGCTTCAGCCAACTAACGGACACCCAGCTGAGGAGTCTGCTATGTTGGGCGGCTGGCAGCTTGATTACCTTCTAGGAAGTGGGGATTAATGTGACGGACTTCCTTCTTTCAGTGAAAGTCCGGTCAGGTCAGTTGAGGGCAGTAGTTTAAGCTGTCATTGTAAAGTACAGATGGACTGCAGTTGTTTCGGCTTTGAATAAGCATCATCACTTCATTTAGCCTCTGAAAGACCCCTGGTCCAGGATACAGAACTGCATTAATTGTATATAAACATTCTATTCATTAGAATCATGGTCACTGCCGAAAGCCTAATATTAGTGGCATGATAATCACCTGTGTTTATGCAGAGTTCCTCTGGGTATTGTGGTCACCTCTCTAAAGACATGAGGTTTAGTTGGTTTAGTGACTCTAAATTGCCATTTGTCTGCAGGTGACATATGGCACCCTGTTTGGGGGGGCCAGGCCTTATGCTGCACACCTCCGGGATTAAGGAGGCTCCGAATTAGGGCAATGCTGAGTAAGAGCATGGTGACTTTGCACCATCGTGAGACACCATCTTTCCAACGAGCCAGTCTGCAAAATGTCTGTCCTGCTGAAGCGGCCCTGGTCAATCACCTGTGAAGTGAAAGTGGACACGTCTGGAAGTCAGTGACAGGCCACACAACCCGCAGAATGAGAAATGGCACGTTTGACAAGCTGGTGTCTACATACTTTTGGCCACAGAGTACATATCACATGCTAGATATTACTCGTTTGAGCGCCTCCTCCAGGCACAGCTGCAGATATCAGTTTCTGACGGTAACAGCCCTAGCCACACCAGCCGAAGGACTCTTCCTGCCTGCAGTCAGTGTATGTCCTTTGTTTTTGCCTCATCCAAGTATGATCCTCAAAGACTGACAAAACAATAGCAATATTCTGTGGGGAAACACAGTACTGAGAGTGCTGGTAGGGCTCCCACACACAGGTTCTACTGCTATCAATGTACAAAATGTGACATGATCACTGTTCTTTGCTTTGGTTCCTCTCTGGCCTTATCAATAACTACTTTCTCTCTCCCCCTGTAGTAAATCACCAATATGCACATGAGCTCAGTGGGACACTAATTAAGAGAATTTAGTCCAAAAGAAAATTTAATCTCACTCATATGCTTTGTTCTATCGTTCTTTTCTCGGGGTCTTATATTCCCTTTGTCCCTGACCAGTTTCATCCTCTCTGTCAGAAGATATTGTATCTCTTTGTACATTATCTCCTGTTTAGCTCAGAGACCAGATTCAATTCACGGACAGGCACCCAGCTGTATCTCAGAAAACATAGGCTCAGTAACAACAGTAATCTGGAAGCCGCTATGGAGATTTGCAAAGAAGGAAACAAGCAGAGAAGTTTTAATATACATCTTAGTCTCGTATTAATGATCCTGCTCTCTATCTAGTTTTGATTATGGGAACAATGAGACCAAGGCTACATTATAATCTTTTCAGTATCACTTTCAAGTGGAACCAGAAATGAAGCAACGCTTTATTTGCCATTTGTACAAGCATGAGTACTGCGACACTGGAATGTTTTTGTTCACATACTCCGTCTTGCTCTCCTTTTTGAAACATACGCGCTCATTCCAGTGAGAGCAAAACTTGTGGTCTGAGTTCAGGGTCAGTCAATGTGCGGCACCCCTGAGGCAGTGGGGAGGTTGGGGGTCTTGTTCAAGGGCCAAACAGCCCTTGAGTAACAGCCTCGGGATTTGAACAGGTGACCTTTCGATCACATGTTCAGACTCCCGATCAGGGATGCTTTAATACATTTATATTAATTACCCCGGCTGATGCCCAGGGGTCGCTGCTAAAAGCAGTCTTATCTTGTTTAAATTCCCAGATTGAAAAATAAAATGCAATCTGTCCTGTGTTTTGGCATCTGGATCAATCTCTCTGCAACAATTCCTAAAATTGTAATACTCGCTTCCACCCCCCCACCCCCAATCTGACAATAACGACATGACAGTCAACCGTGTGTCACCGAGGAATTTACAGGGCTAACAACCAGCGACAATCTCACAAACAGTTCCTTGGCCTGACTTCCTGCAATTCTGTCCCTGCCTTTGTCCACAAATAAGCGGGAATGCAGCTGTTGTTATAAACGACTGCTTATTCCTCAGTATTTCTGTACCATCTGCAGTTTGAAAAGACTAGTGTCTGAACCCACTAGCTTCTGGTGGCAAGCTGCAGTTGCCAGTATGGACAGATGAAATTTTTCATGAGTGTTGTATTCGAAAGTGTTCGCTTGACAGCATCTCAATATTCCACCCCTCATCTTGCCAAATACTCGGGAGAGAATTAAATAAATGCATCTTTTGAATAGTAATATTTATAATATTCTCTGTCAAGCAGAGAATTTCTACTTTCTACTTACTGCCACTAACTGAACAAGAATTGTATTATGTCAGTCCAATTGTCTTGATCAGACAGTTTGGGGGTGGGTTTTAAACAGCTCACTTAGTGGTGCTGTGAATACAAAAGCACTTGGTCTCTGAGTGTTACTTTTTGTATTATTTTTCGCTACATTAAGACATGACACAGATGGCCAGAGCCTTCATTACCTGCCTGCTTGAAAAAGGACCCTCCTTTAGCCCAGCCCCAAACCAATGGTCAATGCATGTTGTGGGAAAAAGTCTCAGTCAAGTAGATCCTCAGACCCTTTTCTGTACCATGCAGTGTTTGTCAGGATTGTAGGAGCCAAATGAAAGGATTTGCGTAAATCCATCCTCAGCTCACCACACACTACACATAGGAGTAGTGAGTGGCTCAATGGGCTGCATCTCTGTGCCCATGGTTGGAAGATCAGTGGTTCAAGCACTGCCCTTGGCAGAATAGCTACATATTGATGGGCTCTTGAGCAAGGACCTTCAGCTCCAGGGGTACTGTATGTTGGCTCACCCTGCACTGTGACTCGCAAGATGGGGTAGGCAAAGAAACGAGTTCCAATGTACCTGTACTCACAGGTGGCAAATAAAGAATTGCAATTATTTGTACTTCCACTCTCCATCATTGCAGACAATCAATTCCAGTGCAGGTTTCCACAGGGTGGAAATCTTACAATGGATTCCAACCAGTGTTAAAGAAACTGCACAACAAACGTACATGGCTGTACAGACGCTGGATGGACTTTTACTTTTGTTATGGTGCTTACCTACATATTTAGACCATAGCTTCCTAAACTTATCCACCCATGACCTCCAAAATAACAGTGCCAGAGCCAGATGACCCCATTTTACTCACTGGGGGAGGTGACAGTCCCCTGGTAGATTTGTTTTTACCAACCAGGGCCCATATTCACAAAGCATCTTAAGGCTAAAAGTAGCTCTTAACTTGCCGGTTTAGGAGAAACTTCTAAAATTAATGGACGTGTCAGTCCTAAATGTAGACTAAGAGCAATTCACAAAGCCCTTTAGTGCTAAAAGTAGCACCTAAGTCTGAGACAACTAAAAAGTAGTCGAGAGGACCCCTAAGTCACCAAGACCGATTCACAAAGAGTCGCAAAATGGCTGCTGTCAATCCACGTTGCAATGTCTTGGAAACATTAAATGAACACTGAATTACTTAAAGGACACCACCTCAGTCGGGAGGGAATAATGATTATTGTGGAGCTTGTGAGGGATGCAATAACATCTCCAACAAACAGAAACAACCCAATCAGTGGAAACCGCTTATAGTGACCATTATGACCAATTTTTATTATTTTTTTCTTTCTGTCTCAGGCAGATTACCATCTAATTGACATTTGTATATTTATCACATGAATATTGAATTTCACTGATTCACTGAAAATACAGTAGAATTGTTTCAAACGCTTGTAAATTATGGAACTATGTATAATTCAAATACGTTATAATACAGTATTGTACATAAAATATACCTTATTGTAGTTTCGCTGCTGCATTCTTGTTGGCTCCATTTTGGCAGTTTATCATAAGTCTTGATGAGTCTATATTTGTCATTGAGAGAAAATTACTGTCTTTACCATCATTTTTCTGTGCACACAGCATTAGCCTCGGGTAGCTAGCCAGAAGCAGATGGGTTACCTCAAGACAATCAAAGAAAGTAAAAAAAAAATACTGTAGTTTTATTTTTTTCCACATGTTGACATGTTTTAAAATAACAAAAATAAGCACTATAAGCAAATTATTTAAATGGTATTTGTACAGTAATGATTCTGACCTAAGCTTTTTGATCCATATAAGTGGTTGATCACTATAATCAGGATCACTAAGTGTGGTTTCCACTGTACTTGTGTTTATGGGATGTTGCATGTACATTTTCACCAGCACATACTGGCCTCTTATTAACTAATCCCCATAGTTATTGCAGGCAAGCTCGTGTATGAGAACTGACATTAGCCATAGTGTTGGAGTCTTACACTTATGAGTTTGGCTCTTTTCGTAACTAAAAGTTGCTCTCAGCCACTTTGTGAATTGGTTTTAGAAAAAATTCTTTTAAACTTTTAGTGTGATTTAGGAGTACTCTTACTGATAAGATTAAATGCTTTGTGAATACAGGGCCAGGGATTGTACCAAATAAGGGGGGTGTCCCCCTCAGTAAGCTTTGCCAAATGGCAGGTTGCGGTTGAGATAGAATATGTTTTACTCATTTTCTGTAAATCATCTCACAACCCCCCACAAGTGATCCCCACTTTGGGAACCTCTGATCTAGAGCACAACGTCCAAAAACACGCTAAGGTGAATCAGTTACTAAATCGCCCCTAGGTGTGCGTGGGCACTGTGATGGGTTGGTGCCCCATCCTGGGTCAATGCCTCCATAGCTCCCATTGATTCCAGACCCCCACAACCCTGAGCAGGACAAATAGGACAAGCGGTTACAGAAAATCAGTAGATGGAATTTGCGAACATTAGCTAAATTCTATGGAAAGGACACTTGCAGACCAATCTCTTGCGGATCTCTTTTTGCACATGTCTAAACCGAAGCTAGAGCAGTAAACAGGATAGCATTCAAGGGCCTTTAGTTTTAGAGGAGATGTTTGGGGAAAAGTCTATTACTGAGTCTAATGTCTAACACTGATATTAACGCTAACCCAACCCAAGCATCAGTTTTGCATACCACGGTAATCCACTATGAAGTGTTTCAATCTAAAAATATTATTATAAAAGGACTCCATAGCATTTTGTAAGTAACAGCAATGCCAGTCATTCATCCATACAGCTTCCAACTGCATATCCTGGTGAGGGTCACAGGGGCCCTAGAGCCAATCCCAGGCAGCGCAGGGCACAAGGGAGTACCTGTGCAATAATAGCCCATGATAAATATTCAGATTGTGTAAGCCTACATTTCCTTACAAAAATGTAACAATGAAACCTAACAAGCAGCCAGAGAGTTACAACCATAGAACCTGTAAATGGTTCTCCAGGGGAAAGTTAGCAGAGGAGTTTTTCATGGCCTGGTTGTCTGAGGAGGCCAGATAATGCCAAGGGTTTAAGTGGTAGCCTGACAAAGCAGAGGAATATGGCATCACCTTGCATAATATTTACAATGCAGATCATTGACATTAGGTCTGGCTATACTGGTAATTTACAGTTCACATTAATATTTGGACATTGATGCATTTTTTGTAATTCGCTGAGTACCACCACAATAGATTAGAAATTAAGCAATCGAGATGTGACAAGTATATTCTTTCAGCTTTAATTTAAGGTATCGCATTATCGATTAGTGTTACAGGATAGAGGTGAGGTGATGAACCACTGGCAGCTCCAAGACAAAACAGGGTTCATTAAAGAGAACAGAACACACTGGGGAAAAATACTAAACAAAAGGACCACGAGGGGGCAAAAAAAAAAACTGGGAGAAATAAGAATAAACCAATTAACCCACTAAATAACAGTGCTAAATAAGGAGCAGGACTAGACAATGAAGCAAAGTTCATAACACACAATGACCATGAACACGGCAGGCAGGCAATCAATCAAGCAACACAAAGGCAAGCACGTAAATAGAGTGGAGCACCAGGGCAAACAAGGAACATGTGCATCTAATAATCAATTAACCAATGAAGAGAGGAACAGGAACAATGAGAAACAGGTGGAACTGGAAACACTAAATCACTAGGGAGCTATAACGATCAAGTTAGGGAAACACTAGAGATTAGGGAACATAACAAAGGATTGACTACATTGGGAAAGACTAAGAGGAAAAAAATCCACATCAGACACAAGCAGGGAAGCCAAGAACCAATGTAAAACAATAGGGAAATCTGAAAACCTATAAACAAAGAAACAGGTGAGGCTGGTTTGTGGCCAGTGTTAAACTCACAATGGGAGACTTGACAAATCTGAGTTGCATGCTCAACCCAGTGAGCTATGCAGTTGTCCGGGGGGCAGGGAGAACACACTATAGCTAAGGGACTACATGACAGGAGAGAGAACAGAATGAGCAGCTACCTGCTACTCAGAACAGAGCATGAACATAAAGGGGCAGGGCCGGATGAGACAATTACAACAATTTTCCATTTCCAGTTTCTCCATTTGCAAAGGCTCAATAACAATTGGACATGTGACTGACAAGCAGTTTCATGGTCAGGTGCAGCCCCTTCCCTCATTATTCCATGACAATTGTTTTTTCAAAATAAATGGTTATATATAACATGTTCTCTGTTGGGCTGGTAACAGATATTTCCATAACCTGAATGGTGCAGCAATCTGCAGATCCCTTCCCCAGTGGTACTCAATGGCTCAGTTTTGGCCTGTCAGCATAAAGCTCTGCTTCTGTTTGGTTCAAAGTAGCCACATCTCCCTTCCTCTTTTTGGCTGCAGGGGAATCCACATTCAGGTTCCTTCAGACTCCTTGTGAATTTTTACTTCCATCTTTCAATGAGCTTTGCATTCCCACTCGACTTCGGCCCTCACTCCAGTCTGCTGTCTGGCACCATTTGACCCACGACTCTCCTGCCTGCTACAGGGGCCCCTCTCTGTTTAATTCAACACCCATTCCTGCCCCCTGTGTTTCTCCCAGGTGGACCTGCTCACTTTAAACATTGATCGTCATTGTTACAGCCGCCATGATCCCAATGTTCTCCCCAAAGCTCTACAGAGCTGATCTTTCCATCTGTTCTGTCTCTGATTTCTGTAGTTACCATCAGCTATAGCAACCATAGCTGTTCTCTCACATTCTACCCCTACTGCTCTTCCAGAAGGTTCCTCCTCCTGGTCTTTCTCTTTTCTCTTATCTGGATCTCTTTTTGGATTACAGTATGACTCCTTTTGATGTCAGCCTGCCATGTAGTCCTTTTTCTTCATAATATTCTTCAGATTTTATTATTGTCTTGCCGGTTCCATTACCTATAAGCAGGACAGTAATTTATGGGCAGTTTTTCAGTAATTTCTCCCATCCCTCACTCTTTCCTTCCCTCCCCTGATGAGCTATACTTTGCTTCTCTGTCTTAGAGTAATGCCTCTATATTTTTCTTGTTTTACTCCTTCTTTTACATCTGTCAAAAACGAAAGGTCCCAGTGCTCTAATGTCAGTGGGTATTGAGTGTGACAGTATACATCTCACCCCCTGTGACAGTGCCACTGACTTCCATTGATCTCCAGAGACATCTCAGTTATTGCTAAGACTATTGATCCATTCCCTTACTGCAAAACACTCATTTACTGGGATGCAGCCCTCTGAGTAAAATTCAGTCACGCCTGTGACACACACAGAGATACATACAGTATACACTATTCAATCCGTGCTCACTTAAGAATCCACGCTGGATTGGTAGTTTGAGCCAAGTCTCTTATTTGTGATTCCACCTTCTATCCAAGCGGTAAATAAATAATGAGCACATTGTTAAAATTCACCTTGTATTCAATCTCCCTTTCGCCTCTCATATGTGCTCATTCTCCATTCTTTATGAAAAATAATGTCCATTTATTGAAGTAAGCTTCCCAAGCAAAGGCAAATACTCAGCTTTAAATGCCAGCGCATGTATTGGACAGCGTTTATATCAGAGACTGGCATCAAATGAGGATAAATAACATGACGCCGTCTCTCGCCACTTCGACAGCCACGTCTCTCTCTCTGTCCATTTAATTTCCTGCACGTAGGCAGATTTTCAATTACAATTTTCAGAGAGAAAAGAGGTTAAAGATCTAACTAATTTTGCCCCCACTGCAGCTCATCTCCCTCCTCCTCTGGTGTGTCTTTGTTTTTTTTTTTAATATTTATTGGCACATCATGAGAAACAGTCCCCGGCTCCCCCACCAAGGTCAGCCTGCATTCTGGCTGAGTCTCTCTCTGCTGTGCTGAGGCCTGATTGGTATGCAGGCACGTATGTCTCTAAGCAAATATCTGACACTAAGTTTATAGCTGCATTCTAGTGCATTAGTGGAAACAAACAAACTGATTTGCCTGGAGATTTTCCTCATTACGTTTAGAAATAAAAGCTGTTTCAGTGCAGGTATTCTGACCATTCAGCCAAATTAATCCATATGTCTGGGGGGCTGGGGCACAATTATTTTTAAATTTGCAATAAAAATGTACATTTACTGAAGTTCCACAAAAACGATTTTCAAGTTCTGGTTGTTTCTTTTAATCTTCAGAGTGAAAATCATGAATGCTGCATACAGTTTTGTCACAGTGAACCTTGTGAATTCTGTGTCTGAGCAAGTCCAGGTGTGTTCCACTCTGCCTGCCTACCTGTCTGTCTGCTTTACTCCAACCTGCCTGTTTGTCTGCCTGTCTCCCTGCCTACCTGTCTGTCTACTTTTCTGCCTGCCTGTGTGTCTGTTTTTCTTTCTGTCTGCTTCACCCTGTCTGCCTATTCCCCTGGCTGGCTGTCTGCCCGTCTCCCTGCCTACCTGTCTGTCTGTCTACTTTTCTGCCTGCCTCTCCACCTGGCTCTCTGTCTGTCTCCCTGTCTGTCCACTTGCCTATTTTTCTTTCTGTCTGCCTCCCTGTCTGCCTTTTCCCCCATCTGTCTGTCTGCTTCTCCCTGCCTGCCTGCCTGTCTGTCTGCTTCTCCCTGCCTGCCTGCCTGTCTGTCTGTGTGCTCATGTGACTGTGGTTTGGTGCCCACACTCAGCTCGCTTCCACACATTTCTACAGCATGAGCGTGTGTGAGGCAGTCGATCTGAGGCTCGCTGTGAGAGCGCTGATATGGTCGTAAGCCAATTGAGTCAGCCGCTGATGCCATGTAATCCGGTTACCCACGGCATCCCACCGGGGGCCGGGGGCGTCTGAGCTTCAGACGGGGTGGGGGGGATGGCTGTGTGTGCACGTCCTGAGGTCGCCTTCTGCAGTTCCTTTCTCACATTAAGGCTTTCAAACTAACATACCTGATGCTGCTTGATAGCGAAGGAGGGATTTGAACACACAAAGTAATTCCTGCCTCTCCCTGGGCTATTTAATACTGCTCTAGGCTCAGGCAAGTGGGAGAGGGAGCAGCAGAGAACAACTAGGGTGGCATCTTCTTTACAAGAATAAGGACCCCTTAATACACTGAGTATGTCCCCGTTGAGTTTTCCAGACACCAGCTAATGGCTCTATTTACAAGAACTATTGTTCCTGCAAAAATGTATTGCCATTTAATATGTTTTAAGAAGCACTGTCAAGAAATGTCACAGGAGCAGGGTGAATGCCAGGGTAGGACTGACACAAAAAGACTGGGAACAAGCAGAGACTGTTTCTGAGATCCACATAGCTTGTCCATCACCCCAAGAAATACACAATAAACACAGTTAGGCTATGGAACACACAGATTGTTGACTTCTGATGGAAGGTGAGTTCCACTGAGTCCCTGAAGGATTTTATGGCTGCAATATCACAGAAGCCTGCCTATAAACATTCTCATGATCAGAATTTCCGGTTACGTCTTATTCCCATGGCTAGAAACAAAAACAGTCATTTTATGGCTGTTCAAACATAATTGGAAAGTCCTCCAGCGTTATTTTGCCGGCTGAATTGTACAGAACAAGTGCTATTGGAGACATAAGTGCGAGTGGCGGGAGACGAGAGATGCAGCAAATGAAATCAATTGATCTGGGTATGTTTTATGTATCTGGAGGCTCACCAAGAAATCCTTGGCCTCTCGTCTAACCTATAGCACTAATATATCCTCTCTGCCATAAAGCTCTTAATCACCCAAATTCAACAGAAAGAAAGGGCGGCTGGAAAATCTGCTCTATTGCTACAGATCTGGTGAATGATTGATGACAGACCCAGTGAACCTCTATAATGAAGGCAGCCGTCATTCATCTCAGGTGTAAAATGCGACGTGATTATTTCCCTTGTTCTTCCCTCATATCTCCCTCAGTTCACTCACTGCCCTTTTCTCCTCAGTTCACGGTCTCTGTCACTGTCAGCAAGCAGAAAGCTCCCATATTTACCTTCTCTGGAAGTTTATGCAAACCTCTGTCATCAGTAGTTACAATATAATACATATTCTCTATTTTTCCCCATACATTCCAATTTTACAGATTGTATCAGTAGTGTACCCAGTGGTGTTGCACTGTTAATCTTGGTAGATTATGATAATAGATAGATAGATAGATAGAACATCCAATGGCATATAATAAATAACTGTATAAATAAATAATTGTATTATTAATTTAATGTAATGGTTAATAATGCAGTTATACGCCAATAATATGGATTTATAGGTGGGATCAAGACGTGCTAAGTATTGTAATGGGTTTGGAGCGACTCCTGCTGTTCAGTCCTGCGATCAGAGGGCCGTGTGCGACACACGTGACACGAATGAGTGTATGTTTTATACAGGGAAAGGAAGACGACTTATTTAGGACAATGGAAAAGTGTGGTTCTTCATTATATTCAAGTTGTGAAGTATTGCTCATAGGTTTTTCTCTGGTGGCTTTGCACTCAGCTTTGATCTCTGATTTGTCAACCCCACCATTGAGACCGATAAACTCATTGTGCAACTCGAAGTAACAGGACTTCTCTGGTGTGTTATTACATTATCAGCAGAATGGCAGCCGCTGACCGGAGACCTGAAAGTCAGTACGCTTCACAGCCATGTTCCCCAGTCCCTCTTTCTCTGTACCTCCCGCTTGCCGATGCCGAGCCCCACCTCTCTGACACGTTCAGACGTGGCATCAAAACACAGGCATGTCTTAAAATTTACCTACAAAGCCAAGCATTTGAAGGTCTATATCCACATAGCTCGAGAAAGAGAAGGGGGGGAGAGAGAGAGAGAGAGAGAGGGAGGAGGGGGAGTGGCATATGAGGAAATGGCAGGGAAAAAAATGTGGGCGGGCAAAACCCAAAGCCCACCAGAGAGAATAAAAAAGCAGGACTGGTGTAGGTTTCTGTTGCATGCAGGAGAATCTAGACAGGGAGCAGGCGTGATGCGGGGCCTGCGTGGGCTGCCGGGGTTTCTGGGGAGAGACGGCTACGCCGCCGCGCTTTGCCATGCACGGAGGGACCCTGCTCCCCGTCTAGCCTGAGGGCGCTCTCACTGGATTTACACCCTATTTCTACTTGCTTTTCAACCTCATTTCTCATGAGCATCCTTTATCACAGTCGTAAGATTTCCCTGTACTTGACAAATTAACTGGATTTTTAATAACCCGACAGACCAAAAAAGCAATTTTTATGGGCAGTTTGGTGCTTTGACCATTTGTGATTTTCAGTGCTCTGCAAAGCAGAATTAATTAAACAGCCCTGTGAAGACTAATTCGCAATCATTAGGAGAGGGGACAGGAGGGGGACAGGTGGTCGTCCCTTTAAATACCTTTAACCCTCCCTCCCTCTTCGCTGCAGGTACAGATGTGGGAAGGACATTTTTTCCCACTTGTCTCCTTTGGATTTCATTGTCTTTTTGATGGGACTGGAGAAACAGAAGAGATCAAGTGTTGAAGTCTGTTGCTCTGGTTTGGTGACTGAGAGAGAGATTTATTTCTCATTTTGTGTCTGTCTGCATACCTGCTTGTGGCATTTCCAAACCATCTCTTTCTTTTTCTGTCTCTTTTCTTGTCTCTTTGAGTACACAACCCATTTGCATTGCCTGTGTGTTTCACATGAACTGTTAGTAGTGGTAAGGTGAGGGTTTGGCACTAAGTCATCCTTTTCTGTTCAGGAGAAAGATAACAGTGGGTGAGAGGTGGGTAATTTTTTTGTTTGTTTAGAACTTGATGTATCTGACACAAACACACATGCACACAAATGCACAATTCGGTTTTACTTCTGCGTTGACTGACAATTCACATTTTCTTAACCTTTTAATGTCTGTATGTATGAGAGGATTAAATCTAATAAAAGCAGTAGCGGATCGTTGAATTTCACACTGAAGGACCTGAACAAGGTTTAATCCAGCACCTGTTTGCTACAAAGGTGAAAAAGGAGATTGTTCTCACTGATATCCTGACTGTTTGGGTTTTTTGAAGGATTAAGATTACACTCTCAGGGTCGGCTGCTGAGGCACTGCACACGACAAATAGAGAAATATACTTTATTCTGCTTTACACCCTTTTACGTGGATTGAAATATAAATGCCAGTGCAGATTAGAAACTTAAAAATGTTGTTTTGGAATAGATTTAAAATGAGGCGTCGTGGATAATAAATACAAAAGTCAAAAGAAAAAAGAAAAATCAGAACAGACACATTGCACATAAACATAAATATTATCACTGGGTTAAATACAGATTTTACAGGTAAAAGAAACAGATCAACAAGGAAGCAAAATATTCTTTTTAGTATCTTGTGTTATTCTGTGATTAGAAGCAGGCACATAAATGGTTCTTTTAACATATTCTGTTAGTTCTTTCAGACAAGGGATCGTTTTAAGCCTCCTGGATCAATGTCATGACTTGGGTGTGCATTGTGTTTCCCTGGTAAGCAGAAAGCAAGTGGCAGGCTTTCCTATTTAGCCTGAGATAACGGATTTTACATCATGACAACCACATGTAGCAAGTGCTTATTTTGTTATGACCATATATTTTTCTGGATTTCGATTTTGTCATTGACAGATTGAATAATTCATAGAGGTTCTAGCTGATGGGTTTTTGGCTGATTAAACTGACGCATACAAGCTACAAGTTAAACCGTGATTCAATTACAGTGAGGGCAATAAGTCACTGCTGCAAATATGAAATGTACACTTCATCTGGAATATTGATTTGGAAAACATATGTAAGTACTTGAGTAGAGGACAGAGTAGGTCCAACAGAGCACAGTAAATTGCAGTGGGGCAAGAATTAAGTGTATACTAACGTTAAATAAAGTAAAAGCCTTTCTGACTGTGATCATGTAAAGTGATGTTTAAATTCAAGAGCTATAAGGATTTTAACTATTGTACTGAGAGAAAAACATATAGATGGTAAATAGCTATTGATTAACCTGATTAATTGGTCTAATTAAAGATTAAAGGAAACCACAGCAACAGTGACTCTGGAACATCAACACAAAAAAACAAATGTTGTAGTATTTTTAGCAAATGAAGCAGCAGGTGAAGGACAAACACTTGACGGATTGTTTCTCTGTTCATTTACTTTTAATCCGACAGAAGAAATCCAAACAGTGGCTGTCTGTTCGCAGAAAGCCATCAGTAAGGTTCCAAATGAAAATATCACTCTGTCCCGCAAATCACTAGTGTATTCAGGTAACAGGGGTACAGTCTACTGTAGTAAAGCCCAGTGACATTATTATATGTAATTGTAAAGGAATGTGAATATTTTGCTTGCCAGATTGTAAGGGTCCGAAGACCAAATGTATCAAAAGTATATGAACGAGCATTGAAAGTCTTAAATGGTCACATCTGAATAAGTATATGACCTTTTGGAAATGGAGCTGGGACTGTGGGAAATGTAAATACGTAAAGCTTTGCCTGATTTGTGAGCCCACCTGTGTCTCAGTCTGAATCCACCTCTGCAATAGGCTCACTCTTTCATTTTCTACCACTTTCTCATCCATAAAATTCTCCACACTTTTTTTCAAACCAAAGCCAGCAAGCTGACCTCTAAAACGAATTAAACGCAGATCCACATGCGCGGAATGCAAGCAGCGTGTTGCTGTGTTTATCCCAGTGAAGGAAGTCGACTTTACGCAGACACATACACCATGGTAATGCTGGAGCACCTCCCAGCTAAAGATGTGCTTCTCATTAACTGCATCTGTCTTTCATATCTTGTATTTACAGTAGATAAGTATTTGTATTTAAATATAAAGCTCCAGGACTAGTTAAGACACCAGCTAAGGGACTGGGAATCTAACGACAGAGTATTACAGTTTCCAGTATGTTAATTATTACGCAAATTATGTGAACAGTTTTTCGAAACAATTTCAATTTGATGATTATTGTTCAATAAGAAACAAGACACAGGTGGCTGACAGAGGACAGAAGATGGACAACGGTGAAGCACAATAACAAGGAAAACAGCAAATCAGTTTTGGTGGGATATTGTTGTATCTTGGGGTGCAGACAAACTGAAACATCACACCCTCGCAGTTGTGACCCGGCTTCGAGGAGAGATTTACAGTGCACAACTGGATTACTTGCAGGCCGGGACATTTTATGGACTTTAATGAGTGAACTTGAGGACTCTCATCTCTGAAGAGGAAGAAAGCAGAGGATTCATATCTCTGGTCTGGTTTGGCCTGCACTGGCTTTAAGGCACAATGGGGTGCAATATGTGTGTAATGCAGAAGCCGGAGGAGCAGTACAGAGTCATGTTCCAGGTCAGTACCGTTTTCTTCTTCGACGTTCGGTTGGACACCAGTCTACATGCGTCCCATTCTTTGCAACACTACATCTGTCGCTTCTTACTGCCTGCTATTTACTTACCTCCTCACATTCTTAATGTTGTACTTGTTTGCTGTTAACAAGGTTTGTTGTAACTCTCTCTTCGTGTTCTCCATTCTTTCCCATGGGCCTACATAGACTATATTGCCAAAAGTATGTGAAACCAGCTTGTCTAGCATCTCATTCCGAAACCAAGGTTATTAATATGAAGGATGAATCTGATTGGCCAGTTGCGGTTATGATAGCCTGTACTCTTCTGGGAAGGCTTTCCATTAGAAATTGGAACATTTCTGGTGGGATCTGCTGCCATTCAGCTTGGGTATTGATGGTAGGTTATCAGGGCCCTTTCTGTGACCTTGTGTGGCCGACCACTTCAATCTGAACATGCTCCCAGACATTCTGACCTTCACTCATAATCACAACACTCGTTGTTGACCAGGACTAAAATGTGGTGACCTGACTTGTTGGAAAGATGGTGTCCTATGATGATGACAAATGAAAAGTCACTAACCTCTTCCGTACAAAGATCCATTCTGTAGCTAATGTTTACTGCAGGAGATGGGGTGACTGTGCTTTATTATACACCTGTGACAGCAATGATCATGGCTTAATTAGGCAATTCCTTTAATTACTAGGTGGGTCCACATACTTTTGCCCATATAGTATAATATATACGTAGTAAATCAAATATTCTTACTCAAATCCATTCTTCTGTGATGCATCTAATCATGCACAAATAAGTATTCTGTATCTCATAAATAATGCTTCATAATTTGAGTGTAAACAGAAAAATGCTAATTCTATACTCCAAAATATGAAAGAAAGTGTATTCTACGATGTATAACGTTTTATCATGAAGACCACCACATTTGAAAAATATTTACCACTTAAATAATTTCAAGGATCAACAACATGCAGTGAACACACAACACAGCACAAATTCTGATTTGTTTGTCTGAAGATCTGTACCGTCGTTGTTATCAAGCAATTAATTTTTTCTGGCGTCATCATTGACTGCATTGCTTCCGTGATGTGATCACAGCATTGAAATCGATTTTTCTTTCAGCTTGCATGAGCAATCTTACAGTGGAAATGCAATGTCAGTGATTCACTGAGATGCTAAAAGGTCTCTTCAGAGCAAACTAATACCACAGGATTAACAGCCAAATACAGGCTCCTTAAATGCTCTACACAGCAGCCCAAATCCCCAGTGTCCAGTTTAGAGGCACTGGAACTCCTTAATTATTTTCCTTAGCGAATGTCTTTATGAAAAGCAGCTTACTTGGTTTCATGTGTTACCTGCCAAAATGTTGGATGAATTCGGAATACAGTGGTACCTCGGTTCTTGAACTTAATCCGTTCCGGACTCTGGATCGAATACTAAAAAGTTTGAGTTCTGGTCGAATTTTCCCCATAAGAAATAATGGAAAACCAATTAATTGGGTCCCGGCCCCCCAAAATTACACCTAAATACTGTATATGTTTTGTTTTTTTAGCATTTAAACACAAAATGAACAGGATAAAACAAGAAGAGCATTTTTTTCTTAATGGCTTCCAAAA
>JABFEA020000110.1:12582325-12593441 GCA_019775915.2 Cyphomyrus plagiostoma | reverse complement strand
CATCTGGTATACCCCCCCCCCCCCCAAAAAAAAAAAAACAACTGCAAATGCAGTAGTTTGAAAGAAACTGATGATGTGTTCTTCAAACCCAGAAGGAAATTAATAGGATAGTTTTGCTGAATGCACATTTTATGCCAACCCATTTTCCCTTCAACTTTTTAAAATATGCTCCACAGTTTAATTTAGCTTAAAAGTAACTGAATTTGCAAAAAAAACCATTCCATTTGTCAGGAGATTATTATGCCGTACAGGTTCTACAGTATGTGCATCCTGGGTATCCCTGCAAATGACTTTTATGATGGAAGATCAGACTTGAACCACTATACTGACCACGGACTCCCTGCCTACTGTGGAGAGGGGCAGCAGCTCCGGAACACCAGCCTGTCCACACGGCGTAGAGGTTCTTACACTTCCTCCGTTGTGTTGTTTTTTTCCGTGCTTAAGCCCCCCAACATTATTCTCCAGCGGCCTCTCCCTCTCTCGCTCCCACCACAGGCTGTCAAATTTGTCTCAATGGGATGCTGTTACCACAGCAACTGAAGTCATTAAGCAAGACTAATGTGCTTCGCCATACTGACACACACCGATGCAGTGTTTACACATAGACGCACACACCCATAGTCAAAGGGCGATTGTGTGACGATCGCCGATATGCACCCTCCGTGAACGTGTTAAAAGGTGCACACACCCACAGCAACACGAGGATAAAAATAGAAACAATGCTTGTATGATGTTGTGGGAATTATCTATGCGAGAATTCGTTCACAAGGTGTTGAAGACGTAAGTACCTTCTGTCTGTCATCTGCACCCAGGCGTCTTACACTTACATGCAGCTGTTTCCGAGTCTCTGACATGTATCGCACAATCACATCCAGGTGGCTTATAGAGAAACAGAGATATAACACCTATCCCCATATCTACCCCCCCCCCGCCCCCCAGGTATTAAAGTCTAGAACCTCTTAGTTGTGTATTATGGCTTATGTGTGACTCATTTGCTGGGACTGTCACCGGTCACAGTCCCAGCGTCTCCAGCAAAGATTAGGGTCTGGCCTGGGTCAAACCGCCTCGTGTGCAAGCAGCATTACATTTTTATGAGGTTAGGATTGAGTTCCTGTCATCTATTGTCGGTTATCAGAGAGGTGAGGGTGGGAGGGGAGAGACTGTAGGACAGCAGGGGGAAAATGGGGAAGGGGGCCACTGGACTGTGAGAATGCACAACTGTTCGTCATGGTCTAAGAACAGATAGACCATAATTATGCAATAACATTTTGAAGAAATGAACTTTTCTTAGGTATTATTCTACTTTAGTTTCCACAGAAGTGATAAAATCACATAATCACATAGAGCGCTATCTAATTTCCAGGTAATATTGCTTGAAGAGAGTGCCACTTTCCATTCTTCCTGTGCAGTGCTTAACTGCAGCTGTTGCATAACCGAAATTCCCACCTAATGCCTTGTCACGTATCTGCATTTAGACTCCGCGCTTACGAGAAAGTCCCTCACAGGTTCAGGCATACAGACATGCACATGGAAATATGGGAAAGTCAGAGCAGCAGGACCAGAGACAGCTTACAGCTTACGCCTTACGCCGAAGGATCTGTGAGACCTGGCAAGCTACAGCGGCGGGTGAATGGGGATATGCAGGGATAGACGAGATGGTTGGCTGGTAGTGGATCTGGGAAGATACAAGCTGGAAAGAGTGATGAGCAAAGGAGAGCAGAGGGAGGAGTGGAAGAAAGGGCAGGAGCAGATGCTGAATGCTTGTGCGGCTGCATCGGCCACAACCGAGACACTGTAGCATTTCAGACCGACAGCTACTGGCAGAAATATTACTCTCTTACTCTATTAATCTCCACTTTATGAAACAGTACTGTTAAAGTACAACAACGCAAACTTTAATGATCAACGCAAAGTAAAAAGACCGGAATGTAAGGTGTGGCTTAACCAGCCAGTGATGGATACAAAACAAGAATCCCCTATCTTCCATGTCAGCTCCTCTTTCTCCAGTTAAGGTCTGATTCCCTCACGCTTTCCGCCCACCAATGGGACGTCACAGTCATTTAAGTACTGCAGGTTAGAATGATAACACAACATGGAAATGCGGAGCTACACTGCTGTACCGCCTTTTACCCGGCACTCCCCATCTCATTCCGCTGTTACCCCACCCCCCCCCATCTCCGCCCCCCTTCCCCCCTTTGAACAACTTACCTGTCTTTCATCCATCCGTCTTCCTCTCCCCTGCCTCTCCCGCTGCTCTCTTGCTATGCAATTCTGAATATTAAAGTATGACAGAAATATTAAAATATGCCTGTCACCTCTTCCAAAGCCATATTTTCCATAAGGTTGCAGAACTTTGCTGCCCGTTAAGCACATTATATAGAAAACATCCTATACTTTTGTTCAGCCGTGGTGGCAGTAAAATATAATATCTTACAAGGGTGTATCTAAAACCCTGGACTCCCAGTCAAAATGTCAACATGCCTCCCCCCTGCTAAATTTTGCATATTCTTAGTGGCCATGTGAAGTGTTGGGCCCCCTGGATCTGCCAGAGTATCGACACCTTCGCTATGATGCCTTGTAAAGCTGGTTACAGCACAATACTAAGCGTATTATGATAATGATTAGCCTTAGCTGTAACAATGAACACTGTAATATCTCATTACGGCTACTCCCGAGTGCAAAGTCATCATCACCTCTGAGATTGTATCTCAGTGGCTGTGTGAAGGGAGCAGCAGGGAATGATACATGTGAGTGTCACGCAGTGTCATGAGAGGCCTGAGGGCTGCAGTGTGCCTGTTACAGCATGCGAGCCTGAGACAGGCGGCGGAATAAAGACTGGGGCCCAGTGCTTACTGTGAATTTAATGCACGTTTGGTAGCTAGTTGTTTTATTTCGACTTAATGTTCTGACTAAATTGAAGCTGAAAATGCGTCACGATGTGATGAAGCATAACCTCAGAAAGCACTGAGAAAACTAAGGTAGAGCAGTGTTTCTCAACCTGGCCCTCAGGGGCCCGCAGACGGTCCCTGTTTCTGCTCCCTACTGGAAGATGTCTGTGGCTCCCAAGAACCAGACCGGGAAACACTGAGGTAGAGGACTAGAAATTCGAATATTTCCGACCTTGGCCCACATGGAGTTCAGCGGACACAGGGCACAGCGACAGCAGCAGTGACAGCAAAAGCGCGATTTACTGACGCACACAGGTTACTGCTCAAACCAAAGCAGTAATTATACTCAGATACGCGGCAGATGGACAGAAGCTGGGATTCGAAAAAAAAACAGACTGTTAAGGCGAAAAGATCAAGAGAAACAGCTGAAGTGCAGAAATATTAGTGTATGGCAAGGTAACAAGGGGGAAATGCTTGGATAGCTGGCTCTGGCAAGGCTGGGGGCCGATGGGAACACATGCTGTGTTATGAGAGAAGAGGCAGCACCACATCCTGTCCTCACAGTCATTCACTCAAAAATGTTTTTGTTTGTTTTTGTTTTAAAAACAATAAAAGAACATCTATTGGCAGGGGGGTAAGAGCCACTCCATAAGTGACTGCGGGGGGAAGGGGGAATGGGGGGCTTTGATTATACTGGATTTGGCATAATCCAATTTTATACCTAAAAGCAGATTTACATTTGGTTCAGTTACAATGAATTTAAAAAGCTGAGAATGGGCTTTGTCTATTAAAGTCCTATGGAAGTAAAGCTGGGGCCAGAAAGAGTTCCAGAACTTTTTCAAACACTTGATTGTCATTAGTACACAGTGGGATAATAAAAAAAAAGTACACAGTGGGATGAAATCATGCAGCCAAACCAGTGGTTGAAGTGGGCTGGAACGCAGCGGAACGCAGTTCCGGAACTTCTGTATCCTAAAGACTTGATTTTTTTTTTCACCACACAAATGTCAAATGTCGAAAAATTAGAGTTCCTGCACTTATTTTTTCCCACTTCAAGCACTGAGCCAAACTTGTATAATTTTACAATAATTTGAGTAATTGTTCCCTAATTTAACAGTTTCTTGCTCTAAATGTTACTCTGCTTAGGTGTGACATTTATGCAGTTCTCTCTCGCTGCTTTGGTGGACACTTTAAAAAAGGTTTTGCACTGAGATGAAATTCAAGCCAATCTATCTGTATTTCAGTCAAAATGCCAGCTTTGAAATCGAGGAAGATGAAAACAAAGACGGTGGACAGAAGAAGCTGAAATCCATTTTTTTTGGTCGACTGCACAGAAGAGTGTTAATTTAAAATTCAGTCATTTCAAAAGGCCAGTGGCAGGTGGAGGAGGACGGGCCACGGTCCATGCTCTGAGATGATATAATTCCTCCTTGCTGTCATGCAGCTAACAAATGACTGGAGTATCGATATTACACTTGCACTGTGTTATATTGCAGTAGCTTATGAGCCCTGCATGCACACGCCCATGTATACATTCATGCACACTCCCGTGCATGTACCCATATATACAGTCATGCAAACACACATCCACACACTCACGCACACACTCATGCACACGCCCATGCACACACTCATGCACACGCCCATGCACACACTCATGCACACGCCCATGCACACACTCATGCACACACTCATGCACACGCTCATGCACACACTCATGCACACGGCCATGCATACTTTCATCCACACACCCATACACATGCCCATGCACACACCCATGCATGGTAAGGCAGAAAGTATTCTGTTATTTTTCCAGATACTGTGCCCTTATCTGTTTATTTGTATAATCATCTCTTCCTCAGACGACCATTGTTTGCTGGTACACACTTTAAATCAAAACAAAAAAATTGAAAAATATACAATGGTGAAATATATGTTGATTTGCAATCATTTCTCCAGCACAATTGCTAAAACATAATAGGAATATTTGCCTGTCTAGGAACCTGTTATGTGTGCCGACCGCTTGTATCTGAAAAGCAGGGTATGGATGCAGCTTTGGCTGGCATATACCTTGGATGATTTCTACTTACAATTATGAATTATTTTATAATTATAATGTTTCACTGAGCATCTGAATAAGCCAGAGTGTCTATCTCTTTCTCTGAGTGTTGTGTGTGTGCATGTGTGTCAGACCATGTCAGTGTCTCCCGGCTGTTTTAATGAGATTGCTCAGGCAGACTAGCACTCACTAAATCCTTAATTAAAAAGCTTGCTTTTTGCTTCTTGTTCCATACAGACAGAAAAGGGGAGGGGAACAGATAGGATTTAGAAATATTAAAGATTAAAGGACGGGCGAGGGGAACCGGGAGTATAAAAGACGAGTAAGGGAAACAGAGCCCTTAAAGTACAGATGAGTGGAATGGGAACCTTAATGGACAAGCAAGTGGAACAGGGTCTTAAAGGAGGGTCAAAGGGAAGGGGACCTTAAAGTACAGGCCAAGGGAACAGGAACCTTGCAGGACAGACAAGAGGAATGGAGAGCTTAAAGGATACAGGAGGGGAACAGGGACCTTACAGGATGGACGAGGGGAACGGGGACCTTGCAGGACAGGAAAGGAATGGGGAGCTTACCGGATCGGCGGATTGGGGACTCTAAAGGGGTGAGGGGAATGGATCCCTTGAAGGATGGATGAGGGGAATAGGAGCCTTAAAGGATAGGCAAAGGGAAAGGGACCTTAAAGGATGGGTGAGGAGAATGGGGAACTTAAAGGATGGGCAAAGGGTACGGAGACCTTATAGGATAGGCAAGGGAAACAGTGCCTTAACGGACAGGTAAAGAGAAGGGGACCTTACAGGATGGGTGAGGGGAACAGGGACCTTAACGGACAGGTAAAGAGAAGGGGACCTTACAGGATGGGTGAGGGGAACAGGGACCTTAACGGATGGGCGATGGGAACAAGGACCTTAAACGATGGGCGAGGGGAACAGGGACCTTAAAGGATGGGCAAGGGGAACAGGGATCTTAAAGGATGGGCGAGGAGAACAGGGACCTTAAAGGATGGGCAAGGGGAACAGGGATCTTAAAGGATGGGCAAGGAGAATCACAATAGCAAAAAATATCTCCTGAAATTGTGACACTAATGCTATAGACACACATTCAGAGATGCATTATGACCAAACCAATACCATGCACCAGCACTATGATCAAACTGATACAGTGCACAGGCATTATAACAAAACCACATTTTGCGTGCAAACTCGTGAGTAGTACTTTGAGCCAGTCCTCTACTATCCTCACTTCAAAGATAAATTTCACTTACTGAATGCCAGTGATATTTCAGACAGATAACTATTGTTCCAAAGGGGCTCCTTGATAATAACAAAATAATTTCTTCCTCCCTAGTATTTCCACTTATAAAGCTAAACTCTGCATATCACTCTGGCAGCCTGCAGTCCCAATCAGCATATTATCTTGCACCTTTTATCAGTTTTTTGTTTTCATCTCAGACATGAAGATTTATGTGAGTTTGTAGCCTAGAAAAAAAGTGGACTGGCAATAAACAGTGACTAATTATAGATAGACAACAGATTTTAAGGAAAACTGCCAGGAGAGCCAGGAAGCAGATTAGCTAAAATGACAAAATCATTGGCAGCAACTGATTTCAGATACAGAACTTGTGCATACAGAGCGGACAGTACACCGATCAGCCATAACTGGCAAATGACGTGAATAACCCTGATTATCGTGTCAAAGTGGCACACATTAAGGGTGGCATTAGATACGAAGCAAGTGAACAATCAGTTCTTAAAGCTGATGGACTGAAAGCAGGAAAAATGGGTAAGCATAAGGATCTGAGCAACGTTAACAAAAGCCAAATTGTGATGGCTAGAAGACTGTGCATCTCCAAAATCTTGTGGGGTTCCCATTATGTAATGGTAAGTACCTACCCAAAATGGTCCAAGAAAGGCTAACCAGTGAACCGGTGATAAGGTCATAGGCCAAGGCTCATTGATACGCAATTGGTGCTGGGAACTTTAGGTCCAGGCATTCATGTGGATATTACTTTGAAACGCACAATCTACCTAAACATTACTGCAGACCAAGTATGCCCCTTCATGGCAACGGTATTCCCTCATGGCAGTGGCCTCTGTTCAGGAATGGTTTGAAGAACATGAAAAAGAGATCAAGGTGTTGACTTAGCCTCCAAATTCCACAGATCTCAATTTGATCGAGCATCTCTGGGATGTGCTAGACAAACAGTTGATCCAAGGAGGCCCCACCTTGCAACTTACAGGACTTAAAGGATCATTCACTGCTGTGAACATCTTTGTGCCAGATACCACAGCACACTTTCAGAGGTCAAGAAGAGTCCATGCCTTGACAGGTCATCCGGAGGACCTACACAATATTATGATATTATGGCTGATCAGTGTATATATCTCATTCAGGGCTTTCTTCACCATCTCTCCTCACAGGAAAGCCTCATAAGCAGCATGCCTTGGTCTGCTGAATGGAGGCTTTACTGTGCCATTCGGGGCTTAACGAACTCTTAATGGACTATGGGAGAGCACTGACATTGTCCTGATTAACAGGCCCAGAATGCTGTTGATACTCTCTGGGCCCATCTCTGCGTGCACGGCCACTTCTCTCCCTTCCATCTCCATAGCGCGTGTGTAATTTTCTGCTCTTAGGATCGAGTAGTGCTTGTATGCGATAATGACCTCTTACTACGGTCTGTCTGTTTACGTCTCTTTTTCTTGTTGGCCCGGCCATACTTTTTGGGTGCTCTTTATCTACTAACCTCTGTGTCCATTATTCCCTCTTTATTTTGGCACAGTGAATAATACTAACAAATGATAGAACCTCTTCTGTGTATTAGCGCTGCGCTGATGCTTCTACAGCCCCTTAATCATCCTCCTTCTCCTTTCATTTGAATTTGCTGCCTAATATCAGTCATTTTACATCGTTTTGGATCTTCCTCTCTTACCCATCCATTTGTTGTTTTTTCGGTTCTGCTTCCATCTTCCTTCTCCTGCTCATATTTTCATGTTTTCCTCCATGGTAGGGTCTCCCCTCATGGAACAGTCTTCTCCTCGTGCACTACCTGCACCTTGTTTCTCCTGCTGATTGTTCCTCGATCCCGGTCGCCTCTTTACCTCCTCCCCTCATTTCTCTTGCACGGTTCTCCACCCGTCTGCAGGTTAACGGGAAGGAGCTGTCCCGGTTGTCTCAGGGGCGGCCCGCTGGGAGCCTACGTGCCATGCGGGACCCTCTCCTCATCCAGGTGGTGCGCAGGGGGCCCAGGAGAAAAGGGGGCAGCGGGGGGCCGATGGTCACCACCGGGGCGGCGATGGTGAGCGACTGCGCGGACAGCAGCACCCAGACGGACATCAGCTTCCAGCACATGCAGAGTGTGGGCAGAGCAGGTCACTCCCGGGCTGGGCCCTCGCCGCCTCCTCCTTCTCCTCCACTCCACCCTGTCCTGGAGCCGTACCTGCTGAGTGAGCCGTACGTACAAATGCCAACATGAGTGCGCTGCTGTCAGCTTGACCCTCCATCAGTAAGGGGTCATGACGGCACACTGGGCAACTTCTTGCGCCGTGTTGCTGAGCACTATTGTACTATTTGAAAAATGTACAATTTGAAACTTCTATTTGAAAAACTGCTTTTCACATTCATCCAGACATAGATGAGTTGCCCTTTGTCTCACCTGGCTGGCAATTGCCCGGCAACATTGCTCAAAAAATTGCCCTATTTTCAGTATCTCTTTTCCTTTCAGTCCCCCCCTACAGCAGGACTACTGTGACCTTAATGACTACTTTGACAGCTCTCACCACGAGGTTGACAGACAGGATGAATTTGAATATGAGGTTAGCTCAGTTCTCTCATTTGTATTCACATTAAGTGACTCCCTGTCATATGTTACAGTTACTCTCATACCTCTCTCATTACTAGGAGGTAGAGTTGTACAAGTCCTGTCAACAGGACAAGCTGGGATTGACTGTGTGCTACCGCACTGACGATGAAGAGGACCTGGGGATATATGTTGGAGAGGTGAGAGTCCGGAGGAGCTCTTCCTGGCCTGTCTATACCAACATTTGTAATGGTTTCCTTCTTCCTTGTTTGTACAGGTCAATCCCAATAGCATAGCTGCAAAGGACGGCCGTATCCGAGAAGGAGATCGAATACTGCAGGTATGGATTATAAAACTGAGTCATGACAAGAGGTGGAGATTTCAGGTCCAGAGAGTACAAATCCAGACCAAGAATTTGTCTCAACCAGCCAGTTGATTATAAATAGTCATAGTCACAGAGTATTTTTGTGGTTGGTTGAAGCAAAATTTTTGTACTCTCTGGACGTGAAATCTCCACTTCGGGCCATACCTGCCAGGCAAGGCCCCTTCTGTGTGCTGTGTGAGTGACTGCTGTGTGACTGACTGCTGTTTGAGTGACTGCTGTGTGAGTGCACCCAGCGATGGATTGGCACCCCACCCTCTTCTGTTCCCTGCCTTGTCCCCATAGGTTCAGATCCCCCGTAACCCTGAACAGGACAAGAAGTAGATCGATGTATATCACTTGTTCTTAAGCATAGGCGCAAAATCTTATTTTGGGGGGATTATCATTTTACTCTTCAGTCATGCTGGGAATGATTGGCTATTAAACTTTGTTATGAGCCATTTTAAATGGTATTTTTTTGCAGCTGGGAGGTTGAATTTTGTCAACTCCGCCAGTCACACCAAAATTCATAGTATTAAAATTTAAACCACATTTGTAACACAAATAACACATAGTAGGTGCGAGACAGAAATTCCTATTGACATAAAGTCATCTTTAAAATCATTCTTTACAATGAATGTAACAAAAGAAATCCATCTGATTGAATTGACAGCCAGCTGACAGAGTTGACATCATATAAAAAAGTACACAAACATCTAAAACACACAGAATGCCATTTCAAGCACAAATCTCAAATTTTTGGATGTTTCAGACTTTAACTGAACCCTATTACAATGAAACCTTTAAAGTATCTGACAGAGTTGACGTGTTACAAAGTTGACAAAACTGTTATTTTTTTATTTCAGTCTTACTCAGTAGGCATTTTATTTTTTAAAGTTGGTATGAGTCCTCTTAATGCTAATCAAAATATGCATTTTTTAACCGTAGTTGACCTGTTATGAGTGAGACATGCCTGATTCAATATTATTTCATGAATTTATCAGAACAATAAAAAACAGAGAGCTCGCCAGTCCCTCCTTTTTTGAAACCAGGAAGTGAGGCAAGGATTCTGAAGATACAGTTGATCCTTTTCATCCCTGATTAAATAATGTTTTTGTAGAAATCTGACAGAGCTGACAAAAATCTGGGACAAAACTTTAAAAGGGCTGCCATTTTCATACAAATATACATATTAAAACAAAGATAATTATAATAATAAAAATGTACAGCATTATAAGCAGCAGGTATTTGATTTTAAACACTTTTAACACATTTTTTAATTGTTTGGTAAAGTTGACAGCCTGGGACAAGGATGTTTTCTGGCACAAGTTTAGAAGTTAAGAAAAAGCAAACCAATAATTAAGTAAATATGGTTGATTTTATACAAATAAATATTTTAAATATAAAATTAAATTAGCATGTCCATATATAATATTTTTAAGTTTTTGTGGTAGGACGTGATTTGGCCTAATTCTGAAGTATTGGTCATATAATATAGAGATTGAGCATAGAAGTGAGCATAAATAATCAATAAGTATTTAGGTATAAAAGAATGAAATCTATATTGCTCTGTTTTATCTGGTTATTTATGGTCTCTTGGTATGTAAAAAACCATGAAACTTTTAAAGACTTTCTGGATTTCTGAAAATTTTCATAATTTTTTCCATTAAGTTTCTGATTATATTAAAATCTTATTTGAAATACAAAAAAAAAAATTTAAATTATCAGATTCTATTACACTACTATTATTCACTTAAAATATTTAAACTGATCTGAGATATAAATAATCTCTTTATAACAGAATAACCATTTGTTTTCATTCTGCCAACAAACTTCAGTCTTATTTCAGGCAGTTTCTCTGTCTTTACATTTTAGTCTTTCAAGTTGACAGAATGCCTCTCCTGGAGCCGACACCTTATCGTGGTGGAGGGGTTCGCGTGTTCCAATGATCCCAGGAGCTAAGTTGCCCGGGGCTTTATGCCCCTGGTAGGGTCACCCAAGGTAAACAGGTC
>JABFEA020000110.1:12563842-12575153 GCA_019775915.2 Cyphomyrus plagiostoma | reverse complement strand
CGCGCGGCCTTTTATAACTTTCCAAATTTCTTAACAGTGGTTCTGGGGCGGTTTTGGGGGGGGGCGGGGGGGGGGTTTGGGGGGGGGGGCCCGGGGGGGGCGGGCAGGCTGGACGTCAACCGCAACGAGAGCCTGGTGCAGCACGAGATGGCTTTGCTGGAGGAGGAGCTGCGCCACCTGGAGTTCAAGTGCCGCAACATCCTGCGGGCGCAGAAGATGCAGCAGCTGCGCGAGAGGTGCATGAAGGCCTGGCTGCTAGAGGCAGCGGTGGCGGGCAGGGCCCACGGAGCCCCTGAGCCGGGGGTCGCTGAGGACCCCTCACACCACGAGCTGTCCGACATCACGGAGGTGCCGGAACGGGAGCGTTCAGACAAGGACAGCAGCAGCGCATACAACACGGGGGGCGAGAGCTGCCGCAGCACACCCTTAGCCAGCGAGCTGCTCACCCCCCACTGCGCCCACCAGGACGAGCCCCGGGACCTTTCAGCCAGCGGTAGGCACACGGAGAGGGCAGGCCAGGTCAGCAACCTTAACCATTCCTATTTTCTCAGCATGAACAGCAAGAGGGCTGCGCAGGAGGGTGACGACAACACGGGCAAGTTCCGATCTCTGTCCCAGGATGACAGTGCTGGGAGGGGTTCTGAAGGAGGACTGAGGTGGAGCCCTAAGGGCAGCGGGACGATGGACAGGCGGGGTGGGCGCAGCGCCGACAACAGCCCCTACTTTTCCCGGCGTCCGCATGTGGCCAAACCGCCAGCACGCTACCAGAGCTGCATGCAGCTGAGGTCCCCTTCGGCTCCCATGGACCTCACAGTGGATGGTGAGGAGGCCACAGCCGAGGAAGAGCACGACGGGCAGCTCAACCCGCATGCGCCGAGCATCAGCGCCGAGGCTGCGGAGAGCAGGCGGGCCCCACTGCCCTTAGCCCTGCCCCCCGTGTCCCCGCGCATGGAGTGGAAGGTGAAGGTACGCAGCGACGGCTCGCGCTACGTGGCCAAGCGGCCGGTGAGGGACCGGCTGCTGAAGGCGCGCGCCATGAAGATCCGCGAGGAGCGCAGCGGGACCACGACGGACGACGACGCCGTCAGCGAGATGAAGATGGGCCGCTACTGGAGCAAGGAGGAGCGCAAGCAGCAGCTGATGCGCGCCCGCGAGTACCGCCGCCGCCGCGAGTTCATGATGCAGAGCCGCCTGGAGTGCCTGCGCGAGCAGCAGGGCGCCGCCGCCGCAGACAGGGGCAGCCAGCAGGGGGCTCCACAGGAGGCCAGCATTCTGGAGCTCAGTCAACGAAAGAGTATGAAGAAACGCAGCCGGAGGATCCTGGACAACTGGATCACCATCCATGAACTTCTAGCTCACGGCAGCCGCTCTGCGGATGGAAAGAAAGTGTATAACCCCCTCCTGTCGGTGACTACTGTGTGAGAAAGGAAGGAAATATGCAAAGACACATGATAGATGAAAGACTACAAGGAGGACAGGCAGTCAGTGTAAGGGGCAGGTGGTGTGCTAAAGCAGACTGACCGTATGGTGGTGACCCATAAACAAGGACATTTACTGGCCTTAAAAATTAAGCATTCGCTTACCACTGTGTTTTATCTGTTACCCGGGCAACCAATCAACCACTTACGGACACATTTATCCAAGGAGGTAATATTAAGCTCCAGAGGAGCTGGCGGAGGAGTGATGTGTAGACACAGTGCAGAAGGACCCAAGGATGCAGCCAGAGCCCGATAAACATTGTAGCTGATTAACATGCATTGCAGGCTAAAAGCACAAACTGATCATATTTACCGGAGAACGTCACATGTGAATTACCACTAACATCTTGCTATTACTACTGAAATGAAAGTCAAGCCGTGAGCAAGAAATTTAAATGGTCACTAGAGCACAGGGACTCTGGGGGGGGCGTCACAGACTCCTGACAGTGACTTCTGATCTGATTAGGATTCTGTATCTGGCTGCATATCAATGTAGCTTAATGTTGTTATGGCATGCTATCGGGTCAAATAGGCCCTTTTGTGAGAAAATAAGCCAAACAGTAAAGGAAAGGACCATGGTCCACTTCACGCAAGGAAGCAGGTGCTTAGACCTTAAACCTTTAAAGTTTACAATCATTTAAGACTGTGGAGAACTAAAGAAATATGATGATTCCAGGGTTAAAGGTGTGTGTGAAACCATATGAGCATTAAGTGAGACACTTAGTGCACTATGTGTGTGTGATGTGTTGTCTCTAAATGTCCCAGTTACTTTATGGTCATATGATGTCACATGGTGACACTTCTATCTGCGTTATTTAAGCGGTTTATGGCATCATCTTTAACTAGAAATCTGAACTGTTTTTACATTTTTGTCTTTTACCTGAAACTTTGTGCACAAAATTAAAGTGAAATGTTTCGAAATAGCACACGCGAGACCCCAATATCCTGCTACTTTGTGCCTCTTTCTGTACATTGAATTATTAGACCATTTACAACAAAGGACTCAATACATCATGACAAAGACAAATACATTTTTAAACCAGTTCTGGTCTATCATCAAGCATCAAACGCCTTAATAATACTCCAAGTCAGTGTTTCCCAACCTGGTCCTTGGGGACTAAAAATGTGGTTCTGTCTGGCAAGGGCGCTGGAAGGGAGATAAGACTTGGACTGTTTGGGGTTCCCCGAGGACCACGCCAGGAAGTGCCGGTCTAAGTCTATACTCAACTCATGAGAGCCCATCACCCTTCTGATTTATGACAATAACCATTTACATCCCCGAGGAAACCATTTACCAGCTCAACTGGCAGCCAGGCAAAGACCGCGGAATGTGCTCCACAAAGTAAAGGCACAATAGTAGGTAGGTAAACACTGACGTAAAAGCACAGTGACCTTGGCAATGGAAGCACACAACAGATACTCACAGGAGAGACAAGCAGACGTACTCAGGGCGATGACAGCATGTGTTGTCAGCAAATAGCAAGATGAAAGACCCCAGACATGCCAAGGGAATCACATTGAAATATCATTCATGTTGCTGCATTGCCAGAACAGCAGAAGTGTGCAGCACCATTTACAAGAAAGACACAAGAGAGAAAGATTTCAATGTATAGAAACTTCACTCTGTAAGTGACTTGCATGGTGTTAATGTTTAGCACAAAATAAGTGGGGATGGGGGAAATGTGCTGTATATACTTTTAAATTCTGCTATGTGCTGCTGAGGAATTTGTGCAGTGTCTATTTAGTCAGTGTTTGTGTGTACGACTGAACATCCCTTGTTTTATTTAAGAAAAGGAAAGTAGTATCAACAGTTGTTCAAAGTGCAAATATTACTCGTGATGTTGATAAACGTTCTGCTACAAGAAGCATTTTAAAATAAAGCCTTTTTATATGCACATATACATCCTGAATTGTCCTGAATGCTTTTTGCCTAACAGGTCATAGCCTCTACAATAGCGGTCTATGTTCACCAAGAATAAGAGACAGCACAGGGTTGCTTCCTCCACATGTACGCCACCTGTGCTTAACTGCGCTATGCATAGGGTTCCATCTAACACAGATCAGTAGTTCTCAGGGAGCACACAGCTTTTGTTCAAAAAATAGCATTTCAAAGGAGCACACATCAATGAGCGAGTATAAAATTACAGCATGTTTTTGTTTCGGTCTGAGATCAAAGGTAGACAAAACGTTATAATGTGGATTGTACAGTGTGTGCATCTTCAGGAAGACAGACTCCATTGTAGCAGGTGGTTCCCTTCCTGACTGCTACAGGAATTATTCACACAGGGGAAAGCTGTAGACTTTGAAGTCATGGGGTCAGTGTCTGAGATTGTTCTGTAAAAATTTAAAGGCACGAGCCAAATGACTGAAAACTATTATATGTGCATAGCTGTAGACTAATTATTCAAGGCAACATAGAAAGATTAAAAACTATTTCAAGTTTTCAAATGGCCAAACTACATCTAACAAAAGCAACATTCCTGGCTTAAGGTAATGTACAGCTACTCCAGACCAAAGCTCATGGAGAAACCAGTGGCCTGTGCTACAAAGCGGGGCTACTGGCTTATCGGGGTAACTTGTTGGATTTAAGGTAGTCTGGGCAAAATGTAAATGAACGAATATGAAGTCCATTTATACTGTGGTACCTTAACTCTGACAAGTTACCTCAATAAGCCAGTAACCATGCTTCATAGTACAGGCCACTGGTCAGCATCTACACAATTAACTTTGGTTCACCAGTATTGACATCAGAGGATTATGCTGTTAATACTACAAAAAAAAGTTACTAACCATGAAACAAAAGTAGATTTGTCACATACAAAAAAGGGGGGGGGGGGCAAGGCTACAGGGGGATACAAAGAAAAGATAACCTATTTGGGGACAGGGAAGTAGCAGTGAAGGAACTTACAACTGCTTCCTTTTATGCTAGATCTGAATGTCATAAAGTTAGTGATGTGTACAGACACAGCATCTTCTGATTTTTAAGCTTCACTTGTTTTTTACACCATTACTTGGGTGACATGAGTCTGCGACTCCGAGCAGACAGTAGAGACAGGAGCCAAATGAGGAGCCAATTTCCTAAAACAATATTGAACCTTTATTTTCCTAACAAGGAGAAAATGGAACTAAAGGCAACATCAAAAAGAAGCTTTATACACAAACACACAACCGCGTGTCTGCATTTTCATCAATACCATATTATCAATAATAACAATAACAAACTATCGGAACCCATAAGAAACCAAAGGTGTGGAGAAAATGTGAAGCTTACAACAACTTGAGCGAGTAAGAAAAGGAGGCAGAGAGGAACAAGGACGGGGGGTTGGAGGGATAAATGAAAAGGTGACCTGTAGACAGTGAAGTAGCACCAAGGAACTTACAATCGTTTCCTTTTATTCTTAGTATGTCCTTCAGAAGCACAATTCATTACAAACTGCCCCTGTGAACAGGGGACCAGGTAGAAAATTAGCAAGTTGCGAACATGGTATGTTTCTGATACTGTCCTTCAAAAAAAAAAAAAAAAAAAAATTCACAAAGACTGGGATGTGCTGTGCTCTGAGGGCTCTGATAGAAAACGATCCCACACTCGCACCGGCTCCGGACGCAAACCGGGAGGAGAATCCGGCAAGAGGCGAAGAGGAGTGCAGGACTGCGCCGGACTGCGCCGTGAGAGCAGGAGTGGGTAGGTTTGGCCGTGAGCCATGGCGGCCTGGTGGGCCGGGGGAGGATGATGGCGAGCTCAGAGAGGGCGGAGCGCGGGAGTGTACAAATGAACAACAAAAGCAGGAACTCGTCAATGTAAGAGGACCCGCAAACTGGGGGTTATGCCAAGCAGAGTCCGGCCAGAGTTCTCCTATCATCAGCTGCCATCTAATCCCCCCACCAAGTGTGACAGACCCTCCCCCCTTGTGTCCTCCTGACTTTCCCCATCACCAACTCATCCCAAGATCTGGGCAGGGAAAAAACAAAAGAAATCCTCATTCATTACTTTTGAAAAATACACGGTCAAAAAAAGCTGGCGAAACAATAAACCAGGCATATATGTGCATGCAAGATTACTATATACAGGGTTCCCCCAATTCTGGCAGAATAAGTTTCCAGTACCACAAGAAAATTTTCCAAAACCCACAAATTTGTAAAACTAAAGCAGATACAACAGATTTTGTATAAGAAAAAATAACAGTAAAATAAAAAAAAAAATCTAAAATCTAGTACCTAAAATCTAGGATCTAACTATTGTAGCTAGACCCAAGCTATTAACTATTAACTTCTGCTCGTACATTTCTGAAGCAGGAAACAAAAATGAACAAGGCCAGAACTTCTCCCCTCTATCCAAGAATTCCAAAACTTATCCAGGGCCTGGAAAAATTATTTTAAACTTTTCCAGGTTTTCCATGACCACGGGTACCCTGTATACACAACAGTGACATGCTGAATACGTGAAACTTCACTATACAGAGCAGCAGTTTTAAGATCCCACCCAAACACCTTCAGCTCTACTAATCTCCAGATAATATCGCACATATTGAAAACAAAAACAGCTTTACATACACAACTGTATTTAATGCCATTTAATGATTGTCTGGAAATATTCTTGATGGCCCTTCAATTGCAGCATTTCACTTCTTAAAACTTCGACATACAGATTATATCACAAGAAGAACCAAGTGTAGCCCCCAGCGTCTCCCTAGGTACATTAACGCCAAGCAAAGCAGGACGTAACATGCAAATTCATAACGGATTACGTCCAAAAGAGAAGCGGCAGCTGTGTAATAAACATCAGGAATAAGACAGAACCTTTATTAAACCCCCCCCCCCCCCCCCCCGTGAGCGCCTCACCTCAGAGCGTCTGGGAGAGCGTCTGAGGGAGCTCTGGCTTCAGAGGACGCGTCTTCTTCGACTCGGAGACATCTTGGGGGGGGGTGGTTTGCTCCGCCTCTCCCTCGCCTCTTTGGCTCTTCCGCTTCCTTTTAGAGTCCTTTGCCCGGCTGGCACGCCCGGCGCCGCCCTGCTCCTGTAACTGGATCTTCAGCGGCAGAGGGGGCCGGGAACAGCCACAGAACAGCAGGCGAAAGGGAGAAGGGAGGACAACAAAGTCAATAGGATCTGGATATATATGGCGTCATACGCCACAGGGCAGTGTCTCCCAACCCCGTCCTCTGGGAATCGCAGACGGTCCACGTTTCTGCTCCCTCCTCCTCACCAGTATAAGACTGTGCAGCGTGTGGTGGGGGGGCTCAGACGCCGCTTGCAGGAGTCGGTGGATGACTTGTGTCTGGTCCAGGGTGACCTCCAGCATGTCGCCCTCAAGCTGCAGCTCCTCCAGCTGAGCTCGGGTGGCAGGGGAGAGCTCTATGACGGGACCCCTCAGACAGGGAAGCAGGGCGAGCAGGGATTCGGGCCCTGGGACGTCAAGGGGCACACGGTGAGGGAACTCACACAGAGGCCCGGGAAAGAAAATCCGCGTCGGGCACCATTATGGCCCGAATAGGCCAAAAGCAGTAAGCTAATGTCACCACCCGAGACTCACGGCCTCTATTTACAGAAATCACAGAAAACTTGTACAGGAAAGAAGTACTATATACAGGCTCTGACCTTTGACCCCATTTGTGCCCCCTTTCCTGCTGTGTCCATTTTCACATTCAGCCTGTAAAGAGAACAGCCCATGAAAACAGCCCCAAAATCCATCACACCCACTCAGAAAGGGAAAGATGAAGCAAAATCCTCTCACCCCCTTCCTGCGGGAGTCGTCATCCTCCGTCAGGTCTATCACACCATCCTCCCGGTCGCCCTTTTCCGCTCCATCAGAGTCCGACAGCACTATCACGTCGTCTTTGGCCTTGGCCCCGCCTTTGGCCCCGCCCCCACAGTCACCCTTCCCCCGCAGCGTCTCCTGGAGCGCCCGCAGTGTCTGCAGTGCTGCCCTCAGCTCGGGGCTGTCGAGCGCCTGCCTGGCACGGCCCTGCCAGCCGATGGCCCTCTCCGTCAGGCACTGCAGCGCCTCGCCCTCAGGGAGCCGCACTGGAAGTTTCTGCAGCGCCACCAGCAGCGCTAGGATGGTCTCTAGCCGCGGGCGGCGTGAGCGCTGGCACAGCGGGCACAGAAAGCGCGTGTCCCAGTCCCACCAGCAGAGGGAATTGGCGGGGAGCGAGAGGGAGGGAAAGGGGACACAGCCACCATGGAACCAGTCCTGGCAGAGGTGACAGCGGAGGATGGGGGGTCGGGGGGGCTGCCCACACAGGCAGACCTCAGGGGTGTCCGAAGGCGGCGGCGGTGCCAGCTGCTCAGGAGTCTCCGTCAGGTCGATAACTGCTTCGTCCTTTCTGTCCGCCAAGGGGCTGCAAGCTTCCTGCTCCACGCTACCCTCCCTTCCCTTCCACCATGCCTCACTGTCTCCATTCGTGAGTCCCGGCTTGCCCAAGTTGACCTCCTGGAGGCGCTGTACAGCCTCCTTCTCCCTCCTTTCTCCTTCTTTGAAGGCAGACACCTGACAGAGAGGTGCCATGTAGCAGAGGAGCAGAAACGCATTACGAGAGAGGAGCTGACTCCAGTAAGTGGGAGATGCTGCCATGTGAGTGACATTCATTACAGCTTCATTCAATTCTGGCAGTAATTCCCCTCATCTTTACACACATATAGACACAGATAAGGCACAGTCTTCTACACAAAACCACCCTCTGCACATAAATACTCCTTGATGACCGGCCCCAGAGGCAGCGACGTGCACAGGTGTGCAAACACTCACGATGGCAGCTGGATCCCGCAGGTCCTGCGCTGTGAGACCCAGACTGTCCGAGTCGGCTTTGGACGCCCTCCCGTCACACCGCTGCCGCTTCCTGTCCACGCAGGGACACAACACCTGCAGCACACAGCAGCCTGGCTCAGAGACATCCTGACGGCCCGCGGGAGCAGCCCCACCCCAGTGGCCTCCCTTCGCCCCACCTCCAGCAGGCTCTGCAGCGAGTTCTTCTTCAGGAAGGTCTTGCTGGCCTTCTCTCTCCACGAATGTGCGCTGGCCACCTGGAGCTCCAGCTGCCTGAGTTCCTCCATCTGCACGGGCAAGTCCCTGCCGACGGCCACCAGCCCCTCCAGGTCGTCCAGGCAGGGGTAGTGCTCCCCGTTCTGCGGGCGGGAGCAGAGAAGCCGCCGCCGTTCAGCGGCACGGGCGACTGCAGGCACGGCCGGCGGAAGCCGGAACGCTCCGGCGTACCTGGATCTCCTCCAGGTCGGTGACCCAAGCCCGAGCCCGGCTCAGGCAGCTCTGCAGGGACAGGATGTTGGGCAGCCGCACGGGGATCATGGTAGCTTCGTTAACGATGGCCTCCAGCGTGGAGAGCGGGTGCTTCTGCCTGCAGGCGCCAGAGGAAGAGGCTGCAGTTAGTTACAGCTGCAGCACGGGGCTGCTTCTCTCAGGTCAAAGGGCCAGTCTCCCCGGCGCAGGGCTGCAGGAGAGCCCCGGAGAGCCCTGGAGAGAGGCCTCACCTGTGCTCCAAGCAGATCTGCGCCTTTTCCTCCCAGCGCTCGGCGATGGTCAGCAGCTCCTGCAGCTCGCCCATGGCCGTCTCCACGGCACTGCTCTGCGGCACGTTGCAGCCGGCCTCCATCAGGTTACGCAGGACGCTCAGAGTGCCTGACGCCGGTGCCTCGCCTCCCTGCCGGCCCAGTGCCCGCTGCACCTCCCCCAGCCAGTGACCCTGCTTCCGCAGGCCCCGCAGCAGCCCCAGGGCGGGTGGCTCGGCGGCCAGCCTCTCCCCATGTTCCAGCAAGGCCTGCAGCTGCTCCGAGGGGGGTGGGCCCCGGCTGCAGTCACAGCTGTCCAGGAAGGCCTGGCACCGGCTCTGGAACTGCTCAACTGACAGGAGCAAGGCCTGGGAAGGCAAAGTGACCGGGACACGGACTCAGCGGCTCTGGGATCCGCAGTGACCTCGACCGAGGCCCTTTCTGCATGCAGCAACGCTAACTTAGCAAAACTTGATAAACCTCACATAGGTGGCGGTATCATTAGCGGTAACCTGGGTGTTAATATCTAACATCCCTAGCCGATAGATAGGAATCAGGCCCAGTCCAGGCATTGTTACCAGCTACTACAGCCCAACCCAAAGCCCAATTTATTTCATTTCCTGTGTCCGCCCCATTTCCATCAGCTGTGCAGAATGTAAGGTTCTGACACGCTGCAGTACCTGAGGCACATGGCTGCATACATACTATCAGGATGCCAGCCGTGTGGGAATTTTTTAAACTGGAAACTGAAAGTAATAATAATTGACACTTATTAACCCCTGTGGGGATATAACCTGTACGCCTCCGTCAACTTGTTCTCTGTATTTGAGCGCAAAGGGTTGTTTTAATACAACAGAGCTAATTAGGCACTTGCAGAAACACCAGAAGGAAGAATACAATGAAACTGTCTTACTCAGATGAAGAATGTACAGTGTGTGCGTGTGTGTTTAAAAAAGAACATCACTAAGGCGGCTCCCATGCTGAGCGCAGTGTCGGACCTGCGGAGATTCGGTGTGGCCGGACTCACCTGCACCTGCTCCAGGGGGCTGAAGAGGCAGGGCAGGCTGCTCATCTTCTCCACCAGAGCCCTGAACTCAGCCAGGGTCAGGGCCATCCCCCTGTGTGCACGCACAGTTAGCCCTGCGACCCGCACGCCCTCACCAGAGACGGCCGCTCAGAGCCAGTTACCTGCCGCGTGAGCTGCTCAGGAGCTCGGCGCTGACACTCTTGCAGTGCTGAAAGTCACTCAAGGTGACATTTAGCCGCTGGAGAAGGTCGTTGCTGGGGAATTTCTTCTCGGCGGCTTCCATCTTCAGTATTTCCAGCTCTTCCACGTCTGCTGGGGAAAAGGCAAAGAGCTTGAGAAAAGGGACAAAACGAAGGCACCAGCATCCAGCGTGTGAGCCATCTGATCCGAAGGCGGCTCGCAGACCCTGGAGCTCAACGAGTAAAGCACTACGCCAACAGCAGAACGGCTGTGGGATCGAAACTCAGAAAGCGCACATAAACTGTAACCCTTGCGTGGGAGAGAAAAGCTGTGTATCGGCTGCTACCCATGACCCCATCCGTGTCCCTTTTCGTGCCGTGTGCATTGCAAGTGTTACAAAAGCAGAGAAGAAAAAAAGTTGTGGCCCCCTGACCTTTTTTCACGCCACCCTCATTCTCCAGCGCCTCCTTCACTCTGTTCGCCCAGGTATCGAAGGACTCAGCTCGCACCTTGAGGCGATGCAGCATAGACAGCAGCTCATCCAGAGTGTATCTGTACCTGCCAAGGCAGAGACAGCACCCTCCATAAAGCACACCACCCTACCCACCCCCGGCTTGGGCCAGGGGCACCAGCTCGGGTTCGATGGCCACTACCTGAGGTAGTGTTTGTTGGTGGGGCAGCCGCAGAGGTCCTGCGTGTGGTAGAGGCAGGTCAGGCGCTGGGGGCAGTTGTAGCAGGCCAGAGCAGACAGGAAGCAGGTGGTCTTGCACTTGTCACACTGCCTCTCGTCGTCAGGGAGGAGCTCGAAGGCCTCGCGCTCTGCCTCTGTGATGCCCTGTCCACACACACAGACAGCTAATGTCAGCAAGCTTGTGTTACTGGCACAGAAAGGGGCGCGGAGCCTGGCTGATGAGGCCGACTGCTGGCCCCTCCCAGCACGGTCACCTCTCCTTAGTCCAAGCACACTTAAGAGCCGCTGTCTACCGAGAACGCCGTCACTTCTGAGGGGAGGGAGGGGAGGGGGGGGCGGGGGGGTCAGGAGGCAGGGCACAAATCCGATAAGGAAGGAATCCCTGGGGACGCAGCTTGTATAAACACTGTCATTCAAGTGGACTGTGCCTACCCA
>JABFEA020000110.1:12543771-12554870 GCA_019775915.2 Cyphomyrus plagiostoma | reverse complement strand
CAGGCGGAGACCAGAACCCGGGTCCCAGAGGTGTGAGGCAACAGTGCTAACCACTGCACCACCATGCCGCCCCCCATGACATAATTAAGTTGCAAAAAAGTTTGCTCTACTTCAATAAGGACCATCATTCAGTTTTTAATCTTAAGTCATTTAATATCAGCATCATAATAGGACAGTGAAATTAGGATGCTTTTTGGGAAGCTTATGGTGGGAAAACGGGACACACGAGGAATGGATATTTGGCTCACAAGAACTCACCCAGTGAAATTACAGCTCAGACAAACAGTTGTCAATACTGATGTGTCTGTGGTGAGTGACTGTGTCTGTGGTGAGTGAGTGTGTCTGTGGTGAGTGAGTGTGTCTGTCTCCAGACCTTGGACAAGCTAAAAAGGTCCAATATCCGTCTCTCGATGTTGGGAATTTTTAGGGAGGAGCCCTGGATCTCCCAGAACTTGGCAATGCGATCCAGATAGTTTAACTTCACACGGGTCTCCGCCTAAACATGGAAATGGAAATTTCAGCACAAAAAAGCAATCATTGATGAACAAGAACTCCTAATGGAATAAATCTGGTTGTACTACTCACACTATAAACTAAACACAATATAACACTACATAACACACTCCACCTAAACTATACAGAGGACAGACCTCCAACTCATTGAGCCTCTGGATTCTGGGGGTGAAGTGGAAGTTATCCACCTCAACAGCAAATGGGGGCTGCCAGTCCTGAGGGTTAAAAAAACAATTAATTAATGGAAAATTAAAGGAGGAAAGTGCACTGAGAAACAAGGCAAAATATATAAGCCTGGGTTTCAAACACATTCTGAACTTAGGAACACATGCACTTTGTAAAAAGTAAATAAATAAAAGAGTGCGGCGAGACAACTTATGAATTATTTGTGAAACACTCGTATCAGCAGATACAACAAACATACTGAAGGAAAACTTGCATAAAACTTGATCTTTTTAACTGCTGTACTCAACTGCATATAGGCAACATTTAAGGGTACCACCATAAAAAGCTCACTTTATGAACTGTAAAAGTAAATGACTGATACATGCATTTCTATATACAGTCAAACCTCCCTTATCCAGATCTCCAATATATGGGCACCTCCCTGTACCAGGCAGCTCAAGGCAAGCGCATGCACAAATTAATTTTATGCAACCAGCAGCTGTGCAAAATCCACGGCTTCAAAAAGGAAGCATAGTGTCATGTCCCTCCAAAAGCTCGAGATCATTACAGAGATGCGACAAGAAAAAGCACACAAAGTCGTTGCAGACCATTTTGGAGTGGCTAAGTCTACATCCATTCATTTTCTGAAACAGTGTAATCCCAACTGGGGTCATGGGGGGACCAGATCCTAGGGAACAACGGGCGCCGGTGGGATACCAACCCTGGGCAGTCACCAACACACCACAGGGCGCACACACTCACACAATTACAGGGCCAATTTAGATACACCAATCAACCTGCCCTGCATACTTTTAGACTGTGGAAGGAAACCGGAGCCCCTGGCAAAAACCCACATGAACAAGGGGAGATCGTGCAAACTCCACACAGAAAGGAGCCGGAACCGAATGAAAAAGAAGCATGTGACAACTAGCTCTAATCCTGCATTAACCAAGAAGCATTGTATTGTTAGAGATGCAAATTTCCAAAAGCTGGACGAAGCTTGTTACCTGTAGTAAATTGTTTGTGTACACATGTACATTGTACTGTAAATACATTTGTAAGTTCAGGCCATTTCTTACAGTTACCCCTCATTCCCATTCTGCCCGGATAAGGGAGGTTTTACTGTACTGCATAAAGCCCACTGTAGAAACTACATATGCTTACACAAATAGTACCCTGAATGAGAGCTCAAATACTATAAACAAACATTAAGCAAATGCTGAGAAAGGATGTTAAATAGATATTAGTCTAACCAGGTTTTTAATATTCAGGTTACCACCCTTCCCCAGATACATTAAAGTGTGAATTTACATGTCTTTCCTATTCCAGAAAAACTAATTAATGTACATGGTATTGCTGTATCACATAAAGTAGTAACATGCCAATTAATATTTTCCTCCAAAGCTCTGCACTCAGGTTTTCACAGATGCTATTCTGTGCCAAGACAACCATGATAAAATGCATTCCACTTCATTCCTAAATGCACTTCAAACTGAAAAGGCCCACTGGAACAGGAAGGTCATTCTACACACCAAAACAAGGCCACAAGGTTTTTACCTTAAAAGCCATAGGATGATAAAATAGACCAAGCTCTTACAAAGCCATTCCAAAATGAATCAGTGTTACAAAAAAACAAATTCATACTGAACTGGATACTTCCTGTTGCTAATTTGCCACAGTCTGTACATCAAGATACAACAGGTGAATAAACGTGCAGCATGAATATATAACAAGTTAAAAGAATGGAATTAAAAATAAAAGATATTAAAAAATACAGTAAATAAAACAGAAATATAATGTGTGCTGGAAAGTGCCTGTGATGTTCGCAATATTATCATTGACATTGTCACAGCTGATTAGGTTGTTTACCGTATCAGAATTGTTAATCTCTAAAGTTCATTTTGAAATACAGCGCTGCCATCATGAACACACTTTCCATGGCTGCCCTTACAATTACTCTGAACAATGGGACTACAAGCACCATAAAAGGCACTAAAGGACCTTGACATGACACTCAGTGACAGCTTTGGTCCCAATCAGCCCACAGCACTGACACAACTTCCGCAGATGCTTTGTGCATAATATCTGGGGAACCTGGCCCTGGTTCACAGTGCTGTATAGCAGATGCTGGCATGGTCTATCATCCCTGTATCACATTACCACAGCCATCATTAGACCACTGGGCTCATTCAAAAGGACACTGCATGTCTTGGTGTTTGACCTTCTGAATTATTTGCATTTTATCCTCCCTTGCCTTAACCCATCAGCTGCCAGTTAAAACCCACTTATCAAGGTGAAACACATGGTATCAGCATTCAAGGCTGCCAACCAACTAGTACATCTACATCTTCTGAACTTCACTTATTGTCAGACCCAGGTGTAGATCATTATGCTCCACCGTAACAGCATGTGCACCCTACCACTTCATGAAATGTCTGAAATCAAGTTTCTATCTCCTTTTGGCCTCTGCTGATGTTCTTAAGGATGACATAGAAAATGTGGATTTTCAAACCATACTTCAGGCCAGATGCACTGTATGCTTCCAAGCTGGAATTCAGCTAAACAAGTATGCTCTCAGAAAATGTACACCATAAATGCTGCAAAAGCAATACAATATTTTACTAATTTACCCACGTGACCTAATGAAATACACTCTAACTGTATTTTAGCTGATGTCACGCAGAAAATAAGCACCAGTGAGTCTATACACTAATTCTGATTGCATAATTTAAATAATCCCTAGACATAAGAATCTTCCTTACACCACTACTGCCGCAAAAAATGTCATTATATTCAAGTGAATACTCATTAAAACAAAGTAAAATTTCATTTGTCAAATTTGATTTAATGTTACCATTTAAGTATCACATATTTAAGAAAATAAAAACTATATAATATCTTTGACTTGTTACCAGAAGCAAACTGAGAACCGAGAACCAGATCTCATGGGATTGATTGTCCTAGATTTTATTATAGGAACCATCGTCATGAAATAGACACAGAAAGGCATATCGCCAATAAAACTGTACCACTTCTTACCGGAGGAGGGCGGATCTTGCAAATTCCGGATTTCTCGGCGATGGGACGGATTTTGGCTATGTAACCCATTGGATCTGCGAACTCCTCCCACGACGGTTCAAAAACGGGGCATTCAGGCGGTGGCACGAAATCCTCCCCGTCCATTTCTAGAAAGAAATAAGGAGACCGAAGCGTCAGCACGTTGGCACAATGCAAACTTGCATCACATTTCGTAACTGTAAAGAGATGGAACTGCTGTACAGATGTGAACCCTAACGACTTTTACTGTGTCAATTCACACGTCGGCATTTACAATGTCGGTTCAAATACATAAACAAAACCAGTATGTTTAACTGCACCAAAACATGCTGCTATTCAGACCATTAAGATGGAGACGAGTTATGCTCGCTCACGCACGTACATAAACCATTTCCGTTTGGCCTCTAGTCGCCGTGCTCTACAAGCTCACAGATTTCTAGGATAGCCGACGAACACTGGCACTGGCGACAAAAAGGAAGCCTTATCACACTGCTAGTCACACCGGAGACTTAAGCAAATGCTCTTTAATAAACACGCGTGTGTAAGCGTAACTGGTGACCGGTAGGTTCGACGTCCGTAACATCAACGACGACGATCAAACACATCGAGGTGCTTAAACGACCACACCAAAAACAATGCAGGCCCACCTCTGTCCTCGGCTCAGGCTAAGTGAGCCAGACCAAATACTCCTCCTTGCAATGCAGCAACAACCAGATTCCACCACCACTCGAAGTAAAATATGTATATATATACTAATCCATTACCATCACTGTTACATACAAGACAACAAATGCACCAACCACAATGTAACCCCTTTAGTCCCTACTCTTTCTCCCAGTCCCAGTGTGGAACCACTGTAATATTCCGTTCCACGCAGGCCTCCCTAGCGCCTCCTCTCGGATCACAGAAAAGGAAGCATGGGAGACGTAAATGCATCACACGCTCGCTGACTGATCCGAAGTCAGTTTGGCCCATTTATTGTGTGATTTTTGAGAAGAATATGCGTGGGATCACCCTGAACCAAAATCTGTAGCATGTAGCATTAAGTAATCAGGGGTGGTCTGGGAATTCTATTTCATATCCAGTCTTTCCTAGGGCTATCGTTGGTACCTCTATCGCCTCCTCCAAGAACTGTAAAATTACTTAGTTTATACTGTGGATTAACAAAAATAGGTTAACTGTAATACTTACCTAGCAACATCCATACGGTGTATTTACGGACAGTATAGGGAATTTTTTGGCGTTTGTCATAAAACTTTATTCAACAAATAGTATTTCAATAAATAATGTCGCGGTCTGAATAAATCCCGCAGCCGCTCAAGGTAGCCATCGCTACGTAAGACGGCACGTTACTTCTACACCTGGCCGGTTAAGGCACTAACCGTGTTAAGCGGACCTAAATTACAAACTCTCATAGACCTACAATTGTTTTATTACGTTAAAGGTAAGTTGCCAGCAAGTAGCTATGTTGTAAGAATTTCAGCTAGCAACGCACTTCGTGATACATGGTTTTAGCAACGTCATAACGCTAAAAGTAAATACTAACTGGAAGTGTAAATCGTGTAAATTCTTTGCTTGCTAACAATGAATAAAATGTCAAACTAAAATAAGACTTACGTACAATACATTAACGGATATAAATAATCTTTTTGCACATGCTAGCGACAGCTAGACGGTTACAAACAATGGCCTCCCGTTGGTGTATAACACTGAAGTATGTTCTGATGCCTTTGGCGAACGGCTAATATTTATTTATAATATCCACTTACTTTCCTGTAAATGTGTAACCTCTAGTCCAACGAGCCGTTCTTATAAGTTTTTACTAGCCAGCCGGCTTGCTGGCGTTACAGTAGCCAGCAGGTTAGCACTTTGGACGTTTTCAGTTGAATGGAAACGCTACAGATCGGCGGCTAACTCGCTAATAAACACGCTTTCATCCACATCCTCTTATACCGCGCCGGACAATTTAATGACCAGTCCGAGGAGTTTGGCTGTATGGCGACTGTCAGTTAAAAGGAATGGAGTCTTCTGGGCCCAGGCTGATAACCCCACTTGTCTGTTGTCTGGACTGGGTTTGTCCTTCTGCGTGTAGAAACGGCAGTCCGGCCTCCATTTCTCAGCCCATCCTAACGTGTCCGGTGTAGGGACTACAACAAACCGCGCTCTGTGGGATTCCTCCTACTTCATGGCTTTTAACTCCTATAACGTATTCGTCAACGTGTAGTTTCCACAGAGTACAAAGCCGCTCCAGACGACACGCTGACATCTCCTTGCCCTTCGCTGCTGGCTGGTGCCCCACAGTCCTTGTTTGTTTAGCTGCTTAGCGGTCTAGCTTGGTGTCTATCGCTTTTTCACTTGTCATACGGTGTCCCCTATACAGCGCTCCCACAAAAGTTAGAGTCGACTAATAGTTTCTTGCTTTCTAAGAGGATGTTCTTGCTGTCTTGGTTCTAGACACACAAGTTCATATCTCGCACAAGTAATTTGATGGGACCAAACGCCATACTACTGGTATATACGCCAGAGAATATTATCTAATCGGGCATGTTTACATCGCTGAATATATTCTGTGTAACACACATCGTGGTCCAGATACATGGACATTTATTTTATATTTTTAAACGGCTGATTTACACATGTAAGTCAGTAGAAATTTTCTATGTTAAAAAATAATAAATTCGTGTATGTACATAAATTATTTAATACACTCCACAAGTACGTGACATTAATACGCACACTCAGCGTTGTACACGGAGCCACGTTTTCATTGGTTTATAAAATACAAAGTGGCATTTTAATTGGCCCATGGTACGTAAGGGGCGGGTTTATAGAAATACGTTTTACTTACCTGCATGCTTTGGCGTAGGTGAATGGCGTCTTGGGTTTTGGTACATTTACACGGGATAATGCGTTGTTTTTGTTGCCATAAGCAGTAGCACAGTCAAATGTAGAAGACACGCAGCGTAAATGGGGGGACTGCAACGCCAGTTATGAGAAAAAAGGCAACTTTACTTCTGCAGCAACAAGAAGATTAACTGGATAGTGCGTAGAAAATCGGGGTTATATAGAAAAACAAAAACAGCCCTGACCACACAGTGTGGTCCCTAAATACTTAAGAGATTTTCTTTACATTTTACTGTTCATATGAATGCTTATATGGAGTATTGTGGTAAAGTATTATATTGTGATTTATGCTGTCATGCTGCTTCTCATTTCTACTACAATTAACAAGTAAACAGTATAATTCAAGTAATTCGTAAATATACTTTAAAAATAAAGACTAAGGAACGACGTTTTCCACAGCAAGAACGTTTTATAGTATTAGAAGCAATAAATATTCACATGTAATTTCTCTGTATTTGTTCAGTTAAAACCTCATATATATATATACAAATAAAATTCCATATATATTTCTGGTCTGTTTAAAATAATATTAAGACCTCTGACACACACATACTAATACTTTACAGTTACATTTTTCCCTCATTCCCAACCCAGATAAAAACAATATTAATTCTGTCAAATCCCCTGAATTACAGAAACATGGTACAATCCATTCCATAGTCAATGTTGATTATTTATATAAGATAATATGTACATTCAGGTCTGTACAGCTTCATTCAGTAAGTGCAGATACACATGCAACATGAATCACAATGGGAAGACACTGGCAGTTCTGACTGGGGTCAGTGATAGCCAATACACAAAGCCAAAGACATCAACAGAGGCCCTCTCTTCTCTCTCTCCCCCATATTCCCTATAAGTCAGCAATGTGCTCTAGATTCCACTTCCTCACTGGTCATGTCTTGGGCTCATTTCATTATTCATCTTTCATTTGAGGAGACACACAATACATAGGGGCTCAAATATTTATAAAAGAGAGAAAAGAGGGCAAATGCAGTATCTTTGATGCGTAAAAGTAAACAAGAGAGGATAGTCTGCCTGTTAATCGATGGGTACCCCAGCCAACATTAATGCCGATTATGTTGTACAGCTCAGTCAAGTCCGAAGCAGCACAAACAAGCACGTTACAGTGCAGTAGAGCTTCATCAGCTAGTAAGTGCATCTTTCACCCGCTCCCTTCTGTTAACGTGATATAGTACGTAGTAGAATACAGCCAAGTCCAAGGCAGCGTGAAGCACACTTAAGCTGAGAAAGAGGTGGTACTAGGGAAAGGGGGACGAAAGAAGAGGCCAGGGTGGTGGCAAGAGGAATGGGGCTCAACAGTGTACTCACTGTGTGCAAAACTACAAAAATGTATCCAGAAAGCGGCACCTTAACACTGTGATGCTGTTAAAATAAACAATGTTGATTTGCTGTTTCTGTGTATGCACAGATAGCGCGACATGCTATATTTTCCCATGAATATATGCACCTGTAGATACAGTATCCTTTGCAATAAAGTGTAATTTAATATAACAATATAGGTCAGATGTCATGGCAAGTTTTTTTTTTATGATGCAACTGAAATAAAACAACTTATATCATCACTTTCTTAAAGTAAATCAAATGATCACTCCTATAAATTTAGTGTTTCAGATGCGCGCAAACACACAAGCATATCGTGTGACTCCTTTAGAAGACAATATAAAAATTATAGAAAAACTGTTCTGCTATAAACAATAATGAATATCAATAATAGCAGGTACACCATTAACAACAATTTCAACAATATTAGTAATAAGTGACATTATAATAACTCAACCTCAAACACACACAGCATCAGGCTCTCCTGTACAATCAAAGTCTGAGAGGGATTTCCATAGCTAGAGTATTTATAACATTTTTCTTGCTCGTTCACCATAGGACTGCAATTGTTAGTAAAAATTAGTATTTCTACAAAGAGCATATTCATAATAGGAATGATCAATTTAACACTGATACCAGCAAAAATAGACTAAAGTTTGCAAATAAAAATTAGTAATAACAGTAATGTAAAAATACTTGAAGGGAAATGCATATAAATCCTAACAGACTGAGCAAATCATCTTCCTTCTGTCTGTCCATTGGTCTCTCTGCTTTACCTCAGTCACAATGGCAGCACCGATCAGCTTATTTGGGTCTTTTAAATGCCACATTTCTCATGTTATGGAATGTTACTGATACATACTTCTATGTACGTTAAAACATTCTTTTAGTACCGGAAAAAATGGTGGTCTGATAACTCTGAAAAACTAAATAAACCCATTCCAGAGCTTATTCAGATCTAGTTATTTTAGAAGTGGCTTCCTCACACATGGATGGCTATGCGAGGAATTACGAAGTATGTAAACTCTAATTGAAACATCTGCAGGGTTCCACTTTGGTTCACAACTACTTTGCTGGCTTATTCCCAGAATAAGAAGAAGAAGAAAAAAATAGATTAAAAGTATTATGGCTATTCGCTGACTGACCGAAAAATAAAAGTGAAAAACCTAAATGGTTCAGATTGTCCTTTTCCCTGCAGGTTTTAAATAATCTCTCAAAAAATTGTTGCAAGTTGCTGCAGATTCCCATTTGCCCATGATAACAGATAAAATAGAATGAAAATGGAATGACATTGATCCGTCTACAATTTTTTTTGCCTATACAGCAGATCAAACAGGATTACCCACCATCTCTACCATCCAGAATAGTGAGGTTTGGAATGTACAAATAGGATGGTAAAATTACACATCTTTTCGTTATACTTAGACTGCATTATAGTTTACAGATGACAAATCCACCGATTTCAAATAGAAAAATAGAAACATGAAGATACTTTTACCAGTGAATGAGTACAGTGAATGTGTCCTCTGTTTTTTCAAATGCAGAGATCTGAGGAGGCAGGAAGGTAATTGGCATTGATTCAGCATGGGGGGAATGATTTTAAGCCAGCAGGACTTTCCACAGACCAGTCAGAGCCCCACAGAGACTGCCTTTAGCTGCCTGTTTGCTGTCATGTGACCTGCAGTATGTTTTTCTTTAAAAAAAAAATAAAAAAAAAAGCCATCGGCTTGACAGGGAGTTTCAGAGGAGAGTAAATTTTGCCCCACAGGCTTCCGGAACTGTCCAAAATGGCATTCTATACTTGGATGGATAATGGATAAAAATGGTATATACATATAAAAAAAACTGTTATGAAAATGTATGTTGACTTTAAGCAAGAACACTTTCTGGATGCTGGTTTGGCTGGATCATCCCTGATGAGCCAAATCGCAAAGGCATCACTGAATAATATTTCCAGTCATATTGCCTAGTTCCCCCTGAAACCCTTCAGGTTAAGCTTTGTAAATTTGTCCATCTGGCAGCTGTCTGAAGCAGTCAGCAGCCTGTCCAGGCTGCACCCATCCAAAGAGTCACTGGACGTCAGACTTTGTGTTTGTCACTGTTCATAGCGTATCTAGCTTTCCCTAATGGTTGAATACAGCAGCACACAGGCTGGCTAAGTCTGTCACTGTTTGACCTTCTGCCCATGAGTGTGTATATACAGGACTGCAGGCATGTGCTTCTGTTATCCTAAATAACACCATCAGTGTGTGCATGCCGACTCAACGCCCAGCCGTCCTGTCGATCATCCCCAGCATCACAGACATCGCTCTGAAACCTGAGCACCTGTATAACATCTTCCTTTATCTTCTGTTATTTTGTCACTTAACTTTTTCGGTCCTTCCACTTTCTTTCAGCTGAGCTTAATCAGAGAAACAAAGGCATCTGTTCGTTCTCCGACAGATATGAAATTCCTCCGCCGAGTCACTGTGAAATGGAGCAAAATGGAACCTTAATGCTGTCAATCCCTGACTAGAAGTTTGGCCCAATTAGTGAATCCCGTGTTTGGCAGCTGCATGCAATTCGTGTAACTTCTGTTACAATCAGGAAACAGAAGCCCTTTATTTGCAAAGCACAAATATTCGCTTCTGAAAAGCAACCTGCCCGTCCCCGTCTGCCCCTGCCATCGCCTCATACGCGCAGCCGTCCTTGCTGGACTCCCAGTGAATGTCAGGTTTGGGGAATGTGGAACAGGCGGTGATCGTGAGCGCCAGGCCGTTTCTGCAGCACACGCGTCTCGCTCGCTACACACGCGGGAAGCGGATATGAAAGTAGCAGAGGCGGAGCAAGCTGCGCTTTTTGCGGCGGCCGGCCCTCCGACGTCGCCTCCTGCGGACCCGGCTCGCCTCCGCCGGCCTCCACCGCGGCACCCCCCGGGCTCCCCTGGTCCTGCGGCCCCAGCCTTGCACCCCTCTCATACCACAGTACTGATACGGTTGATAGGCTTGGACTTGGAGCTGCCTGCCGTGCCGGTGCCTCCGCTCCCGGCACCTCCGGCGTGGCCGGCCTGCGGGCCCGACTGTTGTGGCTGCCCGGGGTGCTGGGGGGGGTGAGGGGAGAGAGGCGTAAGCGGGGTA
>JABFEA020000110.1:12531222-12542641 GCA_019775915.2 Cyphomyrus plagiostoma | reverse complement strand
GGGGGGGTGTTGGGGGCAAGAGCAAGGGGACAGGTTGGAGGCACAGAGGAAGGGAAGGGGGAGATAAGAAGGATAATGAGAATGTGGACTCTTACCACTTATACAACATGCCAGTGAGGTAAGTCAGGAGAAAAAAAAAAAAAAAAACAACAGTAACAGCATGCCAGTGAACAAAACAAATCAAAACACAAATGAGGAAAGGTTGTGGGTTCAAATCCTAGGGAGCTCATGTGGATTGTAACCCTTCCTTCTACTCTAGGTCGCTTTGGGCAAAAATGCCCATGAAATGAATGAGCATTCAGTCATGCTCTGTTAGCAGCTTATATCCATTAAAATGCTCTGCAGCCCTGAGCTTCCAATAAAGAGAGGGGGCCCCTTGGCATTATGCGTTTCTCAGACTCAGAGCCCCACATTCATTCCTTCAGTAAGGAAACGCTGCCTTATGGATATGTTTCATGCTCAGAGACAGATGGAGCACAGATGGACCAGATCTAAGGCACAGATTCTCCACTCCGCTTGCTTTCTGATGTACCCATGAGAACCAATCCACCTTTTGATGTGACTTAATGGTGAATTAGAGCAGTGTCTCTGAACCCAGTCCTCAGAGACCGCCAGACGGTTCACGTTTTTGCTCTCTCCAAGCTCTCAGGGAGCAAAAATGTGGACTGTCTGGCAAGGAGCTGCGAGAGAGCAAAAACACAGACCATCTGGGTGTCCCAGACCGGGTTACGATGCACTGAATTAGAGGGTGCCAGTAATCCTGCAGATTGATTTTTGCCAATATAACTACCCTTTCTGTAATAAACATTACACAAACTAAGCATCACATACGTTAATATGTTCTCCGGTGAAGGTAGGGTGACCTTTTGTTTGCAGGGAGTTTGCTCATTTTATACAGTGGAAACACAAACACGTCAGCAATGGCATTCCAGTGCAACATACCACAGTAAAGCAGGATGAACATACAGAAACAAATTCCAAAATGACAGGTGGGAACACGGACATGCAAAGTCACTCCAGTCCCTCGACAATGATGGGGCATGCAGGACCACTGGGCACAAACAATAGATCCAGTCTCTGCCCAGTGGTTGTGCTGAAGAGGGGTGTACAAGCACCCGTTGCTTTTTTAATGTACCCCCACTTACTTCAATGGTACTGTCCAGGGAACCCACGCTGTTTCTGCGACCGCGTTTCCCTGCACCCAACCGGGGAGAGTCAGGTTAGGAGTTTGTGTCCAGAGTGATTGTGTGCTTGGTACCTGGCCTTACATACCTCACATTCAGGGGTCACTGAGGCACGTACCCATGTGCTCATTGCAGCTTCACATAGACAGTGACAGTGAAACTAAACAAGGCTTCCCACTGGGATTAATGTGGTGAAGGGCCTGGTTTGCACACTCAAACCCAAAATTACCATGCCTGCGTCTGTCAAGATAAACATTCAGCTCTGGGATAAGCATCCATAGTTCTTTAAGAGAACTGCAGCTAAGGTTTGTATTGAGTTAACAGGGTATCGTTAGTGATATTGGCTATAGATGCTCATGAGTAAATGGGAAGCCATGGCATTATCATGCAATGATCATAATTGTCTGCAACTATCAAAACAACTGGAAGGGTACTGGGTACTATTCAAACAACATGTGACAGAGCAGATTCCCTTTAATGTTCAGCACAACCTTAAAAGTGATGCTGAATCACAGCTGATGTACTAATTTAAGATGAGATAATCAACAATAAGTGTTATATAAAAAATAAGTCTGCAGCCATACATTTTCTTTGTCAGTAAATTTTATAATATGGTTCATTCACAGAAAAAAGAAAACCAAACATTGAGAGTCACCGCAGCACTTTTTTTAAAATAATAAGTGCAGTGGTAGCTTAATGGTTAGGGAAGCACACTTGTAATTGAAAGATTGCTGGTTCGAAACCCCAACCAGCAAGGCACCACTGAGGTACCGTGAGCAAGGTACCACCCGTATGCACTGCTCCCTAGGCACTGAATTATCTGCCCACTGCTATGTCACAATGTCACATATCAGTTAAATGCAGAAGATGCATTTTGTTGTTGTGCACTGTGGTGTGTCAAGAATGACCACTGATCACTAGATTCTAAATATTACTATCAATCCCTAACTAAAAATTTGGCAACCCAATAGTTAATGCTGTGTTTGTAACTAGTGTCTCACTTAACTCTTATGAGAACTCATTGTTTAATACAGTGATTTAATCTATTTTCATGTTTTCATCTATTTAGGGACTGTAGAAAGATATACAGATAAAGGTGAATGTTGAACTTGCACTCATTGCAGTTCCAGTACCATACAGCAGATGGAGTCAAATCCCCAATTCAGAGGAGCAGTTGGAATTCCATGCTCAACTATGTCTAAAATGTCCAAGGCTCAGGAAGTAAAAGTAATTCTGCATCTGACTGTGCACCAAAGAATAATTCAGTTATTTTTTTAATAATGCTAGATGTCTACAAAAAACACTTTGTGAAAAGGTTTGAACCCATCCAACGGGGTCCTTAGATACTGAAGTAGAATAATAACAGGATACCTAACACTGAGCCTTAGTTACTGGAAAACGGATTTGAAGAAATCCAGAGTCCGTAGGCCTAAATTACGATATTCTGTTTGAGATATTTCAATTCGTTGTCTTTCAACACTTTAGAGCATTTTTTTGTCTTTTCAACTGTGCCATGAGGTATAACCAGTCCACTCACTGTCCTTATAGAGCTCATGCTCAGGCCCAGCAGCTTATTGAACACGAGATGCCACTGCATACAAGCCCAGACCCAGCAGCTTAAGGAACACAAGATGCCACTGCATATAAGCCCAGGCCCAGCAGCAGGCATATTGCCTGACCTTCTGCCTTGAGGGTTTCTGTTAGGAAGCAGTCAGATCAGGTTCATGGAAGGGGGAAAGTTTGTTTTGTTTGAGCAGGTCAGTCACCATATCCATTTGGAGCCTCACCTGTCTCAGAAAGGTCCCTCAGTGAAGAGCTGAGTGCAGTCCGCTTCAGTCCCTCCCCGGCTGCATAGCTGTCATCTAGGCTAGGCCTTCCCAGCGTCCCGTTCACAGCCTCGCTCTTCACACTGCCCCCCACGCTGCTGCCACCTCCCCCAACCCCCCCTCCACCCAGCATACTGGGCCGCATCACCCCTTTCTGCTTCTCCAGCTCCGCTATGGAAAGATGGGATGGGGGGGGGGGGGGTTGCAAGCATTAGCTTATGGCTGATGGAACTGCACCACCCTCAGTCCCCAGCGGAAGGTGGAGCCAGGGGTGCCGTGTGATATTTTGAACTCCCCACCCAGACCCATCCGATTACATTCCAAATTTAAGGGCCCCCGTCACTTGCCGCCCTTTATGACGCCCCTGGGAAGGACACTCACACTCCACCCTGTACTTCTCCATCTCCTGCACCTCGGCGATGCTCTCCCGCAGGTCGCTGGTGAAGCGCGTGCGGTCCTGCTGGCTGGGAGCCGTGAACACGATTAGAACCTTCCTCTCCCCTCCCGGGATGGCCGAAGTCAGCCGGATGCCGTGGGGGTAATCTGCAGCATGGGCGATACACATACATGCTACACCTCTCTGCTGTTTCATAATAAGCCTGTGTGAGCCACACTTCTCTCTGATGAGGTCATTATAGCAAATAAAGCCTTCAAGAGTTTGTCCAACATACTCAGTCTTCCTCTTATCCAAGACTTGTTTAATGTTCTCGAAGGGTGTCCTTATATTTGTAGCACTTCATATAAATTAAAATAAGCACAGAAAGGTTTTTTTTCCCCCATCTGGTCTCTTTGGACTCTAATGGCAAAATCAGACTGGGGATGTTTCTCAGTACCAAGAATGCAAGGATCGTACTTGAGGTGTTTTCAGGAATGGTCCTACTAACTTGCCTTATCGAACGAACTTGGGAAGCAATGAATCATGGGATTTTTCCCATTTGGCTAGGATGCACCTGATGCATCCTTGATATTTTGGGTGGGGCAAGAACGACATCTGGGGATTTTTACCATCCTCTGCTTAGTAATTCCGCTCTTAGTAATGGAACTGGTCTTCGGCAATGGAAGATGACTTAAAACAAGTATACAGGAACACAAGTACGGCAAAAGACAGATACTGAAAAACACCCTGACGTTGGCTGCAAATATGTAAATATCTTACAGGAGTTTTGGAACAGGTGGACCTGCATCTCCACTAGTGGGAAAGACTGCCTGAAGCTGTACGTCACTGATGTCTTCTTTTTTTGGAAGATCTTCGTCACCTGAAAATATCACGGGACATTAGAGATGGCATAGACGGGTGAGACTCCTTCTGCAAAGGTGCCAGATCATTCCAGTATGGTTTCTGGGCATGTGCCTGGCACATGGTTTGGCCACACAAACAACGCTCCCACCTGTCTCGTGACACACACACACTGTAGGTATCCTCACCACCAGCAGGTCGTTGAAGAGGAAGACCTCCCTCTGGTGAACACCGCTCCTCTGAGGCCGGTTGGGGTCAGGTACCTCATACAGCTGGCAGCAGCACACCAGCCTACGGTGGGGCAGCGACAGTACCTGCAGGCGCCACACGGGGGAAGAGGGTGAGGCACGGCAGGGGAAAGAGCATCAGCAGCTAGCTGCAGCTCCATTTTCGCCCGTCGCCATGACAGCAGCATGGATTATTGCGGTTTCTCCCCGCAAGCTGCTCAGCATCAGATACTTTCCGTTTCCAAATTCATGGGTAACCCTCAAGTTCACTCCCGAAATCAGACTTAGCTTGTTTTATTCCAGTAGCTAAGGGAGAATTTCAGTTCAAAGACTGAGCATCCTTTACTGTGTTTCACAAAACCACTCTCTGAAACAAATTCAAATGCTATTCCATCTACCGATTACATATTTGACACTGTCCATGTGAGAGTTTACAGGCGCTGTTGGAGTTGTAAATTAACATTTTGAGCTCTGTCTGGATCTGCCAAAACAATTTTCACTATCTGTGAAAAATCATTATCATTCAGGCATGTATGACAGGGGCAGCATAAAACTGCTGCCTACCATTTTATTGCAGGTGATACTTTTAGCACAGTTAACCCAAAACTGACATACTGGGCTTGTTGCAGGCCAATCAAAAATTGTAATATACATCCATGCTTGAATGCCATATTCGTGGTTCCATTACATTTCTATACATTAAAAAAGGTCCCATGCAAAAGTACAACAAATGTATCCCTGGTAGGGATTTAGACAGCAGTTTTCCAGTAAGTTCTGTGCTGTAACTTACTGCCAGTATAATGCCTGCTATTTTAGTAAAAAAACAATTAAGCATAAAAACTTCTTAATGGGAGAATCGTAAAAAGGCCCACTGTGTAAAAGAAACACTGTTAAGACTGTAAATCTGCACATCCTCTGCGAGATGTTGAAGTGCAGGAGCTTATGATGCTTGCTGAATGTTGAAGTACATTTCCATCTGTTGTTCCTCTTTACCTACAGAATGGCTGTCATAGCATCCCGAAATTGCCATCCGGAAATTAACCGAAATGAGGTTATTAGAGTCGACGGGGTAGATGGAAGGCTGAACCTACAGGCTTCTTCCCCACGATGACTCTCTCCACGGCCTGCACTTGGGACACATGGTCGTCATTGGTCCTCAGCTCCCATTTCTGGATGCGCTGGTAGATGCCTACCAGCATGTCTCTGGGGATGTCCTGACCGTTGTCCACCCCTGTGAAACAAAGAAAGAGAGAGAGAGAGGGAGACAGAGAGAGAGAGAGAGAGAATAAGGAAGGGGATAAAGGGGGATAGTGGGAATGCAGATGAAAGCAACAGTCAGCGGGGAGCAGCGATGAGATGAAAGCCCCAGATGAAGGGCAAAACACTGCATTGTGAGAGAGATCGGGGGCCAGGGCCACCATGGGGTGGGGGGGAAGGACATTGAAGAAGGACAGAGGCATGGCGAGGGCAGGTGGTGTGTGAAGGACAGCAAGTGAGACACACGAGGGTAGAGAAGAGCGAAGTCTTCTTCACCTCGTAGGTTCTTTATAAAGTCCTCCAGCTTCATTTTCCTCTCGGGCTTGACATTGGGGCTGTACATGTCGGTGTTGAGGAGGATGATGGCAAAGGCCAGGATGAAGATGGTGTCCGGGTTCTGGAACTGGCGGACCAGCCCCGGGTTACAGACACAGTACCTCTGACTGGGGGGGGGTGGAGAAGAGAAAAGGGGCAAGTGTGCTGTAAGGCAGGTCAAAGGAAATCTGAGGCAGTGCACAAGAACAAGGTGAAGCAGAAGATACTGGGAATGACCAGAAACCAGCCAGGCGGAGGGCAGAAGCAACTTTCTAATGCCCAAGATGACTATTAATTATCTGGCAGTGACTCAAATCAGACGATGACCTCAAGTGACCTTCAAAAAGAATGGGAAACATTCTTTGGTGTAGGTGTCAAGGGTACTGCAAGGACAATTCATAACAGGCTCTCAGAAGCAGGACTGAAGGTACAAAAAGCAAAGAAGCCCTTCATTAATGAGAAGCAGGGAAGAGCCGGGCTGGAGTTTGCAAAAAATGTGCATTTTACACACATGTAGACCCATAAATTGAGAAATGAGTGAAACTGACAATTTTGCTGTGGTCTCAATTTTTTCAGAGCTGTATCTCTTTATTTAACCATAATCCACTGACCTATGTGGAAATGATAAAACATATCTTAATATCACACTTTTAGGAGTGTAAACATAAGTTGGCCTTAACCTAATATTCTCTGTTGTGTTGACAAAATGATTAGGTTATCTGAGAATGTGTTTGTCTATCGCCCAAAGAGAACAGCAACTTCGCCTGTAGATCAGAGCGGCCTTGTCTACAGATCAAGGAGGACAGGTTTGTCCATAGTTTATTCACTGTGCACATGGAATGTGTACAGAGTGTCTGTACAGCTTGGCAACACTACTCCATGTCAGTATGGATGCAGTGTTAATTAAAAATGTTGTAAAAGACATTTTATGTACCATGTGTAAACTGGACACAATGCACTGTCTTAAAATGCTCACGTGAGATAACCCTTTGGGATTTACACTATATTTAGACTTCAGGGCACAATTGTGAGTAATGGCTGTAACACAGTAAGGGGGGGGGGGGGCTGTAGGTAAGAATAGCTCAGGACCCCCTATGGACTCTCAGAATAGGAATGTGAGGCATCCATCCCAAGGCTGTGGAACACAATCTCTGGTACCTGAAAGCCTCCACGAGGCGTTCCACCTTTTGGGCCTCTCCCTGAACCTTGATCTGGGCCTGGAACTTCCTCAGAGCATCGTCCAGGTCCATCCCTGAGAAGTCCATCTCATCCAACACGCAGCTGAGGTACAAGGGAGCCGACAGTGAGAGGTAAAGGCCCTGTTTCTCTACCCACACCTCCCGAGCCTGGAAGCGGCATGCTCTATGGTTAATATGCCATATTGCTGTTCGGTAAGAAACCACCACACGGCCACTGTATAAAGAAACACAACACCCACCCCCCATGTGAAGACCATTGACCAGTGCCTTGGTCTGCATGGTAGAGCTCACACAGAGTAGTGGCTACCATCTAATAAGGCGTCTCCTCTGACCTTTTGGTAGCATTCTTCTCCCTGTTGACTACAGCCCTTCATTTTTGCTTCTCTCTGCATTTTACTCACTCCAACACGTCTTTGTTGAACTGCTTCTGTCTGTTGCCCAGGAATTCCCCGATCATCTGCCGGCTCAGCCCCTTCCTCTCGAGGATGAAGCGGGCGATGCCAACTGGAGTATCTGACACAAAGCCTCTCTCTATCAGGTACTGAATGCCCTTCTCTGGCTTCCTGTACCGAGACAAGTGGGATTGTAGAACATTGCAAGACCACAAAGAGACAGGTAACAAAACCTCTTAGCAGACTTTCTAGAAAAATGGAAGCAAAATGGTAAGTTTGGGTCCTCCGTCGGTCACCCTTGCTCACTTGTTGAAGAGGTTGAGGCCGATGCGGTACTGCCTCCGTTGCACCACGTCATTGTTGAAGGCCGGTGAGTCCCAGCTGTGGCGGCTTTCTCGCTGGTAGGTCTGTTTGCCCAGTGGGGGCAGCGGCTCCCGCAGGCTGTCGCGGGACGATGAGCCCGAGCTGCAGTTGATGGTCTCATTGGAGTTGGTGGTGGAGTTGAGGGAGTCGTTGTCGCCGTCCGAGCAGCACGGCTGCTCCAGACTGCTGGGGGCCATGGGAGCGGAGGAGGAGGAGGACAGGGGAGTGGTGGGGGGCTGCTGCTGGGGAGAGGCGGAGGAGGGTGGTGTGTCAGGGTACTGGTGGTGGTGTAGTGGGTGGTGGTGATGATGGTGGTGGTGGTGATGGTGGGTGGCGACGTGGTGGGGCAGTTGGGCAGGGAGGACAGTGGGGTGAGGCCTGACTGGGGTACGGGTCTGGCCTTGGGCGGTGGAGACGGTGCGGGGGCTGGGGCTGTGCTTGAGGGTGCCCTGGGGTGAGCCTGCCCCCCCACCCGGCTCCTGCTCGTAGATGAGCTGCCGGCTGAGGGAGCCGCGGTCGGAGCGGTCGCTCATGTCCACCGAGCTGTCGCTGGGTGGCTCGATGGTCAGCAGCGGCAGGTGGGCCCCCCGCAGCCGGTAATCGCGGCACTCTGTGCAGGGGGTGCTGCGGCGACTGTTGCTGCTACCGCCGCCCTCGGTGTCACGGCTGTCCTCACGCCCCCCAACCCCACCCCCCATGCCCCAGAACTCAGTGTCCGTGCTGCTGGGAGCCCTATCCAGCGAAAGTGGCGAGGACGGCAGCCCGTCGTCCATGTAGAGCGTGACGTCGCTGTAGGACGTGGCCGTGCTGTCCTCGTGCATGCTCAGGCCCCCGCCCCCACCCCGCTCCCGCTCACCGCGTCCCCGGCGAGACAAAGGGTTGCTACTGTTGCTCCACACACATTCCCCAAAATCGTCACCCTCCACCCCGCCTATTCCCTCGCCTTCCCTGCTGCCCTCTTGCGAGTCCTCTCGTCCTGACTGGCACGTCAGCGCGTCGTCGATGGAGTCTGCCAGGGACTTCACCTGAAGGGCAGATGGAGACGAATCAGCCTCGCGTGAGGGAGCAGAAGCGGAGCAGACCAGCTTGGAGATGTATCCCACATTTCTCCTCATGCCCAGAACAAAGTGAAGAGCCACTGTGGCAAATTACAGTAAGAAGGAGTAAATAGTGTCGCTGATATCGTCATCGGTCACACTCATGCGACAGCCCTGTAGGGGGCCTGACGAGTAGGCAGGAACTCCAAGTGTGGCTCCTCATGGTACATTATGGGCCCAGCTAAGGGACTGTTATAGAGAGAAGTGACACTGGAGCCTGGAACCTGTAAAGGCATCCCTGCAGGATCAAGAGACCTGGGAAGCCTGGGTACCAGAATGGAAATGGAGCCATTTCAGGATGGAGACACTGGGCTTAGGCCCTGTTTAATGGCCCAGAGTTTGCCATGAGCATGAAGAGCTGGTCTACAGTGGTAAGCAGATAGGTGTTCATGCCCTGGGTTCAGTGCCGCCCAGGGCAGAGGGCTTCCCATGGCCTCACCTGCTTGGAGAAGGAGTCCTCCAAGTGAGTGTACTCCGGTCGGTCAGCAGAGCCACGGGGCGGGGAGCCACCAGCCATGTCTGGGGCTCCGGCCTGGGCAAGCGGTCGGCCACCAGCGCCAGCATATCGCTGCTGTGCCTGGGGCTGCCGCTCGTCAAAGGAGTACTGCAGGCGCATGTTGGAGAGGACAATGCGGCGTGTCATGCGGCTTTCTGAGGCTGAGCTGCGAAGCCGCTCGAAGTTCTTGTTCATGCGGTACTGGCGGAAGGCCGTCTGGATAGTGCGCGCGGCCCGCCGGCTCAGGAAGTAACCGCCGTACTTCCTCTCCAGCATCTCCACCTGCCGACAAAATGGCATCAGCACAGCAGAGGCAGAGACAGCACCCATGTATGCAAGGGCGCCCTCCTTCTGCTTGCCACCCTAGGGCGGTAATTGCAGACATTTTTACCACCCCAACAAACGTACCTTCTTGTCCTGGAGGTCCGTAGAGAGCTCATAGCTGTCAGATAGCGCCTTACACCTCTTGTTCTCCTCTTCCTCCTGCTTGCGGAGAGCCAGGCTGGCAGGCTGGTGTCGGCTCCGCTGTGCCCAGGCCAGGCTAGCAGGGCTCGGCGGGGCCGCCGGTGCTCCCTGGGTACTGGTGAGCCCGCCACCGTCACCGTATCGATCGGCACCTCGCAGATACGGGGCCTGGCTGCACTGGGGGTCGGAGTAATTGCCCACTTCAGAGCTCGGGGGGTCCCCTTCCACACTGGACAGAGAAAAAGGGGGATCATGGGAGTAGGCATGCCAATGGGGCGGTGGGGGGTACAGGAAGCAGCATTCAATGGCACGGAGGGGGTGGGGTGCAGGGCGAAGGCCTCCCCGCCTGTGCTGATGCTGAAGAGGCATGGACCATCTGACCAGCCAACCTCTGCAGTCACAGCCAGGCGTATTTTTATCCCACACAATTTTTGCAGAAACAGCTCCCCCCCCCCCTCCCAAGGGGGAGGGCGAGAAGGAAGATGAGGACGGGGTGGCGGGTGCCGCAGCACTGCTCTTCGCCAGAGCCAGACGCCGCGGACAGTGACAGCTTTGCTGGACCAGGTCACATGGCGATGAGTCATCGGTGAAATCAGCACAGCCAGCAGGACGCGTGCAGTGGGACGCGTGCAATAGTCCGTCGCGCCCGCATTCAGCTCGCTGCCACCGCAAAACCACGACAGCGGGCGTGATGTGTCTGGGGGGGTGACGGCCCGCGCTCACTCACTCCGCTAGTGTTCTGCTTCATGTTGTTTTATAGATTATATTTCCTTGCCTCCCTCCAGCTTGCCCTCTTTCTCTGTTGTTCATCTTCTTGTTTAATCTGTTCTGATGCCTCCCCCTCCCTAAATGCTCTCCAGGTGGACCGTGAGGACGGTAAGTCTACTATATGCCTTAGAGAGATGACAGGGTGGGAACAATGGGCAACACACACACACACACACACACACACACACACACACACACACACACACACACTTCAGACAGAGGCACACAAATAGACACATACAGACAAACACTTCTGCCCAGATAGGCAGACTCCACTCAGCCACTTTACATCACGAGTTTACATCCTCATCCATACAGGGTGGATCACATGACACGTGGCGCAGCGCTGATGCCACAGCGGGACGGGCACGAGCGCATGACAATATGTTGTGGGCAGCAGGCCAAGCTCTGCATAATACCTCTCTACTTCACTGTGCGGCTTACTCTCAGGCTCTGCACAATCCCTCTCTGCTTCACTGTGCGGCTTACTCTCAGGCTCTGCACAATCCCTCTCTGCTTCACTGTGCGGCTTACTCTCAGGCTCTGCACAATCCCTCTCTGCTTCACTGTGCGGCTTACTCTCAGGCTCTGCA
>JABFEA020000110.1:12512315-12523843 GCA_019775915.2 Cyphomyrus plagiostoma | reverse complement strand
TAATAATAATCGCATTAAAATGCAAAACCACTTCATCTGAATGTTATGCTGATCAAAGAATGTGGACAGTGTGGTACTGTCTTATGCGAATGGGTAAACTAAAATGACAGATGCCCCTGTTCAGATATACTTTGTTTGCTTACCTTTACAGCACCCTAGCTAAAGTCATGTATACAGACTGTAAATCATCATGCCACATAATCAGTAAAGCTGGGTCACACTTCCATCCAGTTCCACAGATCTTATAATTGGATAATTTGTGTTAGGAAGGGGATCTCTGTCATCCTGTTACCGTGTTCCAACAATAAAACATTATATTGTTCATGATGAACCACTGAGTAGCACCCACCTGGATGATGTGACAGCAGCCATTCTGCACCAGTATGCTTACCACACAGTAGCTAAGGTGATGAAGGGGCAGAAGAAAATTCACCAGTTATATATAGGAGATGATTAGGAGGGCAGATCTGATAAGGCCACTGTTATGCACCGCTGTTTATCCAGCTCCGCCCATGGCCAGGTCCACTCAGTTTGGCCCTTGCTCCGCCTCCCCACCCAGACCCCGCCTCCCCACCCAGACCCCGCCCATGACTCCCTGCAAGACCATCCGTCACTTCCAAAAAGCAGACAGCAAGGAACTTCGGGAGTTCTGCTCATTTTTGGATTATTGTTGGTTTGCTTTCTTTGATTTGGACTATTGCGTATAACGGTTTCGGTTTATTGGTTTACGATTATTCGCTTTGCTCCTTTCTGTACTTCTGCCTTGGTTTTCTTGCTTTTTGGTTTCGATCTCTTGCCCGGTTTTTGGTTTCTGTCTTTGCGCCCCTCAGATTCTGACGCTTTGCCTGTGTATGTTCTGTGTGTGTGTCAGGTATGTAAGGAGTGATTGCCATTTATGTTTGCAGGTTTTTGTGTATGCTGTTGTTTGGTTAGGGAGTGTGGTATAGTACTTGTTGTTTTTGTTCTTTGATTTCTTTTGCACGTAGTTAAGTTAGATTTGGGTTGCGTTTCGTAGCTGAGCTTTCTGTTTGTTATTTTGGCTATAATCACTCCTGAGTCCTTTTGCACCAGATTAATTTGTTCTGTGTCTGTCGCGTGTAAAGAAAATCTCAAGACAGTAGCTTTCACAACATCATAATCAAGGTTCTGTTCCAAACCAAGAGTGGAACAAACCTCTTGAGCTTTCCCCACGAGTTTGCACTGCAGCAAAAGCGACCAAAGGTGCCTGGGCCGGTTCAGACTGGTCGCGATGCGCTCAAGGATGGGGAAATAGGCGTCTACTTCGTTTACTCTAAATATGGGCACGAGTCCAATATGGCGAGTCACATCAAATCCGAGATTCTCCCTTTCAGGGGACTGGGTTGGAACTGCCGGAGACTGATTGCAAGGATGCGAAGTATCGTCCGGCGGGCTAGCACCGGCACGAGCCAAGGAAGCGGTGGAGGGAGCAGCCCCAAGGGGCGAGCTTACCTTACCAGGCTGAGGAACGGGCTGGGGCTGGCCCACCCTCGCCTTCTGCACGGCAGCGTCCCGCTCTGCTTCCATCTCCAAAGCCCTGATTCGCAGGAGTTGGGCCTGGCAGGCCTGCCTCTTAATCTCCAGCTCGAGTTCCCTAAGCCGAACTGTAAGGAGGATGTCCTCCTTGAGCGAGCCGGGATCCCTGGGACCCATGTGTGACCGAGACACCGGGCCTCCGGCTTCCGCTGTCGTAGGTGACCGGGCTGGGCAAGGTGCAACACCCGAGAGATCACCAGGCTCCGGCAGGATTCCCCGCGTGACCAACTCGTCCTGCAGGACCTGCCTAATCTCCCACTTTGAGGGACCATCACATTAAAGAAACCCGCGATGGCTACCAGGTCTGAATTCCTGCAAGTATCAAACTGTTCCTGTGTGGGGCTCAGAGTAAACTCAAGCAGGTCGAACGTAGGCATACTAATCCCGATTACACAGACCTTCCCCACCACAGTTAATCCGCCAAACAAAGCCGAAAAAGACACAGGGAAATCTGCATGCAATCTCATAACGGCCACAGAGGACAATTTTAGCATCAGGCTACAACCCCTACTCCTTTGAGGGATGCCCAGGAATCTCTTATGACCTCATACTTATCTAAAGGATAATTTTTATAGTGTCCCCATCACTGCATTGGGAGCCACACAGACCTCAGGACAAACTAACCTGTTGACAACACCAACAACCCTTCCAGCAGCAACCCAGTCTCCCACCCAAATCCTGACCAAAACCTGCTTATCTTCAACTGGATTACCTAGTCCAAACTGTGGGTGGTATAGATACTCATGGCTAAAGCAGTCATATTACTGAGTTTCCATTACAGCCCTCTGTCCTTAATTTACCATCTCAGCAAGATAACCTCCTTTCATGTTTGTTTACTCATCGATACAAAAGCAAAACATGTTAATATGTGACTGTCACCCAGGATTATCAGCCCAGGAAGCCCTATAAATACACTCTCTAAAAGCCGGCTCCAGTAACCGCACACGCTCTGTTTAACGGGGGCTGGGCTTCCGCATGGACAGTAGCTGTCTGGCCTGAGCTAATAAGCAGAGACGGATGTTTTGGATGAGCCCCCTTAAGGAAGGGCACCTTGATGTCTGGATACTGCATCTCTCAACCGTACAGCCAAGGTGAGGGCAACAACAGCATCACCCGACAGTCTCCTCTACGGCAGTTTAGACTAAGTTAGAAAAACCTGTGTTTTTATAAAGCTGAAAGGCATGACATTTTTAGTCCCCCGAGTGTTTGTGCATGTTGTACATAGATACACAGTATTTAACTAAAGATAGTATTTAATTATAAATACATTTCCTAGCTGATGGGGAAATGACAGTCATTCATATGTGACACAGAAGAAGAAGCAAAAAAAATGATGTGTGAGCCCAGCAAAAGCACACATTTCTTTCCAAAATGAAACTCAGGAAGTGAAGAAGCCTTGCGGTGCAGGCGGGCGCAGGGGGCTGACGGCCATCTGCACGCCGGCTGCCAGGTATGACAGGCACCACTCGCAGGTCTCGCTAAGGTGGCAGCACTCTGGAGCAATGCGGGTGCAGGACCAGTCAGTGCAAGTGAGGCCACTCAAGGCAGAGAACTGTGCCCAAAACACCCATTTACAGGGAGAGACACAAAATACAGATCATAAATAATGGAACGAAAATCTCCTTTTCTTCTCCTGATTATCCCATTGTTTCCAGGCATTTATTATTCATCCTACAGAAATTCTCTCCTTCCCCAAATGGCTTTAATCCAATGCAATGTAACTCCTACTTCAGTATCTTTACTTCTTCATGCACCCCATCTCGTTATTTCTCACACTCTTTTTCTTTTCATTTATATCCTGCCCCCCCTTTCCATTCTCCCTACTCCCCTAGTCACTGTGATGCTCAAGTCAAGCCGCATAAAGAGACGAAATACAGTGGAAGGGAGGAGAGGGTTGCTTGGAGACCGTTGCTAAGAGACCAGTGTGGGAGGGAAGGCAATTGGAGTCAAGAGCAGTGTTTCCATGGCAACCAAGGTTTCACACTGTCTCTCTGGGCTTAGAAAAAAAAATAGGAGTGGTGGTTGGAATGAGATTTATAATCTTGCAGAGTGTGCACTGCAATCCGGAAATGTACACATATGGTGTACCTTAGCTGTGTGCATTTATGAACTGCCTAATATGCCTATCACCTGCTTAGCAGTGCCAATAAATGCAGCGTGAGATTACATCGTGAGGTTATATTTAAAGTTACAGACACTGATTTAACTTGTTTTCACAAGTGTCATTGCTGAGGGGTTAATCTACTTGAAGTGCATCTTGTTCTATTTTGGTTCCAGTTAATTACTCATACATTCACATCTTCACATGCAGGCATTACAAAAAAAGGTCATAAACAAAGATCTGACAGCTGATTAAAGTTTCAGCAGACTAACTAATAAAGTCAGGTGGACTCACCACTTGGACACATTTTGGCGCGACGCATCTGCAAACATAAGGCAGGCGGTTGGCAAATCACTCTACCAGGCAGCACCATAACGTATTCTTCTTGCTGTTCCAGGAAGTGAAGCATGATGGAGAACATGTCCGATATTAATTCCAATTATGTGCAAGCCCCTCGCCACCACAGGAGGGAACAGGATAAAGTATGATGGACAGCAAGCAGGCAGTGAATAGAAAAGCAGACATAATGAAAGGAAACTTTTTTCCACAATTTCTCCTTCTGTTGCTTCTATCATCTAGCTAATGCAGACCACCACCCCCAGTCATCCATATAAATCATAGCAGCAAGGCTCTCGCTCTCCCTAGCCTTCTCCATAACACCTTGACCCCTGCACACACTCCATTAGCTGCAATGCCTCCCCAGCTCTCCAAAGAACTTTCAAAAGTTGCCCAAGCCAAAGGCTATTATAGTAAATGATGAATAACTTTAGCCTGGCTTTTAATCCTCCTGCACACCTTGTTTGCACTTTTCTCTGTACTCTTTCGATCCTCCCGCACACCTTCACAGCACTTTTCCCTGTACTCTTTGGATCCTCCCGCACACCTTGACTGCCCTGTTCCCTGCACTCTTTCGATCCTCCCGCACACCTTCACAGCACTTTTCCCTGTACTCTTTCGATCCTCCCGCACACCTTGACTGCCCTGTTCCCTGTACTCTTTCGATCCTCCCGCACACCTTCACAGCACTACTCTCTGTACTATTGGTGGTATTACACAAGTTGTAAAAGTAAAAGTTCACAGTTAATAGAGGCTGTCAATCTGAGAAATTACATAGCAGATGTAGAATTTCAGCCATAACAACAGACACAGGGCAAATAACCTCTGTTGCACAGATATGGATACATGCAATCTGACACCACAGTATGAACTTGAGTTGATTATTCAGGAATAAATGAAACTGTCAATGCAGCATACAATTCCTGGAATATAATGTTATCCTGCACATATGGAACTTCATCATACTTATTCACATGTCAGGTATGTCAAGTTATACAGTATTTAAAAAATTCAACACAATATCTCACTCCCAACGAATGATTTTAATGCAGACATGATTTTTAATTACACACAACAGACCACTTCTCCAATAGCACACGTAATAAGAAAAAAATATACAGCTTGATCACTTTCTTAACTGAGCTATAGAAGTAGAATAGTGAACTCCAGTCTTAAAAACCTGTTTTTTTATATGCTGCTTCATCTGAGCTGTCAGTTCCGGGCCAAAGAATGTGGACACAGGCAAGAAAAACCAAGGTACAGCATACAAAAGCAGCCACTAAAGATTTCCCTTCATGAAAAACAGGCCCACAAATCCTCTGTGAAAATGACCCTGTGAAACAGTAATAATATGCTCAGATACGCCTGACAATCATTCTATATCAGGTGATGACAAAATGTAATGAAGTCCGTCCATCTATTGATCCATTTTCTATAACCACTAATCCACTACAGGGTTACAGTGGGCTGTAGTGAAGTGCTGTATCACATTCATTTTAGTGCTGATGCCTACAACATGTTTGTCTGGTGTACCAGTGTTTCCATAACGGTTTTATATCTTTATAGCACAAAATGCATTTAAGGGGCTGCAGTTCATAGCTCATTTATCAAGGTGAAACATGTGTGAGGTGTTACCCACTTAAGTGAGCAGCGTGAGGCATAACTGCAAAAGAATCATTACAGACATCACTGAAATACTCATTCAAAACTCCATGTTCTTCATTCTGCTAGAATACTGACGAGCACAGCATGCTCTTATGCTTGTCACCATAGCCTATGTGTTTCTTGACAGGGGATTAAACAATACATACATTTACCCATTTAAGAGTTGAAATGTTTCAAAAACAAGATTATCAGCATATCTCAGAGGCACGTTTCTGGGAAAGAACTGATCTGACTGCTAGTTTCAAGCTGATCCTATGCTGCAAGGAAATATATCCTTCCACTGTGCACTGAAGATTGTCGTCTAAGTATGCATGTATAAGCAGTATGTCAAGTTTTTTTTCAGCCTTCATTAGTTCCAGTACAGACAACACCAAAGGTCTGCTGCTTAAGAAAGCAGAGACATAAACAGCTCATTTTTGCAGAAGGAGCAAAGGAGATGGTGTATTAAGCACTGGGACAGGTTTTGAGTAAACCTGGCTGCTGGTGTAGGTCATCGGTTCCCGACCCAGTCCTTGGGGACTCCCAGACAGTCCATGTTTTTGCTCCCACTGGGAGCTGGGAGCGAGCAAAAATGTGGACTGTCTGGCAGGGAGCTGGAAGGGAGCAAAAACTGTGTAACCAGCTGCAAGGCAACTTAACATATCTAGCATGCAAATATACATTATTATATAGCTTTGCATCTTAAGAGGATACCTCATAATTCCAGAAAATCTGGCAATTACAGCATTTCAGATACTATTCGAATAATGAGATTAATGTATTTACACTAATACTTTCCGCATCGTTACAAATGAGTGCATACACCAAAACAAAGACAAAGAAACGAAATACCAGCATAGTCACCTCTAGTCCCTGCAAATGCCAACCGACTTGTCCAATCAGATCAAAGAGGAACTTGTGAATGTTGCTAAAATCTTGCACACAGGCATAATATTTTTACCACTAGGAAATGAGGTCATAGTTACCTTAAGAGTGAAAGCTTTCGTAGCAAGGCCCACAGGAAGTGACAGCTGCAGCCAAATTTCCGAAAGAAAGCCAAGAATCCAACCATTCTTCAGTGAATATCAGGTTGTCTTTCCTTCCTCCCAAGCCCCCTCCCCTGCTTTCCTCCTATCCTTTAAATTCTCATACCTTTTTCCTCCATCTCTTCTCATTCATTCTTATTTTTCTTCTGACCTCTCTTCCCTTCCTTTCCCAGTCACACACTGTACAATTCTAACTGTGGGCCTGTATCCCTCCATATTAATTTACGCCCCTCGCCTATTGCGATTTCCTTCCTGAGCGTCCCGCCCCTGAACCCCCCCTTTTGCCATGTGCACTACACCACAGCTGCCGCCGACTGGCTGGATATTCCCGAACTGCATCTGCACTCGTTTCTCTGTGAAACCTTTCTTCTCTTCACCTCTCACTCCCTTCTCTTCTGCTGACCATCTTTCCCTCTAGATCTCCATTCTACACCACCTTCCTCTTGCCTACATCTACCCAGTTTGCTGCATTAGACACCTATTCATGATACACCTCTGTGTGTGCTGTACCCCCCGCTGTGCACTAGCCCCTCCCCTCTGCATAACCTGCTCCAAAATCCCTTACCACAATCTTTGCTTTACCTCTCTTTCCCATCCTTGCTACTTCCCTGTGACTTGTGTATGTATATGCAGATCTCTCGCTCTCTTTTCACCCTCTTTCAGAGACCTCACCCCCTTCTCCCTACCTCCCTGGGGAGACAATGTCCTGTCAGTCATCGCAAGGAGGCTGGTGCTATCTCAGCAAGCGTTCATACACCAGGGAGCACGTTGGCGTGCACAGACCGCCAAGCTCCCAGTCCCACCATTGATGAGTCCCATCAAAGGTCCTCACCACCCCTATGACTAAGAGTTTATAAAACAGCCTTCATGAAAACGTTCCCAGAGCTTCAATGGAGAATACAGTAACTGCTGCTGAATAATTCATAACCGAAAAGCCAGGACAGCTGGATAACAGCAGCATATGGTGGGTCCAAGTTTGTTTCTTAAACCAGCTTTTCTACCTACTATGTAACCGTATATGCAAACTGGCAAAGAAGCCAAAGGAGGCAATAATCTGGTAATAGTACAATCTAGTGATTGTAGAATCAGGTGACAAAGAAAAAAGGTAAGAACCACCAGGTGAGCGTGGTAAGAGGGGGAGGAATCAATGAGGGGTAACCCATAAAACCCAACAGCCTGACTTACACGCACCCACGCATGCAGAACGTGGGGTGTCGTAATCAGACTCAGCGGACAGCAGGGAATGCAGCAGAGCTCCCCAGCCGCTCATGACAGAGATGAAGGACTGAGCGGGAGTGTAAAACATCAGAGCCTTACCGTGGAGCTGGCCGAGGAGAGCCTTCGCAGATTGCTGTGGAACCCACCCCTCTCTCTCTCTCTCTCTCTCTCTCTCTCTCATTTAGTCCCGCCCACTTCAGAGTGGAACGGCTGCATTCTTCGAAAACCTTCCCCATTAGGTCCTCTGATTCATTGCTGTCGCACGCACTGATAGATTCTCACACACAAACACACAAACGCAATGTCACCTATTGCTCTCATCACTGTGGCACACCCAACAGCAATGAGGGCTCATGTATTTGGTGTCATACAGAGGTACAGGGATATTTCACCCCTCACTGGTTCCTGGTCTCCAAACAAGCCGTCAGGTCTTTTTCCGAAGATGAAAGTCGGCCGTTACTGAATGCAGTGGTACTGGGTGTCTGATTGGGCGCTTCAGGCAGGCCGGGAGGAGATGGACACCAGGCTCCGTGCAGCTATGCCCCTCACAGCTGAGAGGAAGCAGTGCTCAAAGATGCCTTCATCTGTCTACCCATGGGTGCTTTTCCTCAGATATCCCACACAAACAGGCAGGCAGAGGGCCTTAATGTGGCCTGCAGACTGTTGACTGAATCCTTTCAAAGCTCAGGGGTGGCTGTAGAATTCAGCTAGATGGAGCAGCTTAACGAGGGGATGGCGACACCAACACTGAGTCAGACAAACATCAGAGCTGGCACCTCGGATCTCAGTGCTGCAGGCGTGACCGTGTGGGACAACAATATAGGCGTGACTCTGCGTAGGATGATGCCTTAGACAAATTATGCGTGGTATGATGCTGTAAGCCTACCTGCGTGTAGGATGGTGCCATGGGCAAGCCTTCATAAAAACCGATAAAGTTTACATACCGAAATCCCCAAAGCATCTGCAAGGCGGAAAGAACCATCATCAAAAATACACTCAATTACGTCTCCAAGCCCAGTCTGCATCATTATCATTTTTGCGGCTATTTAATACCTGGAGGAATAATGGATACTATTGGGCACTGCTGAAGGATGAAGGTTCTCTAAGAGCTATTTTTGACACAGCGCCCTGGCATGCTGCAGCGTGCATAGCACGGCTTCCGACGCCACCACACGACAAACGCTCCCGAGGCCAGAGCAGCTCGAGCGCCGGGCCGCTCCCCCGTCCCCGTCCCCGCCGACCCCGCCCCCCGTTCCAGCCCTAAAGGAATCCGCTGCCAGGACAATAATAGCACGGTGCTGCCAAAGCCAGCAGAAAGCATGCTGAGCTTTCTCCCAATCTGTCTCACAGCGAGCGCGATGGCCACAGCCCAGGGGCAGTGCTGACGTTCAGGGCCATGTGCGGGAGACACCGCCGTTTCTTGCGTGGCCACGGACACCGACGTACGCAAACAGCCCACCCCCAGGTGTGCTTCCACCCGCAGGCCGACAGACGCGTTGCACTGCCGCTCACAGACATGCCGTCACCCGCGACTTGCCTCGTACTCCGCTGGTAGCGTGACTTTCAGCTGTGAGGGGGGCCCTGTATTTTTAGGGAAGCTTCATGGTTAAATTGAGCCCCCCGCCACTGCCAGAAGTGTTTCCATGCCTACCTGCTGCACCACGACGGCGAACACAGGAGAGATGGCTGAGCAGGCACGATTATTCATGACGCCATCATAATGCGGCAAACATTCCTGCTTCTCCTAAGAAAGCGGAGGCTAAGCTGTGGCTCAGAAGGAGACGAGGGGGGAGAGAAGTGGCTAGCAGGCCTCTACAGGAAGCCCTGTGGTGGAGGCGCAGGTGAAGGTGCCTGCAGGCCGCCACAGGTCAGACCTAACCGGTGGTGTTGGCTGAATCGTTTCAGGTTTTGGGCCTTGGCTGTTTTGTCTGCTGGACCAGATCCTCCAGCAGGCAGGGCAGGCAGGGCTGGGCAGGGCAGGCAGGGATGGGCAGGGCAGGCAGGGATGGCAGTGCAGGCAGGGCAGGCAGGGCAGACAGGGATGGGCAGGGCAGGCAGGGCAGGCAGGGATGGGCAGGGCAGGCAGGGATGGCAGTGCAGGCAGGGCAGGCACGGCAGGCAGGGATGGCAGGGCAGGCAGGGCTGGCAGTGCAGGCAGGGCAGGCACGGCAGGCAGGGATGGCAGGGCAGGCAGGGCTGGCAGTGCAGGCAGGGCTGACAGGGCAGGCAGGGATGGCAGGGCAGGCAGGGCTGGCAGTGCAGGCAGGGCTGACAGGGCAGGCAGGGCTGGACACTTTGCACTTTTCTGCAGTACAACATTCCAAACACCAGTACCTGATACCCTGTCATCCAGAGATGGTCTCAGCGTATTTTACAGAAACGAGACTGACCTGAAGCATTTTCCCTTGCTGAATTTATAAATCAGGTTCACTGTTTTCGTACGTAAGTCTGAAAACCACGCTGTGCTTGTGTTAAATGTGTATGCTTCTTTACAGTTCACTCAGTTCAGGATTGATAATTCTTATTCAAGTTTCCACAATCTGATCATTACTGCAATCTAAGCACAAATTATATTCATAAAAACATTAAATGCAAATGACACAATCACAGAGGCACATCCAGGAAATGAACAACATGTCTTCACACTGTATGCGACCCTGCAGTCTCTCTCCCTATGGATAAGCGACCTTGGTCCATCAAACCAAATGCTTTTCTGTGGAGCTTAAAAGTAAGAGTATGAGTAAGAAATTATAAAATAAAACCATGTTGTGAATAGGTGAGTTTCAGCTGGTGATTTATGTCTTTACATCAGACTCCTGAGCTGCGGTACAGGACAAACTCCACATCCTGTCAGTCTGCCCCCCCCCCCCCCTTCTTCCTGATGGTCATCTCCTCTCTCCCATCACTTTAATCTAATTAGCCCCTTCTGTGACCTTCTCCTTTAGTGAAGCAGGCAGCACCTGCAAACCCACACACGCAACACAGAGACATGCATTACTGATCCCTACTCCTATAAAACATTCTAAAGTCAATATACTCATTGTTCTGCTTTGTCTTCTCTCTCCTCAATAACATAACCCATTTACACTGCAAACTTCAACTTATTTCTTATGGAAAGACAGAAACAGTTCAGCAAGTAACAGGACATTCCCTACCCACGTAAAAAAATATGATGCCTATTAAACTGGACTGTTTGAATGGAATACACATTTATTATCAGTACAGTATGAGTGTTCACAAAAAAAGGTATCCTGCTTAATTCAGTGCGCATGGACACTACTCTCTCCTCTCTCTCTCTCTCACACACACACGTGGTTATGTCTTTGTGAGGAGTCAATCACAACATGGCCACCTTAACCCCTACGCAGCCCTAACCTTAACCATAAAAAGGCAAATAAAATGCGAGACTTTTGGCATTTTTACTTTGTGATTGTATTCAGATCTTTGTGGGAATCTGATTTCTTTAACATTGAGGGGGGCATTTTAGTCCACACAAAGTAATTGATTGATTGACTTTATTAATCCCACAATTGGGAAATTTATATTAAATTCTTAAATTCTTATATTAAAGTAATATAAACCTAATCCACACACACACACACACACACACACACACACACACACACACA
>JABFEA020000110.1:12477320-12500071 GCA_019775915.2 Cyphomyrus plagiostoma | reverse complement strand
AAACAGTTGATTTCCCAGTTGATTACTTTTAAACAGCTGTCCACTGTAGTGACCGCTATGCGCCAGAGGGTTAATATCACATGTTATGCACATCCAATTATCACATTGCATGGACCACATTAGCTGGGTTGAGATCAGGCTTTAAATATTTCTCTACTGTCATACGAAAAAGAACCTATCAAACTTTACAATCGTAATGATTCTTTTCTTTTCGCGATATTTATCACAAAAAAAATCACATTGCAATATCTGAAATTATTCAATTTCATGTAGCCCCAATTTGAGGACTAGCCTGGTCCCACTAACTACCCACTAACTACCAAACAGATACCATGAGTTGTGCAAAACATATGATAACAGCAGACTGATATGTGTTGAGCTGCAGGCAGCGAGCAGTGAAGAACACAGGACAATGTGCCCTCAAAGCAAAACCCAACACACGTGATTTCAAAATTGGTTAATATTTCTGACCTAAGGCCAGCTCTCTGAGTTTCGGCCACAGTGTGGATGCGCCAAGCCCAAACAGTGCCCCTTGTGGATACCGTAATAAATTAACCAATCTGGGAGGTTCTAGTGGTCAGGCTGTCAGTTTGGCTAGAACCTGAGGACAGTTGCTCTGCATGAGCTACAGTCAATGCAAATTGAGAAAGAGATGAAAAAGGACCACAGTAAGCGATCCGCAGCAAGCCAAGCATGCACCTTCTGCTCTGTTCTCATTAGATCAACTTCCTACAAAAAGATGAATGGGTTTCCCCGGCCCGTGTGACAGAAAGGGGCAGCAATCGGACCTGAAACGCACATGGGATTTCAGCGCTATTTTAGCAGATTTTCAGCTACACAGGGTTAATTCAGCAGCAGCTCACATGGAAACCTGAGAGGCTGAGGGCAAAAGCACGTTCAAACGCGTCAGAGCAAATGCACAGCAAGTCACACTTAATCCATGTGGTAATGCTAAAAGCATTAAAATTACATGGGAACCAGCTTCACAAGGTGACCACAGAAAGGCTCTCTTTTGTATTTTTGTTTGCCCCCCACCCTCCAGTGTCCATTTACAGATGACCTGAGGCCGATTGTTTTAAATTGAACCAAGTGTGAGAAGCTTCTGGAGGTGCAAGGTTCTCCAGGCATCCATCTTATCCCACTGCACAGCGACCCAGGGCTCAACGCTTACAGGCATTATGTTGCTAAGGGTAACATTAGCAAATGAAGTAAGCGGTTTCCACAGTAACAGAAGCTTTCACTGTTATTAAACGGATGCTTTTGGCCCAGCTCAAAAGGTTAAAAGAACTGCTTAGCAGTATGTAATATCTGCCTATATCTGCACTGCTTAATGTATAAAATTGAACGCAGGCACAATATAATATGCAAAGCTATACAAATGCAGAAACACAGGTATTCTATGCCATAACCCAAGAGTATTCTGGGTTCTCCCGCTAGCATTTCCAATTGGAGCAACTACTTTATCAAAACACCATTGCTGTCAAACGGCACGATGAAAATCGGCCTCATTTATTCCTGTATCAGGGAGCAGAATGAACCGCGTAGGTCAGCCAGTGCTTTGCCCGGGTACAATGTCCTGTGTGAATTGGGCTCTTGGCCTTCAGAGACTCTAAAGCCTGTCAGGTTTGTGGAGACCTGCTAATGTGCCTGTTTGAGGCCACGGCCCTCTTACTCCTCTCCCCATTGTACCTCTTCCTCCTAGGTGTGCCTCAGAGCCTGCTCAAGGGGCCCGCATAATCTTCAACAGCTTCCTTTGCTTATTCTAATTACAGCACCTCCATTCGTTTTAAGGAGCTCGACAGAATTGGGATATCTTGAAAGACTAAAAGAGGAAGTCCTGTGCCTCCTCTGAGCACGTGGAGGAGCAAAAGGATGCCGTGAAGTATGGGGTCGCAGGTACGACACAGGGACCTAAAGCATTAAAAATCAGCCTCAGTGTGAAGAGCAAGGTCCATCTCAGGGCTGCCGGAAATAGTTCAACCCAGCAATTCGAGAACTCGGGCTGACTCAAATTTCATTTAACTCCTGCTATATTGATAATGGGGGCGTGTGGAAAAGCCTGCAACAGCCAACCTGAGGGCGAGTGAATGTGGGAAGCGAGGAGGCGGGTAATGATGCGAAACAGCCAACGGAAGCTTTCTGATTGCTATGGCAACCAATGTCCATTCTTCCCTGTGCTAATTTTCACTGTGGTCCAGATAGCAAACGATTAAGCAAATGAAGAAGGCAAAGGGCCTCATTCCAGGAAAGGCGAGTTTCTCTTCAGTGCAGAGCAACGTGAGCTTCCCTAGTGTCATGGCAGGCCATGCGGGGGAGGGGCGGCTCGCTCCTGCCCAGTGAGCTCTCAGGGCACAACATGAAAGGCTGCCCAGGACGTCAGCGGCTGTCACCTCACTGGGGATTTGCTCTTTTTTAGCCAACCACAAGCCCATAAGACACCTCAGGCCATTACTGTACAGCAAAAGGACCCCAACTGTGGGACGTGGCCCAAGAAAATTGCTGGGAGGTGAGGGGTGAGGGGAAAAAGAGGGAACTGACTGGGTGTTTTGAAGTGAGGGCAGACCTATTTTAAAATTATAACCTTTAGAAGTATTAAAAACATCTGGACTGTGTGCAGCAAAACAGGCCTATCCTTCCCATTGAGATGCAAGGTAAAGTTTATATGGGGTTTGTGTGTGTGTGTGTGCGGGGGGGGGGTAGCAGGTTCAGGACATATCAGCCCTAGGAAGGCCCTGTAAAAAAAGCCTGAATACCAGTGATACCACTCCTGTACAGTCATCGAGTCCCACACATCAGTCACATGTCGACGGCGAGTGGGCACCCTAAACTGGCCCTGACTCTCTTCAGCCAAGGGGGCATACTGCGGATGTTTTCGGTTATTCTCAAATGTACAAGCATAGTTCAAGAACTGTATGTTCCTGAATGCCCCTGAGGTCCTGGAAGGTACAGGTGGGGTCAATTTGTCCACTGGAAGCACAGTGGGTGGGGGGCACATTCCACCGTGACGCTGTCTACACTGCAATGGCTGCTTCCCAGCAGGGTGCAGAGTGAGATGACAGGAAGAGCCCGGATCATTTCTGCTGCGCGGCAGCCTGTGAGGCCTCTGGCCGCGTGCCCTAGCGTGTCCATCCTCGCGACTAACAAGGCAGCACGGTGACATTTCCCACATCAGTGCCAAGCAAGAGGTCAACTCAATCTAAGCAGGAGAATAAAGCAGGTGGACGATACCTATAAAAACAATTGATAATCAGTTTCAAACTGCGCTACTTTCTGTTTTCTCTCGCACAACCCTTCCCTATTTACTGCCCCCCGTTTCTGTGCTTTTTCGAGCTCCTCTAGGGGTAACCTTCTCCCAGGCCTTAGGATGCGATACGCTGTGCGATGCATGTTGGGTAACCGGTGCTGTGGACGTATCTGGTGGGACCCGGAGCCTGCGCCACCTGGCCCACAGCTGGCCGACGGTGTGGCTGCATGGTAGAAAGGTGTCGAGTAAAAACAAGATGAGCCACCATGTTACAGCACCTGTCCTGGTTTACCTGCTAAGGTACCAGCAGCGGGTTCCAGGGGCAGACCAAAGACCTAGCGGAAACGCCAACACTACAACATGGCCTGCAGCATGACACAATCATTTATATGAGCTGAAATTAATTATGAGACATTATGAAATGACCACGTTTACAAATTTTGTTTCATTTTTTGCAGGTTGGAAAAGAAGACATTTTTATATTAAGCCATACCAAAACTGAATTAACGCAAGGAAATCAAGCAACCAGTACTGTAATAGATACCAATAATGTAATAACATTTTACATTTCTTCATCTTAATGTAATACAAGTCAATAATATAATAACTGGCCAATAATGTAATAACTTACTGCATTATCTGCAAAAAGTTATGTTATTGGTTATTATATTATCAACTTTTATTACATTAAGAATAGAAAGATTATTACGTTATTGCCAGTTATTACATTCTTGGCTTCTACAAGGAATCCCAGAATCACTTTCATTATCGCTGTGACCTTTGATGCCAAGGTCAAAAATATCCTGATGGAGTTAGGATATGAGAGATATTAAAGTTTAAACTGGATGAGAGGCAACCAAAGCAATTCAATCCGCCTCACACGTTATGGTTAGTTCGATGCAAAACACAAGAAAGCGAACTACTCCAGCGAACTGATGGGGTGTAGACACACCAGCCTTCCTTTACAGCATTATATAATGTGAAATATGGTTTAACATGGACTAAAAACAGATACCATCATAGACCCCTAGTAGTTTACCAGCGTAGATACTAGCAAGGATTATTCTAGCCAATTATCTACTTCATCTAAATAAGCAGAGTAAGTGACTTGCAGAGTTTTTCATTCCGTATACAGCTAGCTATGCCATTACACAGATGAATGATACAAGCAACAGTGACCTGATAACTCAGAAGTTCATTTTCATGCTCGTGGGATTATCGCCCTGCATTTGCAGTTTGTATCTTTCTATTCACAAAACCACCTGAATTTGCTTCCATACTAGAACTCCAGAACCCAAATATGATATTTTAGGCAGCTCTGTCCCAATAAGCCTTAATGAGAGGCAGCCACATCTATCAAACTGTGACACCACAGCTTGAGTGGCGGAACAACTGTACACTGGGCTAGGGCTGAGTTCTGAACTTTTGTGGTACCGACTGAAATGACTCCAATCCTGTCGGGGACCGAAACATGAATTATCTGTGTCCAAACAGTAAGTCTCAGCACCTGTGAGCTACTAAGCATGCAGTATACTTGTGAAAGATCTAAAGTCGCTGGTGATTAGCTATATAGTGTAACTTTACGTACTGTAACATAACACGTATGCCCAGAGACAAACTTGTGAAGTGGTTCACATGTGTGTGTTGCGGTTTTTGTTTGTAGTGTGCAAAAAATGCCTAAGAAATCAGAACTACGGTTCCACTGGGTTCCAGGTGGCGACCATTTAGTCGCATTTTGTGACCATTTTTGGAGACAGTGCGACAAATTTTATAACTACGGTACATAAAACAGTGTGACTTGCAAATATGCCCCCATACAGTGGCTGACCACATCGTCATATATCACGTGATACACCTGGAGAGAGTGTCAGTGTGCGTGTGTATACGCGTGTGTGTGAATGAGATCATCAGAACGCCCTCTGATTTAGTTATTCAGGGGCACAACTGAGCAGGCACTTACAGTGATTAGTTGCTGATCGCTTTTTCACAACCACCGATACTAACAGGAAGTTGTGCAGAAAACAAGACAACATAGTCTGACTACAAAACATTACAAGCTTTTTCAATTCAAAATTGTTTTAAGTATTTTACACAATATTTCTGTGTTATGACTCGCAGCATAATGAGATTGCATACGTGTGGCTGATACGGCTACTGCTCTCATCTGTTCAGTTTACCTGTCATGTTAACAAGAAGGATATCGCTGGCGAGAACAGAAACAGTGAAAGGTCTGGTAAAAAGGCTCACACCACCTGGTATTACTTAATTTGGAGAAACAAAGGGGCTGAATGAACCGAAAGATATAGAGTTGGTTCACTAATAATTTGTACATTTCATATCCACAGATATACCTAAGTACCATTATCCACTGCTTAAAAATGAAAGATTAAAAACTGAAGTGTGCTTCCTACAGAAAAACATTTGCTTCTGGCATTATGTAGCTACATCCGTCCAACCATTATCTGACCCCTGGACCATCTCATGAGCTTTTCCTATGCTTGAACAGAGGTATTGTATACATTTTATCAAAAGTATTTTGAGAGTTTGAAAAGCTGTTTCAAATCTGAATAAAGTAAAGCAAAAGAAGGCTAAATCATAATGTGAAACACATAAAATGTAATTGGATTTTTAGGCATTAAATGGTAGCTGACAATAATAATAAATGTAAAAATAAAAAGCTGTCCATCACTCTTTCAGCCAGAAAAACTTGTCCAGGGTAACGGAAGTCCCCTGGAGCCCACCCCAGGCTGAAGGGGGGGGTACACCCTCGATGGGGTGCCAGTCCATCGCAGGACATAGATACACAGGCTACAGGAAAATCAGAATCAGCAATTAGTCAAACTGCCAACGTTTGGAATGCAGGAGGAGCCATGGATAACACAGGCAAAGCATGGAATGGCCACACACACGGAGCGGGGGCGAGGCTCCGCCCTCCACCCCAGGAAGTGTGAGGCCAGTATGCTGCCAAGATCCATGCATAAATGAATAAAGGAATATTTACAGATGCATCTTTCACATACATATCAAACTTGCAAAAGCCTTATACGCGGAACAAAGCAAATGAACTGTGGGTGGATTTTGCTTTACAAAAAAAAAAAAAACTTGTTTGCTATTACAGGATTTATGGACACAACATATACCCTCCCAGGATCACTACGATGTTGCATAACGGCATTCGCATTGACCAGAGTAAATAGCAGCATTGATGCTATAGTACTTCAAAAGCAAATCTCCACATCAGTACCTATTCATTCTGCAGTGATGTATTCACTAGGCAAGACAGGACCATTTTACAGTGACAAAAAAGTTCATTGGCATGAAATCTGCTGTCAGAGAAGCAGAAGAAACAGATGACTGGTGCGCAGAGCTCATTTAGAGACAAACTGCCATAAATCAGCTTTCTCGCCGACCGCAGTGACGATGGGATCCGGCTCATTCGTTTGGCAGGTCCCTGTATTGATACTGGCTCCGATTCCTCAGTGTCCCATAAGAACAACAGGGGACCTGCACCGCAGAATGTTCCTCCGTGCAGCTGTGTGCCCTGTTCCCATCTGCCGTTAACGTGCGCTAATTTCTTACGCTGAAAACTGTGTTCTGTTCCGTCCCCTCCATCCGAGAGCACTAATCAAATAAACACCAAACAATCATACAAAAGAAAACCAGACATGAACACATGAACTTTTAGTGTCTTGTTCTTTGACCATTTCTTACACTCGAATAGCAGACCTTTACTGTTTAGATCGGTGTTTCTGACTAGCAAAAATGTGGACTGTCTGGCAGGGACCTGAAAGGGAGCAAAAATGTGGACTGTCTGTCAGGAAGCTGGAAGGGAGCAAAAATGTGGACTGTCTGAGGGTCTCTAAGGCCTGGGCTGAGGAACACTGGTTTACATTTTTGTTTCAATCCAGTGGGCTCAAGAAAACTCAGCCATCTTTCTGATACACCAAGAGCATGTCAGCCTGCCTCAGCATTGCAAACTTTAGAGAGATGAATAATTATGGAGGTCTAGACTGATTTCCATCTCTTGGTGCTTTTCATTCAATACAATGAAAGAACCACAAACAAAATCTGATTTTTCAAAGGACCACCTACGCCATTCAAAATGTTCCGTTTGGTTTAAATATAAAAACCTGCTGTCAGTGCTGTGACAACCTTGTTTAAAAGGGCAGCCACAGCCTGCCAGTGAGGTCATCTGCATCATCTCAGCCGCATTCTGCCCTGAGACACACACTCTGCTTTGCCCTGCTTCTGCAGGCCTGCCGTGTTCTGCCCCGCAAACCTTCACCTTACCTCTTGCACGCCAGTTTATTTTTAGTGCGTTGAAAGACAAGAGAGCAGAAGCGAATAATGCACAGGAGCCATGTACATTGTCTTAACTTCGTCGTATATACTGTGTAATAAACGGCTTTCATCTGTAACAAAGTGCACAAGACTGCAATTAGCCGGTGTTCCTACGCGTTTCTGAGTTAACTACAGCGGGGAAAGTAGGACTATGTGTATTTAAATATTCCAATTATATAATCAGAGACTGAAGTACTACAAATAGGAAAGTCATTTCACTGGTTCACTTTATTCTAAGTGCACTTCCTAATCTGCTTATAATTATATATCTGATTCACCAAGATTTCCTTTGCCTGTCGGGTAAACATGCATGGCATTAACCAGTCCAAGAAAAGATCCCCGTAAACAAGGCCCAGCTTAGCCCTCCACCCTCCATGCTCCCTAAGTGGAGCAGTGGCACAGAGGGACTCAGACCTGCACAGTCGCTTGTGAGTGGCGTTGCGGGGCCAGCATTCGCTGGATGGAATGGTTGCTCGGTTCTGCGGTTTCTTGTAAATGTCAACCAAATATCATATTTGTGTGGCAGTGCTTTTAGAAGCGCTGACGATGCGTCAGTGGCGGCACTTCTGCTTCAGTTCCAGGGGCATTATACCCAGTCGCCTATGTCCAGCAGCGTACCTGTTCCCTAAACATGATTGTGTCCATGTCCCATGTCTTCTGTTGACTGTTTCCAATCCATCTCAACACTTAATGTATTAATGCTTAATTAGTGCTTAATGTGGCTACTAGCTGAATTTGGACCATTTGGAACACTGAAATTCTGCCACATTTCTGAATTATTTGCAAGCGTGATTAAAGTGGGGATAAACCTTATCATTACCATTTAAATCTATTTGAAGTTGTAACCTCTCCGCAGTTACGTAAAACAATAGTGTGTTGCTGACCAATTAACATCATGCTAATGGGAAGGGATTTGTTTCCAAGTTACGAATGGACCAAATATCATTTAATTCAACCCTGTATTACCATAAGTATGTCTGCAGCAAATTCTTCTCGAAAGACATTGAGATTAGTGCTGCTAGCAAAATCAAGCTCAAATGATTACATAATTCTGAAACAAAAGCCAACATGCACCAATCCTACAGAGGAATTCGGACCCTGTTTTCACTCGCCAATGGTGATTAATGTGCGTATGCATGTGTGTACAGCGAACCATACGTGTCTTTGTGGACTATATGAAGTAAAGCCAATAATAATCTCTGGGGGCATTTTAGGCCTGTGGATTTGTAACCTTAAAGCAGGGGTGTCCGACCCTGACCTCTGAGGCCCAGCACAGCCCCCAGCTCCTAATTGCTTTATTGAGTCACCTCGGCCTGATGTTTCCATCCTGTGCTAATCGATATGCGTCTCAGGAAGGCGGCAGCACTCCGGTCCCACAGGGACCACAGGCTGTTGCCGACCCATGGGAGACATTTCAGTTATTCAAAATGACAGGAAGGCCAATAGGTTTCATTGACGGGAGACTGAGAGGACAGTGTACACAGGAGAGGAGCAGAGCAGGAAGGTTACAGACCTGGCTTTTTTGGAACAGTCTCCATCTGACCTGTAAGTGAAGAGAGAGACACAGAGAGAAAAATGAAAACATGAGTCAGTAACTCCATAGCAAACACCTCACTCACACACACGCGCAATATGCAGTTTCAGTCAATACATTCTCTGGCTTCTGCATTTCATTGAACCCCCTGAACTGCTTTTACCCACGCATCACAGGAAACTCCAGTTTTCACTGGCTAATGACTCACTGTACAGCTGTCATTAGAGCTGCATCACTCCAATGGATAACATTATCAGCAGTGTGTGGGACCCATTGCTCTCCTACATGGATGGAACAACAGAACTGAACAGTCTGCATTGTGTTAGTTATTGAACAGCAAGTGGTCTTTGTGAACAAAAATTTAAAATAACACCTCCTGTCTCATTCTTAACACAAAAAATGAAGGGTGCGCATAGCTACGAAGTAAAAATGACTAACTGCAACAGTAATCCTTTAGTGTACTAAATGTGTTATTAATGGCTGCTTGTGCTTAGTCGCTGTACAGATGACTAATTGCTGCAGCTGTCCTTGAATCAATTCATGTGTCTCCCAGACCTCTCATACATAAAAGCAAGATACCAACGCATAAGATGTACATAGCGGATTAGCACATGGACCCAGCACCATTTGATCTGACTCTTCAGCATGAACTGGTTAATATAAAACATCAGGTAGTGTTTCAACAGCTGACACTGGGGAGCCCCAGTTTTATCTTGATCGCACTGCTAACACCAAAGGGAGCTTAAAGCGTCTACTTATGTTTCAGATTTGACAAAGAAAACTGGCATTAATGGGTAAATATTCTTATAAAATAGGGCTTGCTTTAAGTACACCTGCAGACACGGGAAATACAGAAGGCTTCAGAGCAACCCCCCTGATCCCAGACCTTTATTCCACTACACAGTTCCCAAAAGTCACCAGAATAATGACCCCCTCGTCACACTAAAAACAACGCATCATGTAGAAAACAAAGTGGGTTAAGCACACAAAAGGCCCCCAATAGGCAGACGCGAGGAACGCCGAGAGAGATCAGGACGAGTGTTTTTCATTCCGTATACAGCTAGCTATGCCATTACACAGATGAATGATACAAGCAACAGTGACCTGATAACTCAGAAGTTCATTTTCATGCTCGTGGGATTATCGCCCTGCATTTGCAGTTTGTATCTTTCTATTCACAAAACCACCTGAATTTGCTTCCATACTAGAACTCCAGAACCCAAATATGATATTTTAGGCAGCTCTGTCCCAATAAGCCTTAATGAGAGGCAGCCACATCTATCAAACTGTGACACCACAGCTTGAGTGGCGGAACAACTGTACACTGGGCTAGGGCTGAGTTCTGAACTTTTGTGGTACCGACTGAAATGACTCCAATCCTGTCGGGGACCGAAACATGAATTATCTGTGTCCAAACAGTAAGTCTCAGCACCTGTGAGCTACTAAGCATGCAGTATACTTGTGAAAGATCTAAAGTCGCTGGTGATTAGCTATATAGTGTAACTTTACGTACTGTAACATAACACGTATGCCCAGAGACAAACTTGTGAAGTGGTTCACATGTGTGTGTTGCGGTTTTTGTTTGTAGTGTGCAAAAAATGCCTAAGAAATCAGAACTACGGTTCCACTGGGTTCCAGGTGGCGACCATTTAGTCGCATTTTGTGACCATTTTTGGAGACAGTGCGACAAATTTTATAACTACAGTACATAAACCAGTGTGACTTGCAAATATGCCCCCATACAGTGGCTGACTCGTCATATATCACGTGATACACCTGGAGAGAGTGTCAGTGTGCGTGTGTATCTGACCTGCCAGCTGCACTCAGCACGCCGTCCACCCACGTCACACCACATCCCTGCCTGCACGGCCCGAGCCGCCGCCTGCTACAGCTCCCCTAGTGCAGGCCAGGTCGTCCTGTGTATTTAGAATTTCCTAACTGGGGGAGAAGGAGAGGAGCTTGTTTGGAGGTGTGGTGGCTATCGGAGGCGTGTTTTCTTGGGAACCTCTGTGCCCCCTCTTCTGGACAAGAGACATTCCAGTGGTTACTGTCAGCTAATAGATAACCACAACAAAGGGAGGGAGTGTGTGTGTGTGTGTGTGTGTGTGTGTGTGTTGGTGTATTATGTTTATATAATGTTGTGGGGACTAAATGTTCCCTACGATGTAATAAAAACCTGCCATTTTGACGCTGTGGGGACCATTTTTTGGGTACAATGATCTGTAAATGCAATCAAAAAAACATAAAAGCCAAAAGTCTTGAATTTTTTTTAGTTACTTATGGCTAAGGTTAGGGCTGGGTAGAGGTTTTCCCCTTAGAAATGGATGGAGTCCCCACAAAGATATAATTACAAATCTGTGTGTGTGTGTGTGTGTGTGTGTGTGTGTGTGACTACGCGAGCATGAGCACACATCTTAATTTCTCACCCTCTCTTGAGTGTTCCTCAGACTCAGTTGTACACCCATAATTCACAGATGCTCTGAGCGACGCCACTTTCGATATACACACTGCTAACGTGTTGCAGGCACAGCAAGATATTACCAGCTGGAGAAGCTGCTCTTATTTTTGGAAACCCACAAGCTGCAGGTGCCTGACAGGTCTGTGGGGAGCATGGGCGCAGCAAGCAGCACAGACACCTCTGGACAATGCAAGTGTTCCCTGTGTGGACAAGTCTACGTACAATATGGTGCAGTGGCCCTTTTCATGCCTGGTAGTGGACAGAGTTGAAAGCTGGTGAAATCACACTGTCCATTTATAACACGTTTATTACATGTTTCTTGCATTACCTGTATCTCACTAGCAAACTGAAATAAAAGCCCAACCCCCTAAGCAGGCTCAGCGCTGAACAAAAATGCAGGCTTTGCCATCTTGTACAGATTCAGCATTAATAAAGCAGCGTAAAAAGTGAAAACGGGCAATAAGAAAGTCTGCAATTTATAACACTACATGGGGTTGTTTACCGTTTAAAAAAACCGGAGGCACTTGAACTGACTACTTGAAAAATTCAACAAATATAGCAATTACTGTGGTTGCCATGGTGAGCGAGCGTAGAGAAGGCAGAGGAGTGGCAGTGCCATGGGGACTGGATGGTGTCACATCATGACAACTTTGCTACTACGCTGATTTATCCCTTTTTAAAACCCACTGCTGGTGAATGAGGCAGCTTTTAAAAAGGTGGATGTATGGTACGATTTTACTTCTTTATTATGTAGAACTATATCTACCTTAAGCTACTTCCCATTATTGAGGTCGACGAGATTTTTATGACATCGACGAAACAAAACCGACAGCATTAGTTTATACTGGGAGACTGTGACATGTGTAGTTTTAATGGTGCCATGTACCAACACTGCACTAACACGGCAAAGAAGATCAATGACCTGTAATACGACTGTGGACTGTATATTGTGAAAGAAAACACACGGAGGGCACAGAGTATAAAATAACTTTACACTTGAGACTCCCTTCCCGCCCCCAGCCTGCCTGCTGCAGCACAGCTCACAGCAAAAACTGCGTCAGTACAAACAGGGAAAGGTGCTGCAGGAGGATTAGGCTGGTGTGCACAGCGGCCTCCCTCTGCTGCTGGGCCCCTTCCTGCTTCTTGGTTTAAATCTTTAAGAGGTTTGTTTGTTGCCATAAACTCGCAGCTCAGTGAAAATTCATCAGTTTACTTTTAACACATGTACATATTATTGCAAGACTAGAGCAGGAGCAACCTCCGATTGTATGTTCCCAGATCTGAGAATATTAAAAGGAAACACCGATTAGTGCATAATGATTATTTCTGATGGTTAATGAATTGGTGTATGGAGCTACCCATGGCATAGTTAGAAAAACATGAGACATAAAATTACGACCTGCCATTCAGAATTAGAAAAATTGAATTATGTTTTTTTTTGCTGGTTTAGAAGATATTAGTATCAATATCAATGATAGCTGCATATTTTACAGACCTTTCCTTGAATGAGTCTATAGTGCTTTAAAAAAAAGAGATGTGAGATTGTGAAATTTAAAATAAATTATAATTAAATGCCACACTTTATTATGATTTAACTTCTGCAAACATGCAGCAAATGGTATTATGAGACTGTTCCATTTAACTTCTTTCTAAAAATAACTTTTATAAAATGTTACAGCAGGTTCTAGTCAGTTTGGGAGGATGAAGGTGATACTTCTCTATGTGACCTTAAAGACAAAGCTCAGGTAATTGCACTGGCTCCACTATGAGGGAGCCCTAAAAGCACGGCCATGCTGCTTATACACCTCAGCTTCCGAAATGTACTAATGCATTTGAAAGGAGAACTTTATATGTGGCAGCTTTAAATGATGTGTTACAAACTTAGAAATAAAACTGCGTTACACACCACTGCGTAAAAGCCATTCCTGTCATTCCTCTTTCCCCAGCCATTCCTGTCATTCCTCTTTCCCCAGCCATTCCTGTCATTCCTCTTTCCCCAGCCATTCCATGTATTTGTTACATTTCACCACCAGCTCACTTCATTACCTCATTCAACTAGCTAAAAACGAAAGACTGGTTAGCCATATGAGGTGAGCTAGTGGTTGGGTCAAAAATACATGGGTGTGTTGGATGGTTGCTGGAAATACTGGGGTGATTTTAGAAGGGGTTTTGAAATGGTTAAGCTGACAACAATCATACTACTATAGTGATACACCAACATGAACAATAAACTATAAATGAAAATATAATGAAAAGATACATAAAACAAGTTTCCTTTATAACACTGAAAGAGTATGTAACAGTGCCCGTTAAATGGTAGTGTGGTGATGGCATAGATAAATTTTAGGCTGTCTAACTTTAAAGGCACTAGTTAACTGTTGCATCCCATGAAACAGAGCAGTATTTAATGTCCCTTGTAAAAAGAATGCCTTGAATTTTCTCTTCTGTTATAACTGCTAGAGGAGGTTACTTTGATGAATCACAGATTTGACATTTTCTACCTAATAAAGGCACTCAAATGATAAACATACTGTAAATTTCTTTGTTAGCAAAGCATATTGAGTGTATTTTTAGTAAATGTTAAGTAACATGCAAATGTAGAAAATCTTAGTATGAGCAAAAACTTTTGACTGTTAGTGTATGTATGTCAAGAATGATTTAAATTTGAAATGATATTGTGTAAATCGTGAATACATCCCTGCATTGTCTCCAGATATGGCTGCTTTTATTCATTTTAAGCCCTTGTGCTTACGCACTGGCTTTTCCGTTCCGATTTCCATCGTAAATCCATACGAAAGCCACTTCCACAGCAGTAAAAGACCTCTGATTAAATTGAATTTACAGAGAGATATATACCGGCTACAGAGCCCAGGGCGCTGATGGCAGGAGCCGGTGACAGAGAAGCGTGGCACTCGTGGGGCAGCCCGGAAACCGCCACATGAGCCCGGTTCACTCCAGGCGAAAGAGGCTCTCTTGACATCTCGTGGCGCCATTGTGATGTGACCGTCTCATTTGATACACCGAAAGACGTAAATAATGGCCGACAATGGCCGCTGTTTACATTGTGTAACTTATTATGTATGCGTCAGCCTACGAGCTGGCACATATGATGAATGCACATATTTTAAGAAATATTGCTTAGGAAAGCAGGGGACAGGAGTCAATTACTAATTGTTGATCTACCAGGCAAACAAGCAGACGTGCGCAGCCCTTATTGCACCACATAAGTCCCGACTTCTGCGTGGGTAATTGCTCTCCTGAAACATTACAGGCCTCCTGCACATTATGTCTCATTAACCAGAGCCACAGTGTGAAGCTGGAATTATTACCTACAAATGATCTGCCATAGAATGCAGGCCGCCACAGTTTCTCCGTTCTCCTTGCCAATACAGTGTGCTGCTGATGTAAACTTAGTGAGTCTGCTAGTTACTTAATAATGTGCACATAGCCATCTTGGTCCACTAATATATCCTTTTAACAGTGTGATCCCTCCCCTCCCGTCTGATTAGGAAATTAATTATCAGCGTTATGTTGTTAGTGAGCCTGATCACATGACCATGTTTAGCTCAGCATTTACTCTCCCACAGAGATAGCTTAAGGTGAATTATCTTTCCCCCAACATCACTTATCAGCATCACTGAGTCTCCAAGGTCAGGGCATAGCAGGGGCTGGTCTGAGGTCACTTCCTGGCCTCCTGAGTTGTTATATTAGACGCTCCAGTAGCTACAACAGTTAGTCTGGGACAGATACTGAGTGCACTGCTCAGCAGATCATGTGCACAGCAGTGAGTCCCACCTACGGGGAGGAGTGTAATTAAACTCAGGTCACACTAATTAATCCTGCTGGTACTACTCATACGCTGCTTTCCCTCTATTTCTCCCACACACAAACACACACACACACACTTACATATCTATAAACTTTCTACATGCCCTGCTGTCGTGCTTCACGTTCAAACCAGTAACCATTCTTCCCAAGTTCACCATTCTTTCACCAGACGCCAAACGGCCCCGGTAAAAACATGGCTGACGCTGGCTGCTGCCTGATGCCATTGTGACAAATGAGACAGGCCTTTCTGCAGGTCCTCTCTGCATCTTCTGTGCTTCTGGAAGCTGCGATGACAGGCTAGTCCCATGCTGCATGTATGGCGAGGGTGAGGTGTACCAAGTGAGCAGGAGATGGCCTGCAGGATACCCTTAAAGTACCACCACAAAGGGCTGGTATAGCATGTGAGTGTGTGTGTGTGTGTGTGTATTGCAGCCCTAACACACCAGCGAGGGGGGAAACGCTCCTTCTTTATGAAGGACTCCTTTCTCCTCCTTGAGTTCAAGGAGTCGCGGTGTTTCATTCCCGAAGCAGATAGTAGGAGAGAGGCGAGCAGCACGCTGAATGGGGGGGGGGGGGTAGCAATACAATCAGAAGAGCGTCGCCCTGTTTGGTGGCTCCAGTGGGATGCTGGGATGCAGCCTCAGAATGAGTGTGAGGTGATTTATGGGATGGATGATGTCAGGGACGTGATGGAAGGGGGTGAGCAGGGAGGGGACAAGGACACAGAAAACACTGTGACGCGTACATATGCACACACACACACACACACACACACGCTAGTCCAACCCAACTACAGTAATACTACTGTTACTATAAACGCACACACACAAGTCTAGGAAAAGGGACGGTATAACCGATCCCCATGACTCAAAAAGATAAAAAAAATATCCACAGGATCACTTAGCGATGCACCATCTGTCAGCACAGCACGGGGGAGGGAAAAGGGGGAGGAGCAACAGCGATGGAGGGAGTCAGGAAGAGGGAGACGCAACGAAGAAGGGAGATTTGGGGGACAGGGGAGGTTGGGAGGACGGAGAATACACAGTCAGGCGACCTGGAGCGGAGGAGAACGGGGGTGGTTAGCAGAAGGAAGGGAGGAAGGCAAGGGAGGACGAGAGAGAGAGAGAGAGAGAGAATGTAGCAGGCAGGGGGTCAGATTGTCAGCATGCAGGAATAGGCTGGTGCTGTTACGACGACATCTCAGTACGGTAATCTGGAACCATTTCATACATATTTGATCTTTATGAAACACTTTTAGTGCAAAGAGTTACATATCGATTATGTTCAAATGTGGATATTTCAACACAATTCCAGAGTCTAACATCTGAACGCGTTGCATTTACATTTATTTTGCAGACGTTTTTGTCCAAAGCGACCTACGAGCGAGGCGAGACAACCTGTGCAGACAGGCCCTGCATCGAATGCTTTGTAAGAGCCGTCAGCATAAAACACACACACACACATGCAAATCCAAAGCAATCAATCATCATAAGCAGAGAGCTCAAACGTCTCCACGGGCAAAGAACTGGGAGGTAAAATAAGGCAGCACATGGGAAAAAAACAGATAATAAATACCTGGGTGAGTTAAGGCAAAAGAGCCAAGCCGGAAACTGGCACGACAGCCCCCCAGTGGGAGGGCCAGCTCCGGCCTCATTACTCATTTATCGCCGCATTCAATGCCCATATTGATGGCCGGTGCATATCATTTATTAATAGGTGTCACTGACGGACGGGGAGCAGAGGTTCCTCGGAGACCAGCGCAGTAACGGCCCTCATTGCCCAGTAGCCTGGCCGGTCTGGCCAGAGAGGGAGCAGACCATCGCTTCCCAGGCACTGAACACTCACTGCTTTTGTTTTGTTATTATTGCAAAGAACAATGGGAATATAAACTTAGTTTTAAAGGCTAACCATAACTGCATATGGTTAGTTTTAAAGGGTGCAGATACCAGACTGGGAGCACAGAAATAAGTCCTTCAAAAGGCTTTTGTTACCTGGGTTGATTTCAGAGGTCTGGGTCAGACCTGTGCTCTAATGTCCCAATCCCATTCCTGGGGGATTAAGGACCTGAGCGAATGTAAGATTTCAGAGAACAGCAAGGTGAACTTCAGTAGCATGGAAAGTGCTTCTCCCCTGTCTTGATCCACTATTCCAGGGAACCTCTGAATCTGCATAGTCCCGACCTTTTGGGATTCCATGGGCATTATTTAGAGCCCATGTATCAGTCTGCACACGATCCAAAAGTACTCGGTACTGCTTTGCTTTCAGTCAGGTCAAGGTACAGGGCTGCCTGTCACCTCAACAGAAGCACATGAACCAAAAACATATACCTCCACAAGCACATGGCCATTGTCTTCTACATCTGAATCATCTCCATCGCTGCCCTGGCAAATCCATGGCCACTCTGTGTGCTTAAACGGACACCTCTGCTGTTCTGGCCGCCAGAAGAAGCTCAAACGCTCATCATCCTTTTGGCTCGTCTAGGGGGAGAATGTCTGTCCAGGTACATGTCTGTCCCCTGGAGCCCCGGCCGGCATTATCGCCCGCAGCTTTCCGCGGGCACTGAGACCCAGACGGGCTGGCATTCTGAGCCCAGGCTTTGGCTCAGACCCATCCCTCTGTGCCGCTGATCTCCGTCTCGGCCGCCCACTCCCCCAAACCTCCCCCACCACTGTTCCGCTTGATTGTTCTGCGTCTCGCTCTCGCCTTTGTATCAGTCCCAGCCCTCCACTGTTCTTCTCTGCCGTACATGCCGATAAAGTGGTCCTCCTTTAATACTGCTTAACTTACCACAGATATTTCCTTCTTCCACATGCTACACCTCACCCCAGGTATCTTTACCCAACTCCCATAAACACATGACAAATTTGTCCGGCTGTACCCCACCAGCACCAGAGGGATTCTCCGCCCTTCCCGTCCTTCCCGACACCCTGCACACGCGGATCACCAGGCACAGCTGTGCTGTGGGGAGGGGGGCGGGGCGAGGGGCCAGAGCCTCCACTTCTATCCAAAGTGTTGGAGAAATGCATTTGGCTGTGAAATCTGGGTATACAGTGCCCCCTACACCCCGCCCCCACCCACGGGACGCCTGCCGGCACGGCCCACCGCGCTCCAAAACGCAATGTCTTTTTCCAAACAGCCGTTCCCCTGCAAACGGTCGCTAATGTGCAGCCGCCTGCATTTAGCGTATCTCACTGTAATCAGCAGCAATTCAAAAATCAAGGTCCTTTTCTGAATGTCCCCACTGATTTAATAAAACTCCACTCACCATGCTCTCATTCTTCAGGAAAAAAAGGAGCTCTGATATCGAAAGACGGGAGACCTAAGCGGTATAAGGGCTGAGTGTAGTCGAAGGCGGCATGTACAGTCATTTTCACAGCCTCCGCCCTGGGTCATGCCTGACATTATCCGTCTCTGTCATTAATCCTACGCAGCATCTACACTCCAGGCGTATCCACAAACAACTGAGCAGTCTGATTTTTGACACCCTCCGGTCTTTTTCAGTACAATTGCCTTTTAAATTACTTTAATGGGAAGTTCTGAGGTTCATCGACAGGTGACAAATGCAAAATAGCTTGTGGTGACAGTTTAGGAGCGATGAGCACTGAACGACAGAAGGAAGCAGAGGCACCATATTCAGCTGCACAAAAGTAAAGTAAACAGCAGCTATGCAATAGCCACACGTAACAGGCTCAGGCTACAGATTCAATCGGGGCTGCGTGGCTAAACGGAACAGGGAGTTGTACTGCAGCACAATGCATATGGTATCCTTCTACCACAAGAGTGAGGGTGAAAATGGATTGGCATGTAGATTGGATGCTGCAGGGGTGAGTAATAGAGAGTTACCTTTAAAAGTGATGCACCACTCAGAAAGCAGAGCTTGCAGCCCTAACCTGCGGGGCATAAAGTAGGTAGCCAACATGAAAAGGAAAGCTGCATTATCACACGCTTGAATAAACCACTGCAGACTACAGAGCGAGTGTGGATCTGTTAACAGGCAGCCATTACTTAAGAACACAATTTGAAGAGCTAACAAAAAGCATCTCAGTTTCACCCGCGTTTCAAATCACAGAAGACCAGAGAGTGGGCAAGCAGAGTTTTTACCTCTGTATCTTTGAATTTCAAAAGAAGCCAAAACAGTTACAGGTAGAACATGTTTGACTCACAGGGTCCCTCTCTTAGGTGCTACCATAATACTCACCCACACAGAGGTATGCACACAAAAACGCACTCAACTTACAAGGAGGGGACATCATTCTCCTACACAAAATGAGCTGCAGTCATCCCCCCCCCCCCCACACACACACACACACACACCAATCCTTGCATTAGCCAAGTGCACATGCACTCACACGCAGCCGTGCTTAAAAAAGAGACTGTCTATCTGCATGATTGACTTAGCTTCAACTGCAAAGCCTGACTGCCCAAAGCCTGACGTTTAATGCAGATAGCTGGCCCAATTCTATTTATGAAAGCTTTATTCATACCTTGCAAAACCCTAATCCCAACTATGACAAACTTTAACCCCACTACCCAGCCATATCCTTAACCATAAGTAACCAAACAGTTAAAAAATTTTTGATTATAGTTACAGTTTTTTTTTTAATCTATATAAAATTCAGTTTCCCTTGTGGGGGAATGAAGAAATGTTCCCCATAACATCAAAATAACAGGGATTTATCACATCATCGGCACATGTGGTTCCCACATTGCAATATATACATGACCCCCCCAAACACACACACACACACACACACACACACACACACACACACTCACTCCAAAATCATGTCTCAAACAGCCCACACAAATGATGCATCCCACCAACTGAACAAGAAAGAAGTCACCACTTGATGTCTTGTAGCTCCTGGTCGGATATGCTAGCTAGCTGAAATACACCGAATGCTCGGTAAAATGAGCATTATATGAGTATTTACTGACACATTTCTCCAAAACAGAGAATGAGATCGGGTGAGATAGACATGAATTTCTGGGACATGGCTAAGATCACAGAGGGGTTTTATGGACGGTGCCAAATTACTGGAAGGAAGATCAGTTTACATGCAGGTGATCTTCACATGTGTCTGCACACACACGCACACACACACACACACACAATTATATGAAGCTCAGCTGCTGCATGTCGTCTAACATGTACTGTTCACCCGAAAAAGCAAGTAATACTGGCTACACATGCCCCTAATGCACTTTCTCACACTGCTATGTCCAAACACGCACACAGAGAGGACCAATCAGAAAAACACCCTATCAGCTGCTGATTTCCCCACGTCTGCTCTTTCTGTCAACTGCTGACAAAGCCAAATGGACACTGCCACTCCGCTTCACGTGCTGTAGGGAACAGTCCAGCAAGGCAAGCTCCGTTGACGGCAGACTCTGGAAGTCAATAGCCATTAATCAGCGCAGTGCCGGCCATGGCGCGGGGGCATCCCTAAAGGGGCACAGGGACCACAGTGGCCAAAGAACTAAGCTCTGTCGCCACAGCGCCCTCCAGCTTCGGCCGTTGGTTCTGTCCGCTTCTCCATTCCGCCGTTATACTTGGATTTGCAGAAATGATAACATGCTAAGTTGTGATGGGGTCCGTTACAGCTTTTCCTCTCTCGAAACATACAGGTCGCTGGATAATCGTTAGTTTGCTCTGGCATGTGACACAGCCAACTGCAGTCAAACACTGCTTTCCGTTTCATTATTGCCAACAGCCAACCGTAATAAAAATACGACGGCACACAGATCATATCCATCCCATCCATTTGAAGTCCCAGCGGGGGGACGACAAACTATAAATGTCATTTATGCAACTAAAAAATCAATTTCAGTTCTAAGTATTCAGGTGCCCATAAATATACCTGCGCATTTAAGTATCATTATTTATTATACTAATATGTACTGTTGTATACCATCCAGTATAGAAACAGTCCTTTGTGCTTCATTAGCGAGTATGAGAATGAAAGGCAAGTATACAGTGCAATGTATACATAGAGTGGAGGACTCACTGTCTGTGCAGGGTGGTGGCTGGGCTGGTGCTGGAGCTGTCCGTCCGGTCCAATCTCTCCCTGTCTTTCTCCCTGTCCACTGGGGCCGATCCACAGGAGAGTCCCCGTGAGAGCCTGGTGTGTACACGCCGGTCCCGGGCCGGCACCGGGGGAGGGGGAACCGGCCCGGTGCTGGCGTTGCTGTTGTGGGAGTGGGCCGCGTGGCTGGCCGTGGAGGCTGCAGGGTTCTGGTGGACCGACCTGCCGGGCTCCGATGCGCGGGGCTGGCGGTCTAAGCGGAGGTCCTTGTTTTCTTGGCTCAGCCGGTCCAATTGGACCTCCAGCTCCTCAATCCGCCGTCTCTGAGTTTCCAGGAGCTTCTGCTGGCTCTCAATGATGTTGTTGAGCTCAAGAAGGTACTCAACAGCCCTGTTGGGGCTCTCCGGGCTGCCCTGACCTGCGTCCATGGTCAGGGGCCTCGCTCCTGGCTAACCGCAGAAGTAATTACCCAGGATGGCTCTGAGAACGTGTCCCCCCCCCCACTGAGAGCAAGTGGGGGGGAGAGGACTATCAATGAATGGTCTGACAAAGGTGGGTCACCGATCGGTTTTTCACACTTCTCTCCCTGTGAGTTATGGTGGAATAGAAAACATCCAGTTTACAGTCTCAACTTTTGGACTGTTAAGAATGAAATGTTCTTGTTGAGATAGAATCCATAAACAAAGGAATTCTACGTGTGTGTGTTTCTGTGCGCAGCAGTTGGTGCGGTTCTTTCACGTGTAACCTGCATGTAACCAAAAATGAGGTCCAGTGAAGGGAATCGTCGATTTTTCAGAAGGATGAAGACAACAGTGTTGTAAGGAAGGACATCATAGCCTGTCAAAGTCTATCACCTTTGAAATATACTATGTATTTTTTTTTGGGGGGGGGGAGATTAGGGGATTCCTGTATGTCAGGAGGGGGGGCTGTCTGACAGCCAGGGAAAAGAGAGGAGCTTGTAACCCTTCACTTTCTTCTCTTCTACTCCCCAGAATTTATTTAATTGGCCATGTTTTCAAAAGGCCACCAACACAGGCAAGGTCAACAAAATGAATTCAAGAGAAACTGGCTCCAAGTATCTGAGTGAGCGTTAGTAATCCAGATAGAGGTGAGATTGATTTCCGTCTATAGGCGCCCCTGCAGTATCTGTTCATGTAGTTACTCCCGATTGGCTGCTCCTTTATGAAGTACAACTGTGGTTTTTCTGTTTGGCTAATCAATGCCAATCAATGAATCCGTGTAAAAAAAAATTCAAAGGCAATTACTAAGCCTTCCATCCCGTGGGGGGGCGGGGTGGTGGGCCAAAATGCGGAGTAAAAA